>JASDQU010101322.1:12251-82885 GCA_032191745.1 Picea mariana | reverse complement strand
CCTAAAGAAACTCATCCTGAAGTAATATCCCAATCATGTTATGAAAAACTCTTAACAATCCATGCATCAATACTCTACCTAAATAAAATCAAAAGCTTGGCTCTATCATTCACTACAGAAGCACATGCAATCCATCCATCAATACTTTTAAACTCAATCAGTTTCCATTTAAACAGGGAGTGATAGGGCTATTGGGAAGATGGGGGGCTTTGTAATGAGTGGAAAATGGTAGCATGGATGGGAAGCGACCAACGAATAATGTTCAAACAAGTGCAGAGGTAACTTATTTACAAAAAAAAAATGTATCCATATCCAAACTTCCAACATCAGTCATCATCTAGTCCCTTTCCTTTTTTGTTAATCCTTTCTCTTTTTCCATTTTCCATTCATTTTTTTTTAAATGAAATTCATAGTAATAGAACAGGAGATGTTTTAAATGTATTTGGGAAGGCGGTGGGTGTATAATGAGCGGAAAGTGAGATAATGAACAAGAATGAGATGATTATATTTCTATCATATGCAATAATATTTATTGAAAAGCGACATCGCCATCATTTGCCAAAATGTTTTTTCTGTTAATAATTCATATCCAAGACACATCAGTTTTATAGTGGTCAATATAAAACCCAATGAAAATCTCCGGACTATCAAACTTTACCATTGACATTTCCCTTTTTTTCCTTTCCCATTAGCAGAGTGTTTTATAAGAGACTGTTAACATAATCATTCGAAACAATTAAAACCATACTACATCAAGCCAGCATGGAAGGGTGAGAACACAAACGTAAAGCCATTGACCCTTCACTATACAATACTTATATCACAACTTCAATACTTGTTACATAAACATACTGGGTTCGAAACCCCATGTGAAACTGGTACTCATCGTTTGATTTTAACATCATATAACTTTAAAATCGACCTAACCCCCATAGATAAATAACAAACGAGCCAAGACTTCATTCATATAACTAATCTTTCCCAATATCGGGTCAATACTATAACATACACCAAGACCAGAGTTCAAATCTACTAATTTCCATATATCAGATAAAAAACCAAGTTCTAGGAAAATGTAAGGGTGAAACATTAATAAGGGGTTTGAAAAACCATTTAACCATTTATTTCCACAATAGACTTTCCACATACCTCCTATGGTGATCACAAGGCAAATACTCATGTCTCACATGTATTCACAAACGATGGAAAGATAATTCGAAAGAGATGCAAGTATTCCAAAGGCTGGATAAAGGGCATGGCATTATGCAAAAAAACCCAACTGTTCTTTCATTTCAGAGAAAACCCTTCAAATTTTTATTACCAAAGAAGAGGGAAACTGAAATTACTTGCCATAATTATTTGCCAATAGTCATAGCAAAATAAGAAGCATTCATTATGTGTGCAAAACAATCACATATTTCAAAAATAACGAAACGTCGAACATTGTTCCCAACTTGAAATGTTTAAATGCCAACATGAAGAAACCTCCTTTAAATGTAATTTGCACTGCCATAATACTCACATACATCCATTATAAACTTCGGAAAGCAAATGCAGTATGTAAGAAAATCTAAGAGCCAACATCATGATTTTATTCAGAGTAGAGCTACAGTTCATGAATGGAGAGGTAAGAGCCAACATACATGTAAGGAGAATGCCAAAAAGCCAACAAGCACCACTATTTTTTCCAAGGCCGAGAAAAACGAAGGCAACACCAACCAAAGCAACCAACACAAACGCAAACAAAGTGAAGGTGGCGACCTCGAGGTAGGGTAAGAGTGACATGTAGTAATTGCACGTCGTTTCCCACATTAATTTTTATCAACCACAACCACGTACAAGTGCACGCAAACTTCCAACACATAGTCCACTATGTTTGCCACATAAAATTTCAATCCAAAATCAAATTGGCCTCCCCGCATTGATCTCATGAGTATTATATGTATATTCAACACTTAGCACCAAAACATGTCATTTCCCACATTCCTTTCTAGTGAAGGATTTCCATTTCATAAAACTTATCAATTGTCCACAATAATAACAAGTATACCATAAGTGCAATACACCATAACTACATGTGGATCGTGCTTGAAGTTTGAACAACATGTCAAAATATATGTGTAGCAAGAATAAACCAAGATGCTTATTAAAACAAACATTTTCCCCCTTTCTTTTCTTTAAATTAAATTGCCAAAACATTCATCCTTCATCCAATTCACATGGAAAGTGGCTCGAGTTTCTGGGTTTATTCTGAAACTATAGAATCATTTTTGCATGGTAGTCATGAGTGCAAATCAAAGAAGCGTCTTTCATCATTATTCACATAAAGGGGTCCCACCTATTTAGTATATTATTAAATATATATAAGTAATAAGGCATTGCAACCCATTTGCACATAGGGATTCCATGTTGCGCTTTTGGGCATCAACACATACATTACTAGGTTTCGGGGATTTTTTGTTTTCAACATTGCTTTAAAAGTTTCTACCAGATTTAAGGTAATGCATGTTGTAATTTCAGGGGGGGTATCCTTATCCCTAAAGAGGCTCGAATTGTGGGCCCACCACAGATTTGAAACCAGGATACTCGACAACCCTTTATATTGGCTTACTGGTTTGTCTGACATCCAGTGTTTGAAGCAGTCTTTCAATGATAGCTTTATTCCAAGTCTCCTTCAACTTTAGCTTGTCCTGGATAATTGTCATCACCTGGACCATGGAAGAGAAATCAATAAAAATGTGAGAAATACATTCCTCTTGAGATTTACACAAAGAACACCTATTAGGGCCACGCCAACCATGTTTCAATCCATTATCCCAGGTAAGGAGTTTGTTATTTAGGGCCATATGAAGAGTGATTTTACATTCTAACGGGGCATTTATTTTCCATAGAAGGGCCCACCACCATTTTTTAGTTCCCATGTACATGGATTTTCAGTTAGTTGAATATCCCAACTTGGTTGTGAAGTTTTCGGAGATGGGATTCTTGCACCATCACAAGGAGTCAAGGGTATCTTCATCAAGGGATATGAAGTTAACGATAATACGACTAATATAGAGGTTCCATTCTTCAACCTCATTTCCTTCAAGCCCCATGGCCTGTACTGATTTCCATACTGACCTTCCATGAGGCTGGTGTTTGCGAGACTTTACATCATTTAGGGTGAAGATGTTTTGTTCCCTTAGAGCCTGGAGGAGAGAATCAGAGCATCGAAAGTCATTTTCGGCCCCAATCCAAGGATCTTCACCAAGGCGAACCTACCTCCCATTACCAATTTTCCACATGACCCAATCTCATACCAAAGGGAACGGAGTCACTAATGCATTCCATACTATAGATCCTTTAGTAGATTTCCTTGGAAAATTGAACTAGTCTACAATGGAAAAATTAGGGAGGTATTTAGATTGCATTACCCACACCCAAAGTTTGTTTCCTTGCGTTAGTCTCCAGAGACTTTGACCTATTAGTGATTGAGCAACAACATAGATGTTTTGTAATCCCCATCCACCTAGTTCCTTTGGCACCACTATCACAGACCATTTTTCTAGATAGATCCCACCTACTTTGTGGTGATTGGACCACAGGTATCAAAAGATGATCTTCTAAATCTTCATTAGAATTCCCTTGGGAATCGCCATTATGGAGCACCAGTAAACCAGGATTCTTTGGAGGACATCTTTGAGATGCACGAGTCTGCCGCCCATAGATAGGAGCCTATTAACCCAAATGGATACATGGAATTCAATCTTTGTTACTAGCCAACCCCAGTTAGAAATACGATACTTATAGGTTTCAAAAAGAAACCAAGATATTTAAATCCTTCGTCCAAATATTTCCTAGGGAATGGGATTAAGTTACCTATCTAAAAATATTCATGATCTAAGCACTGATGGAGAATGAAACAAGATTTGTCATAATTAATTAACAGGCCTGTAGTTGAGCATAAAAGGTCTAGAATGCCTTTCATATCCCTTTCATATCCAAAGATGCTACAAAAATGTCGTCAATGAATAGAAGGTGAGAAGTTGTCTCTCTCGTTGAAATATTAGCACCCCTAATCAAGATTGAGTTCTTGGCCTTGTTATCACACAATATGTACATGCCTGTATCCCAGGACAAGTAGGGGAAATTGGCGTAACTACATGATAACCTATCAATGTCACCTTAATAGGAAATCCCCACATTTTACGGATAGGCAAGGTTTATCCCAGGGGAGGCATCCCTGGTAACCTAAAGGGTTGGAAATCTCAGGCTATGGTCAAGTTTATCCCCCCTCTCACTGGTTACCAAAATCACAGGGTCTATGTCTAAGAGATTGAGGCAAATGAAGAGTAATTTTTGTACATGCCCGACACAAGAAAAACAAAGCATATATATGGAAATTTCAAGTACAAAAATGATAGTAAAGCCTCAAGAGACGATAAACAATGTGAATATAAGCTAGCTGATATAAAATTGTAGCAAAGTAAAATTTTACAACAACAAATAGTATTTTGTAATAGCTGCAAGAAATATGCCTCAACATTGCTTAAAAAAGTTCCAGTGTTCCACGAGGATGCATCCCCCATGGTGAGGGTCTTGTCCCCCACGTTTCCCACGTCCCCGGGATGGGGGGACTCCCGGGGGACGTTTCCCCACATCCCCTTTTTGGGGAGACACAACTCCCCAAGGTGGGGGATGGGTATCCCTTAAAGGGGGACTCTTGGGCGTCCCCCAAAAATTTGTTTTCCTAATAAGGCTTAAAAAACAAAAATTTTAATTTAAAAAAAATATATATTAAAAAAAAAAAATTATATATATATAAAGGATAAAAGTTAAAACACAATTAATTTATTAAATTTTAAAAGCTAAATAATTAAAAAAACAATTAAATTTAAAAAAAAAAATGAGTTTGACTAATTCCAATTTACTATTTCAGGATTTAGTATCTACTCTTTAGTATTTTGCTTAGAACTAATTAATTAGATTCTAGAATGATGAATGGTGAATTTAATTTTTAAATCAATGTGTCAATATTTATTATTTACAAGTGCATAGGAAACTTCTTTACAAAAACAGAAAATGTATCCATATCCAAACTTCCAACATCAGTCATCATCTAGTCCCTTTCCTTTTCTATTAATCCTTTCTCTTTTTTCTTTCATTTTTTTTTAAATGAAATTTATAGTAATAGAACAAGGGATGTTTTAAATGTATTTGGGAAGGCAGTGGGCGTATAATGAGTGGAAAGTGAGATAATGAACGACAATGAGATGATTATTGTTCTATCATATGCAATAATATTTATTGAAAATCGACATCGCCATCATTTGACAAAACTTGTTTCTGTTAATAATTCAAATCTAAGACACAACAGTTTTATAGTGTTCAATATAAAACCCAACAAAAATCTATGGATTGTCAAAATTTACCATTTACATTTCCGTTTTTCCTTTCCCATTAGTAGAGCGTTTTATAAGATATTGTTAACAGAATCATTCGAAACAATTAAAACCATAATATATCAAGCCAGCACGAGAGGATGAGAACACAAACATAAATCCATTGACCCTTCACTATACAATACTTATATCACAACCCCAATACTTGTTGCATAAATAGACTGGTTTCGAAACCCCATGCGAAATTGGTGCTCATTGTTTGATTTTAACATCATATAAATTCAAAATCGACCAAACCCCCATAGATAAATAACAAACGAGCCAAGATTTCATGCATATAACCAATCTTTCCCATCGTTGGGTCAATACTATAACATACACCAATACCAGAGTTCGAATCTACTAATTGTCATATATTAGATAATAAAAAAACGAGGTCTGGGAAAACGTAAGGGCGAAAAATTAATAAGGGGTTTGCAAAATCATTTAGCCATTTATTTCCACAACAAACTTTCCACGGACTTCCTATGGTGGCCACAAGGCAAATACTCATGTCTCACATATATTCACAAATGGTGGAAAGATAATTCAAAAGAGTTTCAAGTCTTCCAAAGACTCGATAAAGGGTATGACATTATGCAAAAAACCAAACTATTCTTTTATTTCAAAGAAAACCCTTGGAATTTTAATTACAAGAGAAGAGTGAAACCAAAAGTACTTGCCATAATTAGTTTCCAATAGTCATAGAAAAAGAAGTAGTATTCATTATGGGCACAACACAATTACATATTTCAAACAGAACAAAATGTTGAACATTATTCCGAGCTTGAAACGTTTAAATGCCAACAGGAAGAAATCTCCTTTAAATGTAATTTGCATAGCCATAATACCCACATAAATCCATTATAAACTTTGGAAAGAAAACACAATCTGTAAGCAAATCGAAGAACCAACATCATGATTTTATTTGGAGTAGAGCTACAGTTCATGAATGGAGAGATAAGAGCCAACATACATGTAAGGAGAATACCAGAAAACCAACAAACACCACTATTCTTCCCAAGGCCGAGAAAAACGGACACAACATCAGTCAAAGAAACCAACACAAATGCAAACAAAGTGAAGGTGGCAACCTCGAGGTAGGGTAAGAGTTACATGCAGTAATTTCACATTGTTTCCCACATTAATTCCCATCAACCACAACCAAGTACGTGCGCACCCAAACTTCCAACACATAGTGCACCCAAACTTCCAACACATAGTCCACTATGTTTGCCACACAAAATTTCAATCCAAAATCGAATTTCCCTTCCCACATTAATATCATAAGTCTTATATGTATATTCAACACTTAGCACCAAAACATGTCATGTCCCACATTCCTTGCTAGTGAAGGATTTCCATTTTATAAAACTTATCAATTGTCCACAATAATAACAAGTATACCATAAGTGCAATACACCATAACTACATGTGGCTCGTGCTTGAAGTTTGAACAACATGTCAAAATATATGTGTAGCAAGAATAAACCAATACGCTTATTAAAACAAACATTTCCCCCCTTTCTTTTCTTTAAATTAAATTTCCAAAACATTCATCCTTCATCCATTTCACATGGAAAGTGGCTCAAGTTTCAGGGTTTATTTTGAAACTGTAGAATCATTTTTGCATGGTATTCATGAGCGCAAATCAAAGAAGTGTCTTTCATCATTATTCACATAAATGGGTCTCACCTATTTAGTATATTATTAAATATATGTAAGTAATAAGGCATTGCAACTTGTTTGTAGGTAGGGATTCCATGGTGCGCTTTTGAGCATCAACACATACATTACTAGGTTTCGGGGATTTTTTGTTTTCAACATTGCTTTAAAATTTTTTGCCATATTTAAGGTAATGCATATTGTAATTTAAGGGGGGTATCCTTATCCCTAAAGAGGCTCGAATTGTGGGCCCACCACAGATTTGAAACCAATATACTCAACAATCCTTTATATTGGCTTACTGGTTTGTCCAACATCCAGTGTTTGAAGCAGTCTTTCAATGATAGCTTTATTCCAAGTCTCCTTCAACTTTAGCTTGTCCTGGATAATCGTCATCACCTGGACCATGTAAGAGAAATCAATAAAAATGTGAGAAATACATTCCTCTTGAGATTTACACAAAGGACACCTATTGGGGCCACACCAACCACGTTTCAATCTGTTATCCCAAGTAAGGAGTTTGTTATTTAGGGCCATATGAAAACTAATTTTATATTCTAACAGGGCATTTATTTTTCATAGAAGGGTCCACCACCATTTTTTAGTTCCCATGTACATGGATTTTTGGTTAGTTGAATATCCCAAATTGGATGTGAAGTTTTCGGATATGGGATACTTGCACCAGCACAGGGAATCAAGGGTATCTTCATCAAGGGATATGAATTTATCGATAATGCAACTAATATAGAGGTTCCATTCTTCAACCTCATTTCCTTCAAGCCCCAGGGCCTCTACTAATTTCCATACTGACCTTCCATGAGGCTGGTGTTTGCGAGACTTTACATCATTTAGGGTGAAGATGTTTTGTTCCCTCAGAGCCTGGAGGAGAGAATCAGAGCATTGAAAGTCATTTTTTACCCCAATCCAAGGATCTTCACCGAGGTGAACCTGCCTCTCATTACCAATTTTCCACACGACCCAATCTCCTACCAGAGGGAACACAATCACTAATTCATTCCATACTATAGATCCTTTAGTAGATTTCCTTGGAAAATTGAATTAGTCTGCAATGGAAAAATTAGGGAGGTATTTAGATTGCATTACCTGCACCCAAAGTGTGTTTCCTTGCATTAGTCTCTAGAGACATCGACCTGTTAGTGCTTGAGCAACAACATAGGTGTTTTTTAATCCCCAACCACCTAGTTCCTTTGGCACCGCTATCACAGAACATTTTGTTAGATAGATCCCACCTACTTTGTGGTGATTGGACCACAGGTATCAAAAGCTAATCTTCTAAATCTTCATTAGAAATCACTTAGGAATCGCTGTTATGGAGCACTAGTAAACCGGGATGCTTTGGAGGACATATTTGAGAATCACGAGTCTTCCACCCCTAGATAGGAGCCTATTAACCCAAATGGATACATGGAATTCAATCTTTTTTACTAGCCAACCCCAATTAGAAATATGGTACTTATAGGTTTCAGAAAGAAACCAAGATATTTAAATCCCTCGTCCAAATATTTCCTAGGGGTTGGGATTAAGTTACCTATCTAAAAATATTCATGATATAGGCATTGATGGAGAATGAGACAGGACTTGTCATAATTAATTAACATGCATGTAGTTGAGCAGAAAAGGTTCAAAATGCCTTTGAGAGTGGAGATATCGATTCCAGGTCCAAAGATGCTTCAAAAAATGTCGTCAATGAATAGGAGGTGATAAATTGTCTCCCTCGTTGAAATCTTAACACCTCTAATCAAGACCAAGTTCCCGGCCTTGCTATCACACAATTTGTACATGTCCATAGCCCAAGACAAGTAGGCGAAATTGGTGTAACTACATGATAACCTATCAATGTCACCTTAATAGGAAATCCCCACATTTTAGGGATAGGCAAGGTTTATCCCAGGTGAGGCATCCCCGGTAACCTAAAGGGTTGGAAAGCTAAGGCTATGGTCAAGTTTATCCCCCCTCTCACTGGTTACCAAAATCATAGGGTCTATGTCTAAGAGATTGAGGCAAATGAAGAGTAATTTGTGTACATGCCCGGCACAAGAAAAACAAAGCATATATATGAGAATTTCAAGTACAAAAATGATAGTAAAGCCTCATGAGACGATAGACAATGTGAATATAATCTAGCTGATATAAAATTGCAGCAAAGTAAAAGTTTACAACAACAAATAGTATTTTGTAACAGCTGCAAGAAATATGCCTCAACATTGCTTTAAAAAGTTCCAGTGTTCCACGGGGACGCGTCCCCCGTGGTGGGGGTCACGTCCCCCATGTTTCCCACGTCCCCGGGATGGGGGACTCCTGGGGGATGTTTCCCCACGTCCCCTTTTTGGAGAGACGTGGGGGGACACAACTCCCCAAGGTGGGGGATGAGTATCCCTTAAAGGCAGACACTTGGGCATCCCCCCGAAATTTGTTTGCCTAATAAGGCTTAAAAAACAAAAATTTTAATTTAAAAAAGCAAAAATTAAAAAGTTAAAAACAAATGTGTATATATAAAAAAAAGGATAAAAGTTAAAGCACAATTAATTTATTATATTTTAAAAGCTAAATAATTAAAAAGCAATTAAATTTTTTTTTAAATTGAGTTTAACTAGTTCCAATTTACTATTTCAAGCTTTAGTATCTACTATTTAGTATTTTGCTTAGTACTAATTAATTAGATTCTAGAATGATGAATGATGAATTTAATTTTTAAATCAATGTATCAATATTTATTATTTTAGTATTTTCGCTTCAACTTTCATTTATGATTTATGAATCAATGTATTTCATTACTGAATTTGAATTTGAATTTTGAATCATGTTTAATAGTTTATATCATTTACAAATTTGAATTTTCAATTTACTAATTTAGTATTTTAGTATTTACTGATGAATTTGCATGGGATGAACATTAATTGTTATTGTTGAGATTTTATCATTATTATGTTTATTTTTAAAAAATTTATATTATATATGTGACGTCCCTTGTCCCCCATTTCCCTAAAATCCCTAAAATTTGGGGGTACTTCCACACGTCCCCCCTGTGCGTCTCCCCACACCTGCGTCCCCTCGTCCTGAAGACTTGGTGAAACATTGTAAAAAACACAATGAAAACTTAGCATTTGTCACATAAATTGATTAGCAATTGTCACAAGCAAATTTTGGTAGGTTTAGCTAGCAATTAAAGTTAATTATGCAGCGAATTAGCAGTAGTTAAGGTGGTTGTAGCAATTTCTTGCAAGGATAGCCACTAAGTTAGTGTTTTAAGCTAAGTTAGGGTTAGGAAATGTTAGTATAAGCTTCAAAGAACAGAGTTTGAGAGTTGGATTGATCACATTCATCCACAAGAGCATAGAAATCGGTGCCTCTTGGGCCTATGGAGTCAATTGCAGTAGAAAATTATCTTGGAGAAAATGACAATGATAATATTGTTCAAAGAACCAATAGATAAATGCTAGAAGTGTTGGCACTTCAAGGCTTCTAGCATTTAAGGCTTAAAGATGGATTCCACTAGAGCATAAGCACTTTTAGGCCCTAGCATGATCCTCTCTCCTTGAACTATTGAAATATATTAAGCAACTAGAATGAGGATTCTAAAGTGCTACCACTTTAGGGCTTTAAAAGCCTATCCTAGACAAGATATCCTTGACAATTCAAAAAGTAGAAACACTAGAGAGAAAAAGAAGCACTTTATGTTTTTCTCCTAGGGTTTAAGCAATTAATTCCTTAATATTCAATATAAAACAAGTAAAATCACCACAAGCATTTATTACATGAACAAAATTGCAGAAAATTTTACTTCACCAAGAATAGCCGAGAAAAACCCTAGTTGAAGACTTTCCACCACAAAACTTGCCAAAAGACATCACCAAAATGCTTCAAAAGAGGTGCGCACTATGAATTTCGGCCAATGTTGCCACTAGGGAAAAATTTCAAACCAAAAGACCTCTTGTGAGGAAGTGTTATGTGAAAAATGATTTAGGCTAGCCATGTTTATATGGAAAATTCTAGCCTTATTATCCAAAAGTTGTGCCTTTTCACAAATATGAGCCTACTTCTTAATTTGCTCATTAAAATTAAAAATAAATTCATTTTTTTTACAAAATGACCCTCAAAGGGTGATGTCATGCCCTTCTAGGGTGACGTTGATCATCCAATGTGGAACATTGAGATTTCTTAGTGGAATGTTGGGCCTCCAAAAGCCAGTAACCATGCCACATGTGCCAAAACGTTGTGCTATAACCTCCTTCCATATGATCAGACCCTAGTTTTCTTCATGGTGATGTCACATGTTTGGTAAGTGATGTCCAAGCCTCCAAAGGCTAGCATCCATGTGGGAGAAGGTGGGATCCCTCCATCTAGGTCTGCCAGAGTGCCTCCAAAGGCAACGACCTACTGTAGAATAGTGATCACCATCTTACCCCAAACGTGGGGTCTCTGCATCCATCCTTAGGCTCCAAAGCCCCCATGAAGGTCTGAACAAGTCATCTCTTCATGAATACATGTCCACCAGGCAAGGTCCTTTAAAGACAAACAGGTACGCCCTCCAAGGGTCCATAAGTCACAAGAATCATACCAAGTAAGCCACATCTAATATTCAAACCACTCAAAAATGTGCATCAAACCCCCCTTTTCAAACTAAACAAATACTCAAAGACGTTATACAATTTGTCAAATTTAGGTGTGGGAGGGGTATCAAGGAATCCTATTGGGCCAGTCCATCCTCAAGTCAAGGGCGTTTTCCAAGAGAAACCTACCTAAGTCATGTATGGTGTGATTTGGAGTGGGTAAAACCTTTGGGCATGGGGTTCTGTTGACAGGCGAAATTGACCGCTCGTCAACTGGAGGAGTGAATCCGGTCCAGAGTTGTCTAAATAACCCAAGCCATTTGGATTAATACACTCCGACGGGTTTAGCGGCTCCGTTGGCCAATCTAAGTCCTAGGAAAGTAAAAAAAGCTAAACTAAAGAAACTAACTAAGTAAAAAAAAACAGTTGTTGCAACTATATACAAGTCTAATATATATTCACAGTTCGCTAATTAATATTAGTGAAATAGTAATCCTAATTATTAAATATACAATGTATTGATATGATTAAATCTCTGTTGTCTATACAGTATTCACAAATGCAAATTTTGATCAAAATCTGCGAAATCATATATGAATTGTCTTATGACAGCTAAGCTAGTATTTTTTTTATTTTTTTATATAACTTTTATGAAAAAGAAATGAAATGACAGCTATCTAACTAAGCAATAAAAATAACAATCTGTACTGTGTATCTAAACATACAGAAAAATCTTATATTAATTAAACTATTAAAATGAAAATAGCAAACTGACCTGAAATTATCATCTCCTACTCATCTTGTACATAGCATCTGCGTTCATTGTTTGATGAGGCCAACCCGCACCAGATTTTCCAATACTTCGCGTAAAAACGAAGAAACAACGCTTTTGAATGCTAACGACAGAACAAATGAGAGGTATAGTGACAACAATCTTACAATTTCACAAGTGAGCACATTAAGATAAACCCTGTTGTGAAAACTCGTGCATGAATGTTCAACAAATGATAAAGATAAATCTCTTAATCCCATATTTAAACAAAATGATTACTGTGTCATAAATCTGGAACATGAACATCGATCATACATATAAATTTATATCAATCCCAATATGTAGTAAACCATAACAGCGAAAGCAATAATAGTCTTAACGACAAATTGAAACAATCTTAACTTGAACAAAACCACAATATGGAAAAGCTAAAGCTGCAACCAGTATCATATTTCATTCAAGTATGAAAATCATAAATCCATCATTCTTTGCCCCAAGCAGCGATGATTTTTGTTTACATATATAAAGGCCACAGGATCAAACATTCCTTGTGGAAATTATCAAATATGTTGCAAAAATTATGGGAACAATCTCCCAAATTCCTATTTCTATCTAAGACTAATAGCCTAAGCCAAAAGTATGTAAAGAAAAAGCATGTTCAAAGATGCCACAGTCGATTCAAATTTCCTTTGAAATTTGTGTGTACCTGTAAATGCACAAGAATACGCGATTGCAGATTGTGTTTAGTTGTAAAGTCAACAAAAATTCAAATTTTTATGACTAGCTACAGAATCTCACGATTGTGTAGCTAGTTATTATTTACAAACAGAATCGTATTGTATCAATTCAATCATAACAGAAATAGATGCGATTGAGCAAACAAATCCTTTATGCTAATTTAGAGCAAACAAAAACATTTTAAAATCATTCTTGAAATCCCATACCTTGGTTTCAGGGATTCGATTCGATCAAGCTATTTTTGAATTAACAATGGCAGTGGCCGCCTCTACATTTTTTAAAACAACAGAGCCTGTGGTCTTCTACCTTTTATCATTAGCTAGCAACCTATCATTTTCTTTGGCTAGCACATTTACTTGGTCCTCCAAGGACTTGATTTGGGATTGGAGCAAAGGGACGTCTATATAATATCGTTCGAGCCATGAGTTGCATTCGTCGCACTGTGGTTGATCAGGCTGTGTAGTTACAGGTGAAGAATTTCTTAATTTACCAGCAGCTCCACCATCGAGTTTGATCCCGGGGAAGTTGGGGTCATCTCTAAGGCATGGCGGGAGGTTCGTCACATAATCATAGGGCTTGACTGAACAAATGCCGTGTGAGTATGGATACTCCTCAGTTAGAAACCGCTCGATTTCGGAATCGAAATCTTCACTCAACAAAATTGGTTTTTGGTCTGTGTTTTGTTTAGATTTATTATGAGCACACCTTGATACCCAGTGTGTGGCCTTCTTACCCTTGCAATTGATATCACTGTAGCTTTTACCCTTTTTCTTTGCAGACCTCTTAACAGGCTTAGCACTGTTTTTTAGACATGAGTCAGGCAGGGTGTCGGGTAGGGCATCGTTCGGGTAGGTTGAGGGTTCAACAGAGGGCAAGAGTGTAGGAGGGGGAATGACAGACCCGACAAGGGTTTCTGTAACCACAGTCTTGTCAACTTGTCCAACTTCCGGACTGGCAAAGACATTCCTCAACAAGAAAGCTTCCCAACAATCGCCACTCAACCTCAATTGATGAACTATAATAATTTTAATTAAACAGTGGTGGAAGAGTTTGGAGTTGGCTTTCTCCCTCTTGAAACGTTTAGCCATTTTATACAAACTCCAAAGGAGGAAATGTGGCATATTTAAATGAAAATCTATGAAACTCATGAGCAGTCATAGGTGGTATAGGAAAACTAAACCGTATCTACCTTCGCATGTAATGAAATGCTTGATAATAGCCAAAAAATCATGCCATCGAGATTTAAGAGCTGTAACTGACATACCTTTGTCGCAAGTGTTGATCCTCCTTGAGGTAAACAACAATGGCCATGGTACTTCATCAACCTTCATATTTTTAAACCATTTTTTCCCTTCAGCTGGCAGACCAGTGGCCGAGCTGAGGAACTGCTCGTTCAATTCAATTTGGATGTCCCCAACTTTGGCCCTGCAACCATCGAATGTAAGTGCAAATTTTTGGGCGACTGCCAGGTTGAAACCCTCGAACTTCTCAATAAAAACCCTCCAACCATTCCTCTCTAGGTCCTCTCGGGCGTTATCAAACAACAACAAAGTTTGGACGTCGTTGGGCTCAATTCACACTACAGGAGCCATAGAAAATAGCACAAGATCAACAAGGTAATCGGCGAGGGGGTTTGATAGGGTAGACACAGAACCATGTTCCCGCAGCTTCCCCAAAACAAGCAAAGGCAACCCGAAATGCAAGATAGAGTGTTAATGCTTATGCATGCGAGGGTGGTGGAGTAAATTGAAACCATGCAGAAATATCATGCCGGGTTGTAAAATCGACGACGCCTTGGTAAAATGTTTCATTCAAATCACAATAGTGTATATCAAAAGCATTGTCAACAACATGTCAAATGGATTATCACATAACCATTGAAAACCATGAAATACATAACCAAAAATCGATCCGAATGTTAGATAAGCAATGGCATTTGCACGATTTAAAGGAAACATCAATATGTTGAATATTGCATCAACGATTACATCAAAGACACCAATATGTCAAATAACCATTGCATCAATGAAACCATAAATCGAAACCATATTAACAATAGTCAAATGCAAAGAGAGTGGTGGTTTGGTACATATGAAATCAAGGTGTTTTTTGAGACCAAGGAGTGGTAACCAGGTTCAAGTAGGTTCATGATAAACCAAATGATCATTAATCCTTTGATGTAATCAACATGAATTCTAACTGTGGGTTTTCACGCTTGCAGTCGTGAAAACGAAAACAAAAAGCAAGCGTGCAAAAAGTGAAGAATGATGAGATCATTTAAATAGTTGTGACAATTAATGAAGGTTTGAAAACCTTGTGTAGGCAGCCTGTAGAAAAGATAGAGATTAATATGGCTGCCAACAATGGAGACACACTGGTAGAAGCAGTTATCTCTGCCAAACGACAAAGTCCAGATTAGGATAATGAGAAAAAGTCCAACTCGAAAACAACCAGAAAACGGTTTGAACATCATCATCAATCCTAAAAATTCCAGTTTCAGATTGCTTGTTATTTAAAAGATGAAAACTGATGACAATCTAAACAAAAGCAAGTCACGATATTAAGGTTAAAATCTCCAATACTGTTGACAGAGCCACTGCTGCCAGCAGGCGTCCATAGCCTCGATAGGGTTGCCATTTAACCCACTCCAATATCTGTATCCTGCCAAGAAGTTCCATATCAGAATAAAGGACATTTAAGGTCAAAAGATTCCAATAACTGAAAATTTTCATATACTCAACATTGCTTCGCTGCCAAAGGGCCTGATCAGTACCCCGGCGAAGTTATCTTGGCATCATGCATGCATTTACCCACTGCCAGCAGACCTGTTCAGTATCCCGACGAGTTTACAAGCACTTCTCACAGCTCTTTAATGATTTATTTGGTTTTTTAGAGATTTTAATCGAGCGGGGTGACACTGAAAATTGTGATATTTTGGACATATTTTAATAAATTACAGACCTTGAGAGAATTCTTTAAGTGTCCTTCATTAAGATCTAGAGATGGTTTATTAATAAACCGACCTTTGGAGGCAGGGAGACATCTTCTGAGTTGTTCTCTTAAGGAATAGGGACAGCGTATTAAGAAAATGGATGATCGTGACAGGCTTCAATTGCAAATTGAAATCAATAAACTCCTTTCAAACAACGGGCTTTCTTTAACATGGTTGTAAATTTCATAAGCATATCATAACTGATGTTTAAACAAACTTTCAGCAGTCATTTCAGAGGGGAATTTTTTCTGTTCTCTTTGTCTGAACAGTTCATAATGCATGTATGTGTATTTCAAAAGTAAAAACAGGTAAGCATAAGGGAGAAATTAAAACCAAAACAGCAAAGAAAAATGAAAAGCAAACAAAGGAAAAATATTTACACAGTGTACACAGGGTTGTCATCAAGCGAAATAACTTTTTAGAGCTTGGCCATTCACCGAATAGGCGTATGGTTGTCCCTCTAGACTCTGTAATATGAAAGAGCTGGGACCCAATTTTTCAGCAATAAAAAATGGTCCTAGCCATAAGTTTTGAAACTTCGTATGCTCTCCCTTTCCCTCATGTGGTTTGTCCCATTTTAGGACAAGGTCACCTACTTCAAAGTTCCTGTCCGAGGCAAAGTTGGAATCAAACTAGCTTTTAACCACTAGTTGATGTTGATCCAACTTCCGCTTTGCTTGAGCCCTTACCTTTTCTAGTTTTAATAATGTGTTAATTCGATTCTCCAAAGGGGGGCAGTTCTCTTCTTGTATTTTCTGTGATAGCTGCAGTGAGGGAAGAAGAATATGTGGTGGCAGAATTGCTTCTTTGCCATAGATGAGAAAGAAGGGAGAGTTACCCACAACAGTTTTTGGAGTTACTCTATCAGCCCAGATTGCGTTTAACAGTGCATTTTGCCAATTTTTGTGATTTTCAGATACCATTCTCTTGATGATTTTAATCAGATTCTTATTAGTTGATTCTTCCAATTGATTTTCTTGGGGGTAATAGCTGGCAGAATATTTTAATTTAATTCCTTTTTCTAGAGAAAACTCACTCATCTCAAGAGACGAAAAATAAGAAGCGTTATCGAATACTAGACAGTCAGGGATACCAAAACGAGTAATAATATTTGAATTTAAAAAGGCAATTACCTGACTGGTATTCACAGCTTTTAATGGGGCAGCCTCAGACCACCTGGTGAAGTAATCTGTGGCTGTTATGATAAACTTATGTTGCTGTGAGGATGGCGGATTGATTGGACCTATAATATCAAGACCCCACTGTTGAAAAGGGGAGTCTACTGAAACAAGCTGCAAAGGGAAGGTTGGTTTCTGTATCCGCCTGGATGCTTTTTGACAAATAATACACTTGCGACACAAGGCATGAGCATATCTAAAAAGTGTAGGCCAGTAATAACCTGCTCTCAATATTTTATGGGCAGTGGTATCCCCACCAAAATGCCCACCGGCCTCTCCTGCGTGCAATTCTAATAAGACATTTTCTGCTTCATCTTTCTCAAGACAGCGCATTAGTACTCCATCAAAATTTTGACGAAATAGAATACCATTAATCAACTGAAAGGAGGCATATTTCAATCTTAGCGCTCTTCTTTTAGTGGGATCCAGGTGACGGGGGGCTGACCCATGTTCAAGACAGAATTTTATATCATCATACCAAGGACTAACAGGGTTTTGTGCACAACAGATTGAATTTTGGTAGTGTTGTCATGGGTTTGATATATCGTTTTCCTCTTGTTGTCCTGCCGCTGAGTCAACAACTAACTTGCATAGCCCTTGGCCTCTCACTATCTGTGCTGGGGTGATTTCTATGTCATACTCTTGTAAGGAGGTGACCCAGTTCGCCCTTTTTTCACCTAGTTCTTTCTGCACTAACAGATTTCTGACGATCAGGTAAGGGACAATAATTTTCGTCCTAGATTTCAAAAGATAAGATCGGAAGTGCTTTATTGCTTTGAAAACAGCATAGGCTTGCTGATCTACTGCTGGGTAATTAATTTTTGCGCCTTTGAAAGCTGAGCTCATAAAGGCAATTGGGACTTCATTGTTTTCAGCGTTCTTTTGAGTTAGGACAGTAGCGTAGGAGCGGTCAGAAGCAAATGTGTAGAGTGTGAAGTCTTGTGAAAAGTCAGGGCTCATGAGAGAAGGAGCGTCTATTATGGCCTTTTTTATTGAATTAAAATCTTGGTTTTCTAAGGGTCCCCAATGATATTGTGTGTCCTTTTTTATTAAATTCTGTAAAGGTCTCACCATTTCTGAAAAACTGAGGATGAATCTTCTGACAAAGTTTATCTGGCCTAAGAAAGACTGCATAGACTTTTTTGACGAGGGAGGGGGGAGTTTCGAGATGACTTGAGTCCTTTCAGGGTCGATACTCATCCCTTCACTTGATACAATAAATCCTAAGAGCTTACCTTGTTCTACTGCGAAGATAGGTTTTTTAGGATTCAAGGAGATGTTGTACTTACGACATTGCTGTAGAATGGATCTCAAATGAGCTAGATGATCAGCTTTGTTTTTCGAGAATACAGTAACATCATCTAGGTAAACTACGACAGATTGATTGATTAAGCCTCGGAAAGTGATGTCCATCGCTCTCTGGAAAGTGGCACCAACATTAATGAGTCCAAAGGGCATTTTCCTATAAGCGTAGGTGCCCCATGGAGTGCGGAAGGTAGTTTTACGTTGGTCTGGAGGAGACATCAGGACTTGGTTATACCCTGAAAAACCATCCAATAAGGATAATATTTCAGAACCAGATACCTGTTGAAGGATCTGTTCCATGGGTGGGACAGGGTAGTTGTCTTTATCAGACCCTCGATTAAGGTTTCAGAAATCAACGCATAGTCGGATTTCACCACTCTTCTTCTGGACAGGGACCAGATTAGAGACCCATTACGTGTGCCTAACTGGGAAAATTATCTTAACATTCAGGAGTTTATTTAACTCTTTTTTGATGGTCGGTTCGAGTTTAGGGTGCATTTTTCTTAACTTTTATTGAAACGGCAAGGTTTGGGGTTTCATAGGAATGACGTGTTGTATGATGTTAGGATCAAAGGTTTTTAGGTCGTCATACGTCCATGCAAAAACATCTTTGAATTCCTTAAATAATTTAATAAGCGTGGCTTTCTCTTGTTCAGAACACCCCACCCCTAAATTAATGCACTGTGGATTGTTATTAATTCTCAAGTTTACTTTTTCATACGATAAAGAGGAACTATTTGTTTTACAATTGACCGATTTTTTGAATTTGTCTTGAAGATCATAAAATTCTTCTAATCTAACTACAGATTTAGGGATAGAATTTTCCATGTCCGATGAAGATTCAGGAGATCTCGGATCTGGTATTACCATGAAATCGCGAAGATTCTCATCATGAGTGCATTCGTCGATCACTGCGCCTAGGAAAGTTTCTTCCATATGCAGGAAATTAATAATTTGTTGATCGTCGTCGAAGACTCTCCAATTCATAATGTTGTCGGGGATGGATGGCCCGAACAACAATTCGACAGAGAATGCATTCGGGGACAAGCCTTCTGCAGGAAAGAGTTTTGAAGCTACGTTAGCTAACAAATCGGCTTCCAAATTATTCAATCTAGGAATATAATTTATGTTAAAAGCAGAAAACTTATTCATCAAATTCCATACCTCAGATTGGTAGCTTTTAAGATGCGGGGATAAACAGTGGATAGAATCTCTTACCTATCTAACCATGATTTCCGAATCGCCAAAGACAGTCAAATTTTGAATGTTCATATCTAATGCTTTCCTGAGGCCTTGCAAT
The DNA here is from genome assembly GCA_032191745.1 of Picea mariana. Taxonomy (NCBI): domain Eukaryota; kingdom Viridiplantae; phylum Streptophyta; class Pinopsida; order Pinales; family Pinaceae; genus Picea; species Picea mariana. The sequence continues at coordinate 62,944 of JASDQU010101322.1, read as the reverse complement.
AAAGCCTCATATTCTACTGTATTGTTTGTACATTCAAACTCTAACCTACATGCAATCAGGGTTTTGTTACCTGGTGGATCAATAATAACGTAGCCTGCACCATCTCCTTCCTTGGACTTTGACCTGTCAAAGAAAAGAGACCATATTTGATTTTTGTCGGGTGCATGAGACCATTGGGTAGAAACTGTTGGCTGCACATATGCCACAATTTCGGATTGCTGCTCTGGGTTAGTGATAGCGAAAGTTTCGGCCATGAAATTGTCGAAAAAGGTATCCATCCCTTGTATTTCGGGTGAATCAGCAGAAGGTGTAAATGGTTCATTGGGATCATTTAAATCTGTGATTGTGAACTTTAGGTAACGTTCACGATTTACCTTGATTTTGTTGGGATTTCCGTTCTCAGGCAGCCACAAGTGAGACCAATCTGTCGCGAAATAGTCGTGTAGCTTCTCTGACCAGTCTCTGCTTAAAAAAAAACCATAAACTTCTAGAATATCCACAACAATAATATCAATCACTTGATGAACTTTGGGGTTAGACGATAATCTTATAAGCACATTCCTTAATTCGCCTATAACTTTAACACTAGTTTGATCAAGTTGGATGATCTTTAAGGTGGATGGTTCAACTTCATCGTTAATCTTCTAACACACAGACCATGGCATTACATTGGATGACGCTCCTGAATCTACCATACAAATGTGCACGTTCCTATTAAAGATTTCAAAAGTTAACAAAAATGGAGGTACATTTCTGCGAGTACTAATGGTGGAAGCTTGTTTCTTTTTACTCGCGGCCTCTAAAACTAATTTATCTACATTTTTTACATTATTTACAGGAAGGTCTCTCTTCTCATGAGGATCGGAGGTATTTTTAGCGGAGGCCTTCTGAGGAACTTTTGGGTTGTTCTAAAAAACTTTGTTACTGCTTGGATTGTCGTTTTTGCTATTCTCTGCGATATTCTGTAACATTTTTTGTAGCAGAAACGGGAATTTTAATAATTCATAAACAGAAATGTTAGCCCTTAACTTTTTTAGATCTTCAACTAAATCATAATCTAAGTTTGGGTTCACATAATTCTGTTTAGTCTCAGTTGTTCTAGACTGTTTTGGGGGCAAAGTCGTAGTGTTTTCAGAAGAAAGCTTGTTTCTTATCTTACTCCTAGTATTGTAGGGATGTACTGTCTTGAAATTAGCTTGAAAAATGCTATCTGAGAAGTGTCCAAAAATGTTCAGAGAAGATTCATCTTCTTCAACTGTCTCTTGTTCAACTACTTCCTCAGGGGTCTCAGGGGGCATCAAGTTATCCTGGGCTTCTAGAATCGTTTGAATAGCAAATTGCAGGCTTTCTAGATTTAAGCCTTCGGTATTTGAATTAGGTCGGTTGGGAGGAAAAGGCTTCCTAAACGGGGGTTTGTAAGGTCCTTTACTCGAAGACGCTTCTTCGACCGTCCTTTTCAAATCTATAACTTGATTTGACAGTTTTTGAATGAATTTTTGTAAGTTTTCTAGATCTGAGCTTTCAGATTGTGTTTTGTTTTGGGCAGGTCTAGGGAGGATTTCGATTTTCTTTTTGGAAGATGAACTAGTCTATATTTCGTTGCTAGTAGTGTCTTTTAAGCTGAGGATGTCTTTCTCAATCTGACTGGCCTCTTCGAAGGCCTCTAACAACGTGGCTTTCTTATATCTCTTTACCCAAATGGCTATACTTTGATGTAAGGCTTTCGTATAGTATGCTATGATAAGATTATTGGTAGGCATCGAATCCATAGGGATTCGGTTCTTTAGTGTTAAGAATCTTTGGTTAAAGTCTTTGATTTTCTCTTTGGGGTTCATTCTTAAACTAGAAAGCTCCATGACTAGAACTTCTGGGGACTTGTCGTCTCCAAACTTCTCAAGAAAACATGATTCAAACTTCTCCCATGACACGATGGTATGGGGTTGTTGAGCAAAGTATGAGGTAGAGGCATTACCCTCGAAAGTGCAGGGGAACAATCTACATACTACGTCTTCTTGCTCAGCATTACGGAGTCTAATGGCTAACATAAACTTTTTAATGTGATCTTCGGCGATCTGTTTAGAGTCCGGGTCAAACTTGGGGAGCCACTTCTCCAGATGTTTGGGTAAGGAATGTTGAGGCCGGGGTACGGCTACTGCATCTTGGTCTAGCCAGGGTCTGGCAGGATTGTTCTGATTGGCCATTGGTGTGGGCGGTGTCGAAGGCTGGGAAGCGTTTATGCCTTCATCAGAGGATTTTTCTCCAAAAGAAGAAGGGGAAGAAGGAGGTGGTGAGGGTGGTATACCAGATCCTCCTGCTGCAGGAGTGAGGATTGGATCTGTAGGGTTTAAAGTGAGATTAGTGCCTCCAAGTTGTTCTCTGATATCAGAGAAATCTAATGGTTGGTCCAAAGGTCAGTTTGGTTGCCTTAAATAGGCGAAGGCACTATGTGTTCTTATGAGATATCGGCGGACAATCTCTTATACGTCACCACCTGTAGGATTTGGTGTTACTGGTTCAACTGTGATCCGTAGATCGTCGTTTGATGTGGTTGTTGTTTGAGGGACGATGTTGTCATTTGAATGAATTCTTGTCACTATAGGTGAGCAGTTGGGTGGTGGAGTCTTACGACTGCCTTGTGCCATTAATAATTTTCAGGCCCTCCTTCTAGCACTATTTGTTGATGGGCGAAATTGACCGCTCGTCAACTGGAGGAGTGAATCCGGTCCGGGGTTGTCTAAATAACCCAAGCCGTTTGGATTAATCCACTCTGACGAGTTTAGCGGGTTCGTTGACTGATCTAAGTCCTAGAAAAGTAAAAAAAAAACTAAACTAAAGAAACTAACTAAGTAAAAAAAACAGTTGCTGCAACTATATACAAGTCTAATATATATTCACAATTCGCTAATTAATATTAGTGAAATAGTAATCCTAATTATTAAATATACAGTGTATTGATATGATTAAATCTCTATTATCTATACAGTGTTCACAAAATGCAAATTTTGATCGAAATATGCAAAATCATATATGAATTGTCTTATGACAGTGAAGCTAGTATTTTTTTTTTATAACTTTTATGAAAAAGAAATGAAATGACAGCGATCTATCTAAGCAATAAAAATAACAATTTGTACTGTGTATCTAAGCATACAGAAAATTCTTATATTAATTAAACTATTAAAATGAAAATAGCAAACTGGCCTGAAATTATCATCTCCTACTAGTCCTGTACATAGCATCTGCATTCATTGTTTGATAAGGCCAACCGCACCAGATTTTCCAATACTTTGCGTAAACACGAAGCAACAACGTTTTTGAATGCTAATGATAGAACAAATGAGACGTATCGTGACAACAATCTTACAATTGCACAAGTGAGCACATTAAGATAAACCCTGTTGTGAAAACTCATGCATGAATGTTCAACAAATGATAAAGATAAATCTCTTAATCCCAGGTTTAAACAAAATGATTACTATGTCATAAATCTGGAACATGAACATGGATCATACATATAAATTTATATCAATCACAATCTGTAGTAAACCATAACAGCGAAAGCAATAATAGTCTTAACTGAACAAAGGTATAGGAAAATCTATGAAACTCATGAAAATCTATGAAACTCATGAAATCTAGGAAAATTTAAAGGAAAATCTATGAAACTCATGAAATCTAGGAAAATTTAAAGGAAAATCTATGAAACTCATGAGCAGTCGTAGGAGGTATAGGAAAACTAAACCGTATCTACCTTCGCATGTAATGAACTGCTTGATAATAGCCAACAAATCATGCCATCGAGATTTAAGAATTGTAACTAGTATACTTTTGTCGCAACTGTTGATCCTCCTTGAGGTAAACAGCAGTGGCCATGGTACTTCATCAACCTTCGAATTTTTAAACCATTTTTGCCCTTCAGTGGCTGAGTTGAGGAACTCCTCGTTCAATTTGAGTTGGATGTCCCCAAATTTGGCCCTGCAACCATCGAATGTAAGTGCAAATTGTTGGGCAATTGCCAGGTTGAAACCCTCGAACTTCTCAATAAAAACCCTCCAACCATTCCTCTCTAGGTCCTCTCGGGCGTTATCAAACAACAACAAAGTTTGGACGTCGTTGGGCTCGATTCGCACTACAGGAGCCATAGAAAATAACACAAGATCAATAGGGTAATCGGCGAGAGGGTTTGACAGGGTAGACACAGAACCATGTTCCCGCAGCTTCCCCAAAACAAGCAAAGGCAGCCCGAAATGCAAGACAGAGTGTTAATGCTTATGCGTGCGAGGGTGGTGGAGTAAATTGAAACAATGCAGAAATATCATGTCGGGATGTACAATCGACGGCGCCTTGGTAAAATGTTTCATTCAAATCACAATAGTGTATATCAAAAGCATTGTAAACAACATGTCAAATGGATTATCACATAACCATTGAAAACCATGAAATACATAACCAAAAATCTATCTGAATGTTAGATAAACAATGGCATTTGCACGATTTAAAGGAAACATCAATATGTCGAATATTGCATCAACGATTACATCAAAGACACCAATATGTCAAATAACCATTGCATCAATGAAACCATAAATCGAAACCATATTAACAATAGTCAAATGCAAAGAGAGTGGTGGTTTGGTACATATGAAATCAAAGTGTTTTTTGAGACCAAGGAGTGGTAACCAGGTTCAAGTAGGTTCATGATAAACCAAATGATCATTAATCCTTTGATGTAATCAACATGAATTCTAACTGTGGGTTTTCACGCTTGCAATCGTGAAAACGAAAACGAAAAGCAGGCGTGCAAAAAGCGAAGAATGATGAGATCATTTAAACAGTTGCGACGATTAATGAAGGTTTGAAAACCTTGTGTAGGCAGCTTGTAGAAAATATAGAGATTAATATGGCTACCAACAGGTTCATGACATACAAGGGTTCGTATTGTCTCATTTATGGGTGTCTTTGTAGACAGTATGTTGCACCTTTGTTTTCAATGCATCCTTTTTCCAAGCCTATTTATTTTCCATTAATTAATTAAAATCCAGAACAATTGGGTACTACAATTGGGTAACATAAGATTTGAAAGGAGTACCACAATGTCACTTGAAGCCACAGGTACATAGAGTGCCATATGCATGGAAAGAAATGGACACCACATGTGTGTACACACCTCACATCTATATAATGTGAAATTTCTTTTGTGGGTCTTCAATTCTTTTAAGAGAAACATTTCATTGTTCTCAAGACTTATTTGGGAGAGCATCTAGAAGGTTATAATTTTGACTTTTATCTTTTTCCAACTACATTCCCTCTCGGCCTTCAGCCCCTTCTTCCCATGAAATGAGGTACAATCCTTTATTGGTTCAGTACACCCAAAAATCCCAAAAGAGGAGGAAACGAAATGGAAAGAGCATGGAAGGTGATAAGTATGATTAGGAATGGATGATGACTCTTCAAGAAACCCCCTAGTAACACCCTATCCCCAAGGGTGACCAACTTACTAGGATGAAATGAAACCCACCAAGATTAAATAAGGAAAAAAGCATAATTTCCAAGCAAATGTTTTGTAATCAAGAAAGAATTATTTGCAACATGTTCAAATGCTTCAATTATTAGGGTGACACTTACCACAACACCAGACTTATTACCTCATGAAGCAAGACCTATTTTCCTCTGGGGTCAGACCACTATGATGAATGTTGCTCTGCTGGTGGTGTATCATGGTGCATCAATGAATAGGAGGGGCCCTGAGGGGCTATGATAGTCAATCTAGATCGCAGTACTCCTTGTCTACTACTTGTGGGCCTCAAGAAATTATCTCCATAGTTATCCCTAGTGTGAGGGGGTAACAAGCTTCAAGAAGCAGTTTTCTTAATGCCTATGAAATGATGAGAAACATAAATGGGGAAAGGGTACATCCATGTCTCAATCCACGAGGCGATTTGAAAAACCTTGAGGGAGAATCACTGATTAGGACAACGAAATATGATGAATGGACACATCCCATTATCTAGTTCACCACCTAAAGGGGCATGCCCATTTGAAGCAATGCTATCCTAAGGAAGGTCCAATTTCCCTTGTCATAGGCTTTTGAGAGATTTAGTTTCAGTAGGGATACTTTAGCCTTCGAGGTTTTGACTAAGTGGAAGAATTCCTGCGCAACTGAGACTGCAACATGAATTTTCATGTTTTGGAGGAATCCAAATTGTTCTTCAACTATGATTTTTCTTAGAATCAATTTCATATGATGTGCGATTATTTTTGCCACTAACTTATAAATCACATTACAGTAGGATTAGGCCTATAGTCCTCAAAGGAAACTCCATCTTGTTTCTTGGGAATTAAGCATAGGAAGGTGGTGTTTAGGGACCCTAGCATTTTCCCATACTTTTGTGATTCCCTAACTACCAGAAGCATATCATGCGTCAATATCTCATAAAAGCTTTAAAAAAATTCAACTGAGAATCCATCAAGACCTAGAATTTTCCTACGTTGCAAGGAGGAGAGAGTTATTACTTCAGATTCAATTACTTATTCTAGAAATCGATTCAGATATTTTGTTATGATTGGATGGAATTTTGAAGCCACATGCAGAATATCTTGAATGGGGCTTCCTTTCGGGGCTTTGAAAAGGGCCTTGAAGTATTTTTCCGTAGCCTCATCTTTGTCATCAAAGGAAATTCTCCTTTTTCAATCTCCCAAATAGTGTTGAGGCTCTTCATATAGTTCGTGTATTGGTGAAAAAATTTTGTATTATTATCGCTCGCTTTCAAACACAAAGCTCTGATCCAAAGTCTCCATGTTTGCTCTTCTTTTTTTAGGAGGGAGCACCTAATTGCTCCTAACTCCTTTAGTTCCTTCATATTAGCTTCACTTAGAATTCCTTTTTCAATTGATTGATATAGCCATGCTAATCTTCCTTCACATTCCTTTAACTATCTAAGATTTTGTGCTTTATAAACTTGTAGCCACTTCTTAGTGGCATTTTTTACCCTTGCCAGGTTATCTGCAAATTGCTTCATCATGGTATGTGGTTCTGAGGGATTCATATTTTTCCATGAGTTTTTAACTAGAGACCAAAAGTCCTCTTCCAACCAAACCTGGTCGAGTTTTAAAGGGTCCAAGAGGGAATCCATTGCACATTTCATCTTGAGGATAATGGGTCGATGGTTCGAGATTCCCCCTTCCACTACTAACGAATTAACCAATAAATCGGTTGACAATAAAGCCTTAAAAATCGGAAATCTATCCAATATTTTGGATACCGCTTCTTTCTCAGTACGAAAGTTGGGTACCAGTTTAATGGGTTCGATATCAACAAGATGATGAGATTGAAGGAAGGAGATGAAGAATCCCCTTTGAGAATCATGTCTAGGACTCTCTCCCCAAACCTCTCGATGGGGGGGCATGAAGTTAAGGTCTCATCCTATTATAGTGAGGGGAGCATTGAGTGCACCTGCAGAAGCCAAGTCTTCCCACTTGGGAACTCTGTCAGCATATGGACCATAAATGTTTACAATAGAAAGAAAAAAAAATTGACATCCTTAACCATTAATTTTAATGAAATGGCATTGTGAAAGGAGGATGTAAATAGATCTTTACACGCAGGAATCCATCCTGTAATTAGACCCCTTAACTATCCCTCCACGTCACTAGAGTTGAATGACCAATTCTTGAGCCACGACTCCACGGAGCTTCTGGATTTTTCTCATGTGCACATGGTTCCCTCTACTAGAATTACATCCAAATTGAGGCTTTATAGAAGCCTTTTGAGGGCTATCTTTTTTTAGGCGCTCCCCAACCCTCTCACGTTGAAAGAAAGAAAAATCATTAAGGAGGGATTTTCAAGGAATCCCCCACTCTAAGGGCGTAGGCTATGGAGGCTTGATTGCCTTTGCGAATTTCCAACACAACTTTTTCTTGTGCCTTAAGGAGGTGGGATTTTCGCTCAACCGGATTGGATTGGGGAGGGTCTAGGGAAAGACCCCCTTTGGATAGAAAAACTTCCTTATGTTTTCATCTAATTCAAAGGGCATAGCCTTTCTTTAGGGGAGATCTTCCTTTTTTTTAGCTAGAGGCTTTCCTTTGCCATCAAGGGCATGTTAACCCCTATATTTTCACCCTTGAAAAGATTGAGGGTTAAGAGTCAGCATGCACTATTTGGCTGGCATTCTAATATTCTCCCATATTTTAGCACTTGTAGTTATCAAAGGTTGGTTCCCATCAAAGATAGGTATATGATCGATACATGGTTTTTCTTGTTCATAGTTAGTTAGCATGTTTTCCTTTACATTTGAGAGAAATGCCTACATGCAACATGTGTCCCTACTTTTTATGAGACATGGTTTGAGAGGTTCATTTGACAGTTTGGAGCAGTTTGGAGCATACAGGGATGGTCCTTGCATGATTCTAGGCCCGATGGCACTTTTTAGGGTGGCATGCAAGAACTTTCTATTTTTAGCAGGTTTAGCTCCAGGCCCCATATTCATATTATGAGCATGTAATATGGATCCTTGAGACATTTTGAGTCTTTTGGACTTCTTCCAGGATGATTTTCTCAAATTTATATTTTTAGCAGGTTGAGCACCAGGGATCACATGTCAATTCTAATTGTGGATTCATAATCCTTGCAGAAAATCAAATTTAATGAGTATGATATCATTGACATGCGAAGAGATTCTATTTTTAGCAGTCTTTATTTTTAGACATTGGACATATGGCGGTGGTCTCCTAGTCATCCTGAGCATTTTTTACAATTTCCTAAAATTTAGGAGCCAAACCCTATTTTTAGAAGTTTCTATAAATAACAGGGGTGATGGTCTCCAAAAGTGACAAGTGGTAGGCTCAGATTCTAACATGTGGTAGATTTTCAATGTGATGTGGCATTTACATGGCATTAATTAAAGAGGGGTGCATTTCTCCAAGGCAAAAGCAATAAAGTCAATGGAAAATTAGATAAAGTGAAAGAGGTGGTGTCCAATCAAGGCTTATTTTTCTCTTATTTGTCTGACTCGACATATCTTCACTTCCCATGCGTTAACTTCCTCAAATTCCTCTTAATTTTCTTTTAAACACTCATTTCCTAGAAAATAAGAAAATCCCTAAAAAATAGGGCAAATTTCTTCCTTGACTAACTCACACATTACTTGGTCAAATTTAGCATTTGAGCATGCGTTGAATTTCTAATTTTATCATCCATGCATATTAGTCATTCTTAAACACCTAAACACATTGATTCGTCCTCATTCTCTTTCACTTCTTCCTCAAGTGCAACCTCCATCTCTCCTCTCTCCCTCACATGTGTGGCACATTGTTCAATGCTAACTCTCTCTTCCTTCTTTGCATGTGCCATCTAAACTACCTATTTCTTATTTCCTAACCTCTATTCTGTATTCCTCTCACACTTTCCTCCTATTCTCCTCTCTCATGTGCATATTTCCTTAGCTAGTGCACATTATTCCCATACCTTGTCATCCTCTCTCCTCACACATGAAGCTTCACTCCCACTCTCATGCACATGCAACCTTATTTTTCCCATTTTACTTTTCTCCTCACTCATGTGCATGCATACTCCCCTACTCCCTTTCTGTTAATGATTACAGTTGTGTGAAGACATTCTCCAGGACACAAACTGATTAAGTCGACCTAAGAGAGAGCCCCTGAGATGGGCGTGTGGTTCCTATCTGAGACAGAGCTGGAACGTAGAGATGGCCTCCTCCTTACAGAGATTTGAGTAGAACTCTATATGATTCTCCTGTGTAACGCAGTGAAAAAGGAGATCTGCAAAGTTGGACATGCTTGTGGCTGAGCACAAGGTGAACGTGTGAAATCCAAAAGTGATGGGTGCATTGTCATAAGACATAAATGAAGATGATGTATTATCCTCCTCTAAGAAGAGAGTTGATGAGAAACTCCAGATGACTCTCATGTGCAATGCAGTGGGAAAGAAGATTTGTTGAGTGGACGTGTCTGTGGACGACCATACGTGAATGTGATCCTAGTGGTTGAGCACTAGTGAAGAAGTGGTTCTTCTGTGTAATGCAATGAGCCAGAGATATGGACATCCATATGGATGTGCCCCTAGTGGCTAAGCACTAGTGGGTGCATGAGATCCCTTGATATATTGTTCAAGAGTCATATTTGTCTGTAAACGCAATTGTAATGTAAAGGGTACAGGTCAGTCCCACCTTAATGTAATTGTTAATTAATGTAAAAGATAATTAATCTGGTTATTATAAATTATATTGTGAGTTAGAGAGGTCGGCCATGTTGTGTCAACAGACACTTTTGTCGACAGGACAAGTCTAATATAAGTAAAGGTAGATTCCCCATTCAGGAATCATATATTTTGTGTGAATTTGGAAATTTCAGCAAGTACACCTTCTTGGGAAAAGTGTGCACCTCTCTTGGGCGCTAGTCTTCTAGGGTTTGTAAGCACTCTCTTGTGTGCTAAGTTTTCTTGGTGGTGAAGGTCTTTCTCTTGAAGAATATAGCAAAGGATTTGGTTGGGTTTTCTTCCCTTGTTGAGAAGGGTTTCCCAGGATACTTCTTGTGTTCTTGTGCATGGTGTTTCTTCTTGTGATCTTGGTTGTTGCAACATTATTGGTTATGGTTAAGTTAAATGATAAAAATGGAATGAACTCCATGCTTAACATTGCTTATTGAAAAATAAACATGGTATCAGAGCATAGGCCTTGAAGAACCCCTGCACAAGCATCTAAAAGGATAAACCGTCCTTCTTCTGCAGTTTCGTACGACCTCTAGGGTTTCTGTAGAAATTTGTATGACCCTCACTTAATCTGCTCTTTCAGCACTTTACAAGTGGACGTTGAAGTTAAAACTTAGACCAAGTTGTACGAACTTCCTCAGTGCATCTCTAGAGACCTTCAAAGTAAAAATCCGAAGATTTTGAGTTTTTGGCCCTAGGGTTTATAGGGTGTCGAAATTTCCTGCAGAATCTTGATCTAGGGTTTCTGCAACTTCTTGAAGAATCGTTTCAACTCAACAAGAATTCATGTGACACTCTCAAAGTTGATTGTTGGTAGTCGTACGCCCAATAAAATGTAAGGTTACTAGTCCAACCTAATCATTAGGTTTTCCAAATCCAGTTGGCGAGAGTTTAAGAAGAAATCTGAACAAATGAAGAACAAAACTTTAGTAGAAGATAGGCTTGATGGAGCAAGCAACTTCAACTCCTAGAAATCAAGGCTTCGGGTCACCCTTGAAGAATATGACCTTTTGGATGTGGCAACTAAAACTTTACCAGATACAGCTACCAATGAAAAGAAGAATATAAGAAAGGAAGAAGATGTCAAAGCAAGAAAAATAATCATCTACTTAGTAAGAGATCATCTCCTATCTCGTTTTGCCAACCTGAAGATAGCTTATGAAATGTATGAAGCATTAAAAGAAATGTTTGAAAGTGACAACAACCTCAATGCTCTTACCTTGAAGAGCCAACTTCAAAGTACCAAGATGAAGAAAGGTGATACAATTGTTATCTTCTTTATGAAGATATCAGAGATTAAAGAACAACTAGAAGCCATTGGAGAAATCATGTATGATAGAGAATTGGTCTTATCCACTCTCAACAACCTTCCAAAACATTGGGAGTCTTTTCTTCAAAGTATCAGTGGAAGATAAAGTCTACCAACCTTTGATCGTCTGTGGACAGATTGTGCTCAAGAAGAACTTAGAAATAGAGAAGTGGAATACTCCCCTGATTGCACTTCATACAAAGAAAGGAGGAATATTCAAAATAAACTTCAGACAAACATTCAGAGATGAGAAGTCTTCATCAAACCCAGTTCATAATCAGATAAGAGATGTTTCAGAAATTCAGTGCTTCAGATGTGACAAATATGGGCACTATGCAAGAAATTGTCCAACCAGGAAGAAGGGAAGACAATATGCTTCTATCGCTGACATTGATCCAGACCCACCTCAAAAGAATGAAGATAAGGGAGAGGATAAGTACTTCCTCTAAAAACAAACTCAGAACTAAAACTACAAACCCAGGTAAATCATTTGATCTCTAATTTTATAGTTGATTGCATTCTTAATAAATGAAGGGTATTATCCCCAGTATGAGAGCCCTCAAGACTTGGACCATTATCCCTGGTACAAGAGTCCAAACCTTATTTGATTGATTATTATGATGGTCAAGAAGACATAAAATATCTAACAAGCAATAAGAGAAGATCCCCTTCCTTCAGACTTCAGAGAAAGTTACTTGACTTAGATGGAGTCAAAAACAAAATAAAAGAAGAAAGAGATAATACCTTCAGCAATTCAGAGGAAGACAGACATTATTCCAGCAAATTCAGCTACTCCAGTTGATATGACCAGAGATATTACAGTAGGGCATAAAACGCATGCGTAGAGTCAAACACAACTTTGCTAGAAGATAGAGAAACATACAAGTCCCTCAAAGGACATCTTGGGAAAGCAAAAGAGTTTTTCAAAAGCTAACCTTCAGTCATGAGCCACTTCATTGATTCGAAATTTCCTTGTCTTGAAGAAGCAACAAGAGAATAGGTATGGAAAGATGCCATAACCAGCATATCTTAAAGAATGATGTATAAGATATTGTTCAGAGACCAGAAGGGTAGTTTGTGGTGACTTCTAAGTGAATCTATAAGATTAAGCATGCAACTAATGGAAGTGTCAAGAAATACAAAGCAAGATCTATAGCCAAAGGATTCTCACAAACAGAGGGAGTTGTCTATGATGAGACACTTGATCCAGTAAGCCCGATACACTTCCATCTGTACTACCATCCATGAGTTGGAAATTATATCAGATGGATGGATTCTTGATGAGTTTGGGTTTCAGCAAGAGTGTTGTTGATCCAAACCTATATTATTACAGTGTTGGTGACAAGAGCCTGATTTTGATGACTTATTCAGAAAGCCTTGTTGTTGAATACAAGTAAGCCTTGACTTCTAATTTCGAGATGAAGGATCTGAGTATGATGCAAGTATGACAGAGAACCAATAAGATTTTCCCGAGTCAAGGAAAATATACAATGGGAATATTAAAGAAGTTCAGTGTGACTAATAAAAAACCACCATGATGGATTTGAAGAAAATGAATGATGATGATTCAGACGAGATTGATCCACAGTTGATTGGATCATTCATGTATCTGGTTAACACCAAACTTGATTCATGCTATGCAGTGAATATGCTTAGTCAATCCATGAGCCAGTCGAGACAGATTCACTGGATAACAATAAAGCATGTATTGAGATATTCACGAGGTACAGTTAGATATGGCCTGAGATATGCCTCCAAGTGTGAGATTGAGTTTACAGGGATATGCCTATACAGATTGAGCAGAGAGTATAGTGGACCGAAAGAGCACATCCGATTGTTGTTTTACTGTCAAGTTTTCCATGGTTTCGTGATGCAGCAAGAAACAAAACTCTGTGGCCTTGAGTACCACAGAAGCAAAGTATATAGCATCGAATGTGTGAAGCAATGCGGCTTCACAAACTTCTGACAGATTTACTTGATCATGAGATGGATTCTATGATGATAACCAGAGATGTGTGTAAATCTCTTTGAGAACCCAGTGTTTCATGATAGATCAAAACACATTGAAATAAAATATCCTTATATCAGAGACATGATGTAGAGGAAAATAGTACACATGCAGTACCTTCCTACACATGAGCAGATTCCATACATCTTCACCAAATTAGCTTGGTGAAGGATACCTCCCTAGTTGAGAGGGAGTGTTGATGACTACAGCCAAAACAAATTTCAAAGTACATCAATGTGAGACTTGGCATGATAAAGAATGCCTCCCTCTCTAAGAGGGAGTGTTAATGATTAGAGTTGCGTGAGACATTCTCCATGACACAGACTGATTAAGTCCACCTGAGAGAGAGCCCCTGAGATGGGTGTGTGGTTCCTATCTGAGACAGAGTTGGAACGTAGAGATGGCCTCCTCCTTACAGAGAGTTGAGAATAACTCCAAATGATTCTCCTTTGTAATGCAGTGAGAAAGGAGATCTGCAGAGTTGGATGTGTCTGTGGCTGAGCACAAGGTGAACGTATGAAATCCCAAAGTGTTGGGTTTATCGTCATGAGACAGAAATGAAGATGATGTATTAGCCTCCTTTGAGCAAAGAGTTGATGAGAAACTCCATATGATTCTCCTATGTAATGTAGTGGGAAAGAATATATGTTGAGTGGACGTGCATGTGGACGAGCACAAGTGAATGTGATCCTAGTGGTTGAACACTAGTGAAGAAGTGGTTCTTCTGTGTAATGCAATGAGCCAGAGATATGGACATCCATATGGATGTGCCCCTAGTGGTTGAGCACTAGTGGGTGCATGAGATCCCTTGCTATATTGTTCAAGAGTCAGACTTGCCTGTAACCCTAATTGTAATGTAAAGGGTACAGGTCGACCCCACCTTAATATAATTGTTAACTAATGTAAAATATAATTAATCTGGTTATTATTAATTATATTGTGAGTTAGAGAGGTTGGCCATGTTGTGCCAATAGACACTTTTGTTGACAGGACAAGTCTAATATAAAAAGTTAGATTCCCCATTGAGGGCTCATATCTTTTGTGTGAGTTAGAAAATTTCAGCAAGTACGCCTTCTTGGGAAAAGTGCACACCTCTCTTGGGCGCTAGTCTTCTGGAGTTTGTAAGCACCCTCTTGTGTGATAGGTTTTCTTGGTGGTGAAAGTCTTTCTCTTGAAAAATATAGCAAAGGATTTGGATGGGTTTTCTTCCCTTGTTGAGAAGGGTTTCCCAGGATACTTCTTGTGTTCTTGTGCATGGTGTTTCTTCTTGTGATCTTGGTTGCTGTAACATTATTGGTTATGGTTAAGTTAAATGCTAAAAATGGAATGAACTTCATGCTTAACCTTGCTTATTGAAAAATCAACACTTTCACTCTCCCGTCTCCTATGCGTCATAGTTACCTATTCCTTGGGATGTGCGCCCCTCACTCTATATATTGGATAGTTGACATGGGTTATTGGTGGGATTTTTGTGGGAACATCACATATTCTTTATATCTTTGTATTCTCTCTCTCTTCTCTCTCATTCTATATGCTAGCTACTTTCTCTTGAGCAAGGCTGATCATTGTACCAGTTGTGGACTTGTTGATTGTGGTGGAATCAACCCTTTGACAAGTAAATAATAAAGAGGTTTTGTGTTTGCATTGAACCTTTCTTCTAGTTGGTGTTTTGGGTTATTCTTGCAAAATTGATTAAGAAGTTCATTACTATTCATTGTGGTTAATTGATCTTTTGAATAGTTTCTTTCGTTATTTATCTTCTATATTCTCGTGTTAACCCTGCAAGATCCCTCCAAGCGAAAAAGTTATATTTCCCCCACGTCTTGGGTAGTTTTAACACGTTGTCTAAGACATTACCGTCGTCGTTTTTTGTCTTATTTTGCAGAAAATCAGACTTTTGGACATCAACAAATCACCCTAGGGACCCCCCCTTGAGGCTGGAAAGCACCGACCCAAACGAAGAGGGGTCTAGCCTATGACAATTTGGGGCATTACTCTTTTAATTAGCCATTTTTTCATCATTGAAATATCATAATTATCAACACAATTCGAGGGTGGAAAAGTGTGTTAACAGGGCCACGGTACGTACTTCGAGGACAAAAGGGTCCTCAAGGTGCTTCAGGGGGGTGTTAGATGGATCTTCAAAGGGGGATTCTAAATCATGAAGCTTCTCGAGGGGAGGTTGAGGTTGGGGGGAGGGGACCTCGAACTAGTGAGGGACGAAGCCCGTGGGGACCCAAAGGGAGGAGGAAAAGGAGAAGCTTTTAGCACAGGGGGGGAGGGTTAGGGGGCTTCAGGGGGGGGAGGCCAAGAGAGAGGGGGGGAGCAAGGGAAGAACCATCAAAATTAAAAACAAGGGGGAGAGGGAAGTAGCCATACTTGAAGGGATAGAAGTCAAGGGAGGCACTTGAGAAGACTCGTCCAATCCTACGACTAGCAGTGGAGAAGGGTCCAGAGGAGTGGCATGCTTTACATCTGGGGCCTTCTCCGCTTCCATATTGCTAGTTTGTGGACCTTTCTTCCACTAGACTTTAAGACCGCTTTGGAGCAGAGGGCATAATTATTGAGCCCTGTGTGGCCAATTTCATGGCATCTGCAACAACGGACCAGGCACTTTCCAATATTCCACTTTCTAGTGCCAAACCCAATCTCCAAGCACTAAGTCCAAGTTCCTAACCAGTGCTTCACGCACATCAACTTCGATGTATATCCAGGTCCATCTCTTGAATTGTCAGTTGGGTTTGAGCCCCACAAAAACCCCTAATTTACCACTGATTGCTTCTAGGGCCTCTTTTGTCCAGAACCTTAGGGGCAGTCCTGGAAGGATGGCCCCAACCCTGATGGTGTTTACCGACTGGCGTTTCAGATCGAAATCAACAGTCCATTTACGCAACACCAGACCAGAAAGGGAATGGGTCCAGGTTTTTCCCAACAATGAGTTACAGTATTCTACCAACTGCAGGATAAAGCACATCCATCCCCAAACTAAAACATGGTATGCATGGATGTATCTCAAAAGGGGTTTCTAGTTTAGTTCCAACCACCTACCCAGAGCAGCTTCACATGACATTTTTCCTATGAAGCGCCCAACCAAGGTTCTACCATCAAACCGAGATACTTTTGCAACCTGGATGTCCTTACCAACTATCATTTGAAAGCTTCCACGTTTTTCACATATACAACTGGATTTCTTTTTGGGGTGAGCTAAATCACCAATAGAAAACCCTTTAGTACCCCAGATACTATCCTTAAACTTGCCTTCTTCTGGAATCTGAGCCGAGTGTCGAGGCGAAGAAACAAAGAGGGGAGAAGAACTATTAGAGGGGTCATCAGGGGAGGGACCAACAATGAAATCTTGAGGAAGACTAAAGAATTTTAGTTCATGTGCGTTTGGGGGAGCATTATCGCCATGGGGAGGGGGAAGGAGGGTTGAAGTGACGGATCCATGTGGTTTGGCACGAGCCCAAAATTCCTTGGACGAGGGAAATGTTCGACTGACATATGGGCTATACCCCCATGGTTTAGGGCCTCAATGTCCTCATCATCCATTCCACGAGGCTAAGGTCATTTAAAGGCCAAATGTCATGCCTATAATCGACCACCTGTCACTTTGATCTCCTAAAGAAAAAAAACAGACAGAGACAAACGGGGAAACCAACATATGTGTGAGGAAGGGGACAGAGGGTCAAGGTGGGGGTACGGACCTAGAGCCCCACACACCTACGACCTATGGACAGAGCTCCATTTGGCCGAAAAAACCGCAAACCTCCTTCCTATAAATCACATTATGACCATGCAACCTTACTTTATATATATATATATATATATATTGACAATTTATTTATTTATTTAGAGATATTTCAAATTATGGGATGACTATTCCAAGTACTAATTTCACAGACTGAGTAACTATTTCACCAAGGAAATTTGCCATCAATATACCTGATTGAAGAGGTTTCAAGAGGCATCCAGCGATAATTCACTACACCCAATAATCTGAAATGGTGTAGAAACATTGATCAAGGAAAAGAGAAATCATTCGCTCACTAAGTTGTTTGAAAGTATGATGTGAGACATAGCATCAAAACACTTTTTCACACCAACACTTAGGAGAGTCACAAACTCTCTATTATCAATCTTTGATGGGAAATATATGCACAAACTATCTATAATCAATAACATGTGATCTACTACCAATATCAAATGTGTGGATAGTAATGCAAAACAACAAAATCGGTGTTTGTTGTTCTAAATATTTATAACATAAAAAGCCAATCATGTATTAAAAATGTACCTTTGTTATAGTAGAACTTAATGCTTGTCCTAAAATCTGCCACAAAGAGACTATTGTAAAATCCAATTAGTGTAGCAACAATGTGTTATATATATATATATATATATATATATATATATATATATATAAGAAAGAAAGAAAGTATTTAACGTCCACGAGGCTAAAGATAACCTATGGGACAGATTGTTTTTCCATCTGGCTTTTGTATTCGGCCATTTCCCTGTGAAGTTTTACAATAACCTCTCCCAGCTTCTCGACAAACTCTTTGCTGAATAGATTATCTCAAGAACTAGCTACCAGAATACCTGCATAATTTTCCCTCCTATCTTTGAGGGCCTCACATTCTAAAATGAAATGTTTTTCTGTTTCCACTTTTCCGGAAGAGCACAAAATACATACTCTTTCCTCCCACAATTCTTTTGGCCTTTTCCAGCGCCCTGTTTCACAACGGAGTTGATGAGAATTAGTCCTTAATTGTTATATATATAACAAGGTGCAATTGCCCCAATCCCCTCTCAGCTAGGTTGTGTGGCTATGCAACTTGTGTCTAATAACCACTCGCATGCATATCCATCCAAAGGTGGCAGGCGTTGGTGAATACAAGAGGTACGTGAATGATTAATAGGAAAGCATTTGATTGCATACCTACAAACTAGGACACCTCCGATATAGACATAATACAGAGTTGATCACACGTTACCATGTCTTCGGTGTAAAAGGAATGTCAGTTTCCATCATATACAAGCATTGGGATGCCTAGAGGAAACCGTTCCACTCATTCAAAACTTAAATATTAATTTGCAAGAGTGATAGGAACGCAACTGCATCTTTGAAAAAGCTCACCCACCGCAAAAAAATGACAAATCACATTCTCAGTTGCACTGATGAAAGGAGAAAACAATGCCACAGCAATATTTAAATAAAATTGTTTAAATAAATCACATAAATGTTTGTAGTGAGTACAAAACCTCCTTATAATCTCACTATTTATCGCCAAGCATCCATCTTTGGTGCATTTGGCACACATAAGTTAGCATTAAATATAAAGATAAAACATTTAAAACATTTGAGAAAGAGCACTTACAAGATGTTTTAATTGCTATGTTGTTGGAGAAAAGCCATGAATGGCTTATAACAAGCTGACCTCTATTGCTAAATAAAGAAAGGTAATCGTATTTCCTAAGCATGATGTTTTTCTGGTGTTTCCTTAATTCCATAGATGAAGAAAAGGTAGTTAAAAACTTTTTAATTATTATATATTATTTTATTAAATTTTTATAAATAAAAAATACCACAATTTTTCAATAACTAAGAATCAATATCTACATCACTTGTATATTATTTTATTAATTTTTTATAAATTAAAAATACCACAATTTCTCAATAACTAAAACCCAAGAATCAATATCTACAAATATCTACATCACTTGTAGTGAGATATTGTATTACATTAATATTAATAATAATTAAGTAATTTTTCAATTACAATTAAAATGTCTTATAAATGCCCTCCCTCAAACATTTTATATTTATTTATTTATTTCCAAAGGAAAAAGCAGTTTCGATGATATTCATTAGAATCAAAAGAAACTTTCTAGTACAAAAATAGACAGGTAGAGACAATAGCCATGACTACTGTTGTCAAAGTGTCTTCTATCTGTCTGAAAAAACATCACCTATAGACATATACAATGACGACTTCACCTTGACTATAACATGCTATCTTAAAAGACTACAAAGTCCGGAGAATACAATACCAAAAAACTGTTTACATATACTGCAAAAGGGATCAGACCAATTCATGTGCTCAAAAAACATTGAAAGAGCCAGCATTGGCTACAGAGCCATCAAGGAATTCTTCATAAAACATCTTCCCAACCTTCTTATCCAAAGCAAACTTAGAAAGATTATCTACCACGGTGTTGAAAGACCTGTGTATATGGAAGCATTGAATCGAATTGAAAGTAGCTTTGAGCTCCAAAGTCTTTCTCTTCCAACACTGTAATGAGAGATCATTCAAGGAAGAAATACCAACAAACCAGTCCGGAACAACCTTTGAGTCACCAACAACCATCAAGTCTAAAATCTGAAACCTGAGTGAGAAAAAAAGCAAACCCCATAAACCAACTAACTCTGCTCTGATATTAGTGCCTGTACCAATCGCCAGATGGGCCTTAAAGAAATGAGAATTAATCAGTTTTAAGACTATGACAACACCACTTGAAAAACCTGTAGCAGCTCCATCAAAAAATCCCATTGGATTATGGCGAAAATAAATCGGATTTAAGATGTATGTGAACTTATCTCCATCAGCAGAAACAGGGACCTCATTAATCGCCATAACAATTCTCAGGCATAAACCATCAGCATTCCTAGTAGCATTTTCAAACAAAATTTTATTCCTGTACCTCCAAATGCCCCAGAGAATAAAAAAGGGGACCAGACTATGCTTCGGATAGACCATAAACCAAGTCTTCAAATTATCCACCAGTGGCTGTGAAATCCAGATATCCTGAAGCTTTAATATAGAACAGACTTCCTTCCAAATATATTGAAAGATCTCACAATCTACTAAAAGGTGTTGTGTAGTTTCATCATTCCTCAAACAAAGGTGGCAAACAGAAGGGCCAATACCTCCACGAAGCTTATAATTTTCACCTGTGAGAATGCGATTTTGCAGGCATAACCAAACAAATAATATAATCTTGACAGGAATTTGTGGTTTCCAAATAGCTCTGAACCACCATTCGGGTTCCTCTTCCACATGCATGTCTACCAATGCTGTGTAAGCAGACTTGACAGTGACATCACCTGTAGTCTTGTTCCATGTCCAAATGATTCTGTCCTGTACTGAGTTCTAACATGTGCACATTTTATATTTATAATAACATTTTATATTTATATTGAGTTCTAAAACGTGCACATTTTATATTTATATTGAATTATAATTTATGTGTAACAAGTACACTAAAGATGGATGCTAGGCGATAAATAGAGGGGATCCTAACACAAGATGTTTTATACTATATTGATGTTTTATACTATATTGCTGGAGAAAAGCCATAGCATTCAAGTTCAAACTTTAGCCTATTACAAAATTGCTAGTGGTCTCGGCTTGAAGATACTACCGGTAGTTAACAAAATAGACCCGCCTTCAGGGCATCTGACCGGTATTATCTAAGGACTTCATTGTTCGGAAAATGGTATCTACCTAGTTTCTGCCTCTCGGAAAGATCACTGAGGTCACACAAGTATTTGTGTAGATTTGTATAAGTTAAACTTATGCCAAACACAATGCGATATATTTGTTCAATTTGGAATATTTTAACTTACTGAGCTATATCTACTATCGAAAAATCATGTTTTATAAAAAACAAACATTTATCTACGTGCAGATGATATTAGTTTTCAAGATGCCTCGTTTCCTGTACAGTCTCATTTTTTCAGATCGTTCAAATAAACGACATCTTGCAATTAATGACATCTTGTGAAAAGCAAAATAAATGATATCACTTTCATGTTCTACCTAGCATCAGTACATCGTAAATAAAAACATGCATTTCATCTTAAAAAAATTGTTGGCAACAATAAATGGTATAATACAACCATCCATACTCTACAAATCTTGTTTGGATCTTGTTATAGTTTCGTTCTGCCTGGCTGACTATACAAGCTGTGTAGCTGAAGTTTGGTGCAACCATATTGGTACAATTTTACAGCCACGGCATCAAAATTTGATGAGAAAATCTGTATGATGACATTTTGTTGCCCCCATTTTGATTAGTTGGTTGGGCAGAACAAGGCGTTCAAATGTCATTTTCTTCGTTGGACGTAACAAGGCATTTTCTTACAATTTAAATTACATTATAATATACAACAAAGGCCAGGGAATAAGCAACTACATAACTTTCTTTCTGAAACCGGACATGAAAATAGCTTTGGGTACAATATGTTGATGTATTCCTTCAACCATCCACATCTAAGACGACTCGAAGCAAAATACAGATACATAAGAACTTCGTCCCTAGTTCTCAGTTTTCTTCCAGCATTTGTTTGGGCTAAAAGCACTGTAAACTTTACTTGCTGGATATTTGCAACCATAATTCAGTGCTTGCCCCTAGTTCTCAGTTTTCTTCCAGCATTTGTTTGGGCTAAAAGCACTGTAAACTTTACTTGCTGGATATTTGCAACCATAATTCAGTGCTTGCCGCTTTGAGTCCACATTTTGTAATCTGCAAGCAGCTTTTCCCTCTCGGATGGTGAAGCTGAAAGTAACCATTTGCTAAATTCAAGTTCTGACATGCCTGTGAACTGAGCCAGGAGACTATATAGCTTCGTCTTATCGTGTTTTTCTCGATATGTTCCTCCAATTTCCGTGTTAACAACTTTTGTCTTTTCCTTTACTTTCTGATTGGCTACATCAGAATGAAGCTTGCTGCAACTTGGCTTGAGGTTACTTTTTTGGGGTAAATTTTTTGATTGCTTTCTTTCAGAGAGACGTCCACCCTCTACTCTGTTATGGTTTAAATTTGCACCTTCAATGGGTCCTTCCAAATGTTGTGCCCCAAAATTCACAACATCTTCATTTCGATGAGCATATATCACTCCTGCATATATGAATACGTACACCATTTCAGCTTTGTTCCATGAAATATAGAACTAGCGAAAAACAAATTAAAGTTGAAATTCTATGAGTTGCAACAAGTCCAATAAAGCCACTGAAAAGTAAAGGGTACAATCCAGCATAGCATGCATAGTAAAATTGGCGATACAAATGAGATGCAGGTACTAATGAGTTAAAAATCCAGAATTAATGGATGGTTTCCGTTTAACCAAGATGCAATGAAAATTAAAATTTCCTGAAGCAAAAGCAAGCATAACTACCTTACAAATACAAATGGTGGAAATACACAGTTCACCTAAAAGAGGTGACTATTTAGAATCTGAAAATCAAGTTGTTCATCTTGCAAATCTTTTCAAACTGAAAAACTATATTTTTATCTGATATCCCAGAACTAGAATTTGGTTATTAAAATTTCACTTCATTTTGTTTCATCCGTGCAACGATAGTCACATGAAAGTTGTCCATTGGTTTTAACTTTTAAGAAAAAAATTCACTTGAACAGTCATTTTTTGGAGGAAAAAACACAATACAGCACAGCTCACAATTTATTGAAAAAACTATATTTTATCTGATATTCCAGAACTAGAATTTGGTTATTAAAATCTCTTAATTTTTTTCGCTTCATCTAGGAAATTGTTTCCTATTGTTCTTGACTTTTTAAAAAAATGTTCCCTCTCTGAAAAATCATTTTTTGGTGGAAAAACAAAGTACAGTACAGCTGCCAATTTATTGAATTGAAACATTATAATTTATCTCAAATATACTAACATAGTATTCACTTTCTAAAAAATGAAGTGTGCAATCTGAAACTCGTTGGTTTTCAAATCTAAGATCTGAAACCTGCAGTATTTTCTCTTAATTTAACACATACCATACAGAAGTTGCAAACACACATTTCACAATTCTTGTCAAACTTGTTCAGACATCTCTACCTAAGCAAAACTTTGACATTTTCCAAAGACACTGCAAGTATATCCACCATTGATGTGGCATAGAAAAGTAATATAGTGGTAAGCAGATGATGGGTTAATCAACTAGATGAGCTGGTGAGGCTGAGAGCTCAAATGTGACTGTGCAACTGACTTGAGCATGTTGTAGGGTTCAAGAAGATAATGTCTGAGATGTATTTTTAACAAACTGCAATTTGTATGCTCAAGTGAGGCTTGAACTCCTGTGAGGTGTTCCCAGCTGATTTCTCTTAGTTTTTTCATCTACTTCTGAGGTCCAATTCCCCTACAAAATCGGGCCACAACATTCAAAATTGTTGATAGTGTTAAGAGTTAGTATATAATAATGGTCATATGATAAAGTTAAAATCTACTTTGGGTTAGTATTAAGTGACTTATGTCACACACATCATAAATAGAGTTGTTTTAGATTAGGTTAGAGATTAACCAATAAAGTAGTTGTACGGGATTTTGGCACAGGGCATTGTCTCCCTTATATGTATCAGCATTCACACCATATTGAGTATGAACCAAACCTATTATCTTTCTTTTAATATATTATGGTTTGCATTACTTGTCCACATTCTTGTGTGATTTTTCTCACATTGTATCAAAGCATTAGTGAAGAGAAGAAGCCAAGAAATGCAGGTGAAGGAACCAAGGGACTGCTATGATCATAGAAGGCACCAAAGGAGTGCAATCACACATGGTTGGACAAAGGCAAACTGATCTTTTACGTATTTAATAATTGATTTGTGGTTGATCAGGTTGGAATGGATATTTGTAAAGTTCAAAATAATAATAAAAAATTAAGAAGGGGACTGTGAAATGAAATCAAAGAATTCGTGAAGTATTATCCTCTGTAAGGCACATGGATTGAAGGCATAGAGGTCGATGTGTCATTGCTAAACAATTAACAGAGACGTCATGAGGGAAGTCACCATTAAAAAGTGATGTGAGCAATCCCAGTAAACTGTGTTGTGTTGAATGGATAACGAGACATTGCAGGTGTTTTAGTTAGCCCACGTAGCCACTGTAGTCATAGACTATCAAAGCCTACCACTGAGGATATTAAAAAAATGAAAAGTAGGGCATGGGGGTTCATGGAGGAGTCGTCATTTAAAGAAGGGGCCAACCTATGCAAAGGAGTCGATAAGTAGATAGGTCAACATATGTTTGAGAAGAGTCGCATTGTGCCAGAGAGATTACCCATCGTGGGGAGTGAGGGCAACACTTGTCAAAGCTGCGGTGATAAGTCGGATGCATGAAGCAAATGAGGCCGCTATGGCTATTGTAAATATGCCATGAAGAGGAGCCCTATGGACAGCCAGAGCCACTATGACACATCACCTACATGGGAATTACCCAAGATGGCATTTGCATGAGACATTACCAGTAGGCGAATAAAGTCACCAGGAGAGTCAAGCTAAAGGTGTGAATCCAGACAAGAAGGCGTAAAGAGTACCCGGTCAAAGGATTGTTAGAGAGTGGGGTCCTACCCATAAAGGTGATGCATCTAAGAGACGGCTAGTCAATGTCAGAGAATAGTCGTTGTGAGAAGGAACCTATGATGAAATGTAAAAGTGTAGAACCCATATCAAATATGTAGTTGAGTAAAAGGTTGCATAGAAGAATTTCAACATGCACTAGGGTTCGATCTACATAAAAGAGAAGTCAATTGTTAAAAGGGCACTGATGGAAGGTGTCAGAGTTTGTCTGCATTAATACTGCAGTGATTTATGAATTTAAGGGTTATCAATAGTAGAATGGCAGATAGCCGAGAGTCTGAGTACAATGTACTTTGGCTTCAAAGCTATAGGCATCTGTGTTTCCCACATATTTCCCTTCTAAGTAGGTTCGAGATGGTTGATAGCCTACTTAATATGGAGAAGACAGAAAGGAGATGTAAGACGTACTCAAATGAAAAGCAGCAACAAGACGCTACCTACATAGGAGCCTGCAAAGCATTGTTCCTTGTACACGTGAAAGTTTGTGGTCCGACAAGAAAACCATCATTATCAGATGCAAGGTATTTTATCCTCCTTGTTGGCGATTTTTCACAAAAGTCATCGATCTTCTTTCTTAAGAAAAAGACAGATGCATTAGATGTTTTTACGAAGTTTAAAGTGAAGGTAGAAGATGAATGTGGTAGGAAGATGAGTGTTCACCAGTTCTATAATGGAGATCAGTTTGTTATGTTTGTTGATTTTTGTAAAAAGGGGGGATTCTGAAGTCAAAGAAGTGATGGTGAAAGGTGGAGTAATAGAGTTGTAGACATGAAGAAGATGCTGAAAGGTAAGATAGTTCCAAATGTATATTCAATATTGGGCTCAAGTGATGAATACGGCAATATATTTGTTGAATAATCCCAACAAAGTTGTCATAGAAGCCACAGCCAATGAAGCTTGGACGGTTGAGAATCCAAAGGTAAACCATTTAAAAGTGTTTGATTCAGTTGCTTCTGATAACATAGCATGTAAAAAAACTATTATTTGTTTATGTCGACGAAAGGAAATCATATAGGTTGGTGGATCCTTGCATAAATGAGATTGGTGTAAGCAGGGATGTTAGAATCAATGAAAATTCATATTTTAGTCAAAGTGTTGATATTGGTTTGAGGTTGACAAATCCATGGACCTGCAAGGAAGTCAAGTGCAGAAGGTTGACCAATCATCATGGGATGTTGTGCAAATAGCACAAGAGGCAAAAGATGTTGTGCAAGTAGCACAAGTGGTAGAAGCGCTTCCACAATTGACTATTGGAGGAGGTGGAAGGCTTGAAGATGTGACAAAGAAGAGATCCCACAGTCCAGTAATGGAGGCAACGGTGGAAGGCTTGAAGATGTAAGGAATGGTGGAATCCTAGATGCGTTGGATGTATCCAAATTAGTCCCAACTATGGAAAAACAACATGATTGGAGATGGTTTCAAAGAGGCCACATGACCAGACACAGGTGGTTACGGTTCAACCACAGGAGGTGCAAGTCGCAATTGTGGATGACACTCTTTCCATGTTATGACAAACTTCAAAGCCTTGGTTTGTGACTTTAGAACACTTTAGTATCTGGGTGTGGAAGATGACAACTACTTGAGGTTGAAATCAGCTTTTCTACATCTGGGTTATATGGGCTGAAAATTGAAATATTCATCCAACATTGATTGTCATCTAGCTGAAAAGTTAGTAATTAATCAAGTGGTTTGTAAGGTGTTTTGCATTGTATCAGCCAGGCCAGTTATATGTCATGCAGTCTACATTTTTATTCATTTCAATTTTCAAGACAACTTCAAAACCTACTTTTTGGTGTGAATTTCAAAGTCGCGTTGTAGACATCTTTGACACATCTGGTCCAACCAAGTTTGTATTATGGGGCAAATGGTTATTCTTTATATGACCATTGAGAGAGGGTGTTAAAGTTAGCATATAATAATGGTCATATAATAAAGTGATAATGTACTTTAGGTTAGTATTAAGTGACATATGTCACATGTCATAAATAGAGTTGTGTTAGATTAGGTTAGAGCTTAACCAATAAAGTGGTTGTACGGGATTTTGGTATGGGACATTGTCTCCTTTATATGCATTGACATCCAAACCATATTGAGTATGAACCAAGCATATCATTCTCTCTTTTAATATATTATGGTTTGCATTCTTTATCCACATTCTTGTGTGGTTTTTTCCATAGATAGCTATGTCCAATTAATACATCAAGGCAGTCTATACACCTCAGAAGCAGACTCAATTTGTTTTGCCACAATGTTTTGATGACATTAGTGTCACAACCCCCCCAAAGGAATCTGGGTGAAAAAATGGTAGCTAGAAACAATGCATCATGGAAGTATTTGTGAAGCACATGTCAAGCTAAATACTAGTGATTCTAGTCAAAGGCAAAATAGCAAGTAATTATGTCACATTTGGATTTTCTAATGGTTTCCAGGTATCTAGATTTCTTTCTATAGGTATCCAAGTGTCTCTAACAGTGTCTAAATTGGAACTAGAATAGACTAAACCTCCTTGAGCTATACTTTTCTACATTGCTGATACAACCTAAAATTGACCAAAGTTGTACAAGATTGACCAATGTTAGACAAGATTGACAATGATTAACCAACCGATTCATTTGGCAATCTTGTTGGAAGGAGGCTATCCTTAAATGCTAGACAACAATGGAGGTGTTGGAGTAATAACACCCAGAAAAAAGAGAATGTATTAATAAAGGTCACAAGTAAATGTTAGTGACCGAATACTAATTAATATTAATGTTAGCAATTAGTAAGTTGGGTTGAGTCTGGTAGTGTCTATCCCACATACAAATAAAGGAATGTCCCTTAACTGCTAGATCACTCTCTCTCTTTCTAAGAGTATGTCATTCTAAAATTCTTCATGGTATTAGAGAAAGTCCCAATCATTGTTGAAATTAGAAGTGAGACATGAGGATCAAAAAGAGATTCCACACAAAGCACATATGAAAACCAAATATAAGCGATTAGGCAAGTAACCTTGCTACCCAAGTATGCAATGTACTAGACGATTTACAAATGAGGTGACAACCTCTTCTATATTGGTGTTAGACCTAGACTCGCTAGCCCTACCCATAATAAACATGACCACTAGGGTCACCCACTAACAAACATGTGACCACAAGCCAACCAATAATCATGTACATTAATTACCCATATCTAACCTTGATGGGACCACAAGTTGCCCAATAAAGGTCACAAGTCAAGATTACACAAATTACACTAACATCCCCCCTTAAGCTTGACTTGGGGGGGAAGAAGGGGCATTGCCATTATCCCCCCTAAATGACAACTTCCTTTAGCCCAAGCAAAGTACAAAATTTGACAAATTTGGCCTCTATCAAAGGATTGGTTAAGATGTTAGTAATTTGGTCCTTAATGCAACAATACTCCAATTGAATCATTTGATCCTAGATCTACTATCATATAATTACAATGAATCTCAATATGTTGGGTCTTGGACCAACACATCGAATGAAAAGCAATCCAAATGGCACATTGATTATCACACTAAGGTGAAGTTAGTTGCTCCTAACGAAGTCCAACCTCATCCAATAATGTTTGAATCCATGGTGCATCATGTTAAACCTCATATTGCATGAGATTCCACATTGTGATTTTCATCACATTGATGGAGATTTGCTATTGGTTTGTCGGAGCATTGGATTGACTTCGAGGGAAACATTTTCATGGATCCTCTTCTCTTTGTTTCATTGGATTATTTGATGGAGGTCTTTGTTTGGGGGATTTTCACTTCTCCTTGGTTGGATGATTGTGCTTGCTGACTTGGCAGTCTTCTCGCATGTGCTTTCCTTGTTGATCACCCCTTGGTACATATTTGCTACCATCTTGGAGCATGCTATCTCATATTGGTATAGTTTTTGTCATACTCACTTATCTTGGATGTCCTACACCTTGTTTATGGATGTTGTCCTACACTTTGTTTATGGATGATGGTTCTAGTGCACTTTGTGTTAGTCTAGGGCCAAGGTAACATAAACTTAATAAGGAATGGTGGGCCTAATGTAGATATAAAGCAACACGAGTGTTGTGTTTCTATAATTGATATTATTTCCATATTTTCCATTAAGTTTTAGTCCCTACAAAGACTTGGCCCTAAATATTCTACAATGTTATCAAAGTTATGTTCAGTGCTAGAGTTGTGTTACATCTCATATTATATGAGGTTCCACATTGTGATTTTCAATCACATTGTTGAAGTTTATTGTTGGTACCTTGGATCTTTTTGATGGATGGGCGTACACACTCTCTTTCTTTGCTTGGAGATGCTACTTCTTGGTTGAGTTAGTGTTTTGGTTTGGGAAGGACTCACTTCTCCTTATTGGGTGATCATGCTTGATGTCTTATGGTTGTTGCTTCTCTCACATTTGCATTCCTTTGATAGATGGATTACCCTCTTGGTACAGATTTGACGGTTATACCACCACATCACGGTGTTGTCTTAGTATACTTGTTCATCTAGAGAGTGATACACATTATTTACGTATGATGGTTCTATCCTCCCAAGGGATTAGATTTTGGTGATGTGAGGTAGTTGCATCATATTCTTCATGGAGCATCTAAGTGACTATGTATGATGTTGATGTTGTGCTATTGTACATGATCCCCTTTTATTGAGTGTATGGTGGGGACATATTGGGTGTTTGATGGAGTTGGCACTTTCTTATGTCTCCTTCTACTATGGTGTTGATGTGGTGTGGTCATACATGTTTCCTTGGTGGGATTTTCCTAGCTGATGTAACATTATAATATTAGACATGTTAGACATTTTCCTAGGTGATGTGCATTTGATGATGTTAATACCCTTGTTGATGTATTATTTCCGAGTTTGAGTTAGAAGGAGGTAGGACGCAGGGTGGGGGGAGATATTACATGTTTTCACTTAGATCTATCCTTTTCTAAAGCTTAATGATGTAATTTGATGTAATAATCTCTTGTTGGTGGTTGACCCTAGGTTCAAGCCTAAGTAGAACTTGTAATTTGTTGTTACGTTGGTACCATGATGGGGAGAACAACTTTATTTTTGCATGGTACAACACTTTGATGGAGCACACCCCTCCATTGGTACACAAGTTGAGGCAAATCACATTATTTTATTATTATTTGTTGAAATATTGTAACTTCGAAGAATATTCTACCTAAGAGGGAATGTTGAATAATATTATTATATTATATTTATTAATTAGGCCCTATTGTGCCTTTGTAAAAGTCGGCCATTTTGTGCCTTGACAACTAAATGTAAATTAAGAGGGTAAAGTGACAGGTCGGCCCAGACCTAATTATAGGCTAGCCAAACCACTATTTATAAGAGAGGCCGGCACCTCATTTGGACACACACACACACCTAGCTCTGCAGTGCACAAGTCTTGGAGGAGAAACTACTGCAGCTGGGGGTGACGTCAAGGAGGGTTTTGGTCTATCTCTTGGTATTTCTTGGTTAAGTGGTGCGCTACTCTTCCTAGTGAAGGAGTAGAGGAGGATATTTTGTTCGATCTTTGATCTATCTATATTAAGAAATTTTTTGTTGGGTCTTCTTCCCCATGAGGGTTTCCCAGGATAAAATTCGGTGTACCTTGTGATTGTGTTTCTTTCAGTGATCCTTATATGTTGTTGATGTATTAAATGCTCATGTACTTTGGATATAACTTAATAACAGCATTAAAACTTAACATGGTATTAGAGCTAGACTAAATAAGAGCACCGTTACTGGGTATTTACATCTCTTGGTTGCCGAGACAAGAAAATTAGGGCTTTTTACAGAGAAATATTTTTTTACCAAGGATAGCATTGGGAGTTGTGCCTAACCCTAAATGCTGACATCACTCTTGGCTATTATATCATTGATGCAACAATGTTGTCTTTTGAACAATTGAATGGTAATTTAGGCATAAGTTAATTGAAGTGTTGGTTTATTACATTGAATGCCACATCATTTTAATAATTATTGAAGAAGTGATATGATTTTTATTGCTATTGATAAACATTGAGTCCATCAATACTTATATTCAAATTGCTTATAAGTTCATCAGATAGTTCTTGATTGATATGAAGTACTAACCCATAGAAATAGCTTGCACATATCAGTTTGTTGTTGTCTTGTTCTAGGCAGGTACACTTCTTTGGGGGTTTTACTTCATTATTGGTTGTTTAGCCGAGAATATCTGATTGGTGGTGACTTGTGAGGGGGAAATCTTATCTTTGTCTTATTAACCTTTTGCCTCTTCAAAACCCCAGGTCACTGGGGACGTCTCCCCTGGGCCTAACCTCCCTAAAGAGAAAGAACCTTCCCATCGTGGTGACATTGGGTGGGACTGGTTCCTGTTACGCCAGTTTGGCCTTCTATCTTATAGCCTTTTCTCCTAGCTACAAACTATGCAATAACAAGCATCTTGTGGGTTGACTAAGTGAACTAAAGTTGCGCATTAGCCCTTGGAAGCCTCATTTCAACATTTTCTTTTGAGTTTAAGTTGTGTTTCGGTGTAATTGGCTCAACCCCCTTGAAGTTGTGCATCCTTTGGAGGCAGCTTCATTGTTGGGGTTTGTTGTTGTGTATGCCAGTGAAACTTTCCCTTAGAGTTGTGCATCTTATGGAGACACTCTATGTTTGGGATAGTTGGCTTGATGTGTTGTGGTTCACTTTCCTTTTGAGCAATCTCTTTCTCACCTTCACATTCAAGTTAGTTGCAAGTTAGTTGCTTTGTTATCTTGCTTTGTATAATTTGTATCTATTGTATCTTTATTGTAATCTTTTAGTTAGTCTTTGTATTAACTTTGTAAGTAGTTGTTTACTTCATTTTATTTGTATCTAGTCCTAATTGTTAAATCTTGTATCTAGTAATTCTTTTGTAATCTTATTGTAATCTTTGTAGATTCTAAAACTACCTTTAACTTAGTTGACCCCTTGCCCAATCTTAAGCACTAGTCTTAGTTAACTTAGGGAAAGGGCTTGCCTTTGCATTAAAATTTGCACTTTGCATTGTTTGCCTCTCATTTAGGCTAGATTCCCCTAAACCTTCTAACTAATTAAAATCAACTCCTAGAATTAACTTATCACTCATATAGTAACTAGGGTCTACCCCCTTGGCTTCCCTAGGAGTAAGCCTAGACGGAAGAAGTTCAAGTCGAGGTGACAGTGGGCTTGAACTTAGGCATTGTGCCTCCAAGGACACACTAAGTGGATTGGACTTAGTCCACGTTAGCAAGTGTGTATAAGGATGGCAACAGAAATGATACTTCGCACATAGATAGTGGTGCTTCCAAGCACATGACAGGTAACAAGAATACTCTCTCCAACCTTGAAGAGAAGAACTCTCCCCAGAAAGTCTCACTTGGAGATGACTATCAGTACCCAATCAAAGGAATAGGAGAAGCCACCTACAAGCTTGATTCAGGAACTCCAATAAGGATGAAGGATATACTTTATGTACTAGGTTTGAAGAAAAAATTACTTTCTATCTCTGCTTTAGACAAGAAAGGTTTTTGGGTTGCATTTGTAGATGGTAAAGTTCTTATGTGGTCTAAAGGAAAAACCATAGAAGATGCAGTTGTTATTGGAATAGAAGAAGGTGACTTGTACAAATTAAAAGGTCACTTAGATGCATCCTTAACACACAGCACTGTAAATCCATGTGAACTTTGGCATAGAAGGCTTGCTCACATTAACTACAAAGCCCTACCATATGTGAGCAAGGTAGTCACAGGTTTACCAGAATTAAAGATTGATCATGAAGGTGTCTGTAAAGGATGTGCACAAGGAAAGATTACGAAGAATCCTTTTCTGAAAAGTGACAGCAAAGCGGATGGAATATTGGATATTGTTCATTCAGATGTATGCGGTCCAATGCCATCAACTTCATTAAGCGGGTATGTATACTATGTCATATTTATTGATGATTACTCTCGTAAGACTAGGGTTTATTTCTTAAAGTTAAAAGATGAAGTGTTTGAAAAATTCAAAGAGTTCAAAGTTATAGTAGAAAACCTCTCCGAGAAGAAGATTAAGATACTCAGGTCAGATAATGGAGGAGAGTACACTTCAAAAGAATTCAAAGACTTTTGTACCGATGTCGGAATTAAGAGGGAGCTCACCACTCCTTACAACCCACAATCGAATGGTGTAGCAGAAAGAAAGAATTGAACAATCATGGACGCAGTGAAAGCCATGATCCATGATTAAGATCTTCCAATGCACTTATGGGCTGAAGCAACCAGAACAGCGGTATATGTCCATAACAGAATATCCCATAGTGCACTTGGATTCAAGACTCTCGAAGAGATGTTTACCGGAAAGAAGCCAAAAGTCGGTCATCTCAAAATATTTGGTTGTCCAGTCTATTTACATATTCCGAAAGAGAAGAGAACCAAGCTAGATCCTTCCAAAAATAAAGGAGTATTTGTTGGATACTGTGAGGTCTCCAAGACCTTCAGAATCTACATCCCTGGTCACAGTCTGACTGAGATGTTATCTTTGATGAAGATGCAGCTTTCAGTAGATCGAGGAAATGTCAATTGGAAGAAGTCTATGAAGAAGAACCTGTAGCTCCCAGAGTTGCAGAACCTAACAAGGAAGTTGCAGTTACTCCTGATGATGTTATACCAGAGGATCATGATATGGTGGAACCTCATGAGCCACCTCGTGAGATCATCTCTCACAAGAGAAAACCATCTTGGGCACGTGAGATCATTCATGATGCAGAGAAGTATGGTGCTCCCGAAGGAACCATGAGACAAAGCAAGAAGCCTAATCCATACTCCAGTTATGTGGCCTTGATGTTAATAATGAGCAAGAAGCCTAATCCATACTCCAGTTATGTGGCCTTGATGTGCGATCTCATTAATAATGAACCCACTTTCTTTAAAGAAGCTGCTCAAAAGAAGGAATGGATGGATGCCATGACTGAAGAATACCAATCTATTATGAAGAATGATGTGTGGGAAGTGGTTCCCAAACCAGAAAACAAAGATGTGACATCTTCTAAATGGATATTCAAAATAAAACATGCAGCAAACGAAAGTATTGAGAAATATAAATCAAGATTTGTGGCTCGTGGATTTTCCAAGAAAGAAGGCATTGATTATGAAGAAACCTTTGCTCCAGTAGCAAGATGCACATTTATCAAAACCATCATGGCACTTGTAGTCAAGATGAAGTGGAACTTACACCAAATGGATGTGAAAACAGTCTTCTTGAACAATGTTATTGAAGACGAAGAGTATATAGAACAGCCACCAGGTTTCGAAGTACAAGACAAGAAGACTCATGTCTGCAAGTTGAATAAGGCTCTGTATGGTTTCAAGCAAGCTCCAAGAGCTTGGTATGGCAGGATTGATAGTTTTCTGATGAGCTTGGGCTTTACCAAGAGTAAAGTTGATCCCAACCTTTACTTCAAGATAGTGGATGATGGACCAATTATATTGTTGCTATATGTGGATGACTTATTCTTGACAGGTGAAGAAAAGCTCATCACAGATTGTAAGAAGAAGCTTGCCGCTAACTTTGAAATGAAGGATCTAGGCATGATGCACTATTTCTTAGGTCTTGAAGTATGGCAGAGCCCAGAAAATATTTTTCTTAATCAAGGAAAGTATGTTGTGGAAATTCTAAAGAGATTCAACATGATGGATTATAAAGCTATGTCCACTCCTATGGAAATGAATCTAAAGTTATTTGTTGATACTTCGACAGAAATAGTTGATGTTACTCTATACCACTGTGGAATATATCTCCGATATTTTGGAAATGTCGACGACATTTTAACCCTCACGAAATTTTCATCACAAAATTTTGCGACACATCCGACACAATGAAAGTGTCGCGACACTTTCATTGTGTCGCGAGAAATTCTCAATGTGTCGCGGGTCGATGCAATGTGTCGCCTTGCTAGGTATATCCGCGGAAAAAAAGGGAGCGTGAGGGGTTCTAGAGGCTGCAGGTCCTTTTTTTTTTGTCATTGTTTCATTTGTGAAGTGTGAGAGAGCTAGAGAGGTGTGAGGGAAGTCATTGTGCATCTATCCAAGGAGGAGAAAACCAAGGATCTTGCTTCCATTAGCGCCAGCGGAGAGATCAAGATTTCCAGGTATGATCAAAAACGTTTTTCTTTCATTTGTTTGAAGTTTGAACTTGAAGATTTGAACTTTGTTTTCTAAATTTTTAGAGTTAGGCTAGGGTTTGCAATGTGCCTCTTGTTGTTTTTGAATGGAAGATTCAATCATTCTAATTCATCTATCTCTTATTATTTAACCTTTGCATTATCGTGTGCTTATTTTGGTTTTTTTTTGTGCCATAGGTTTAATATTTTCATCTAAACAAAATGTCGAAGGCATTGGATCCAATGTGGGTGTATGGTGAACCAATGCAACTTCCCAATAGACAAGTATTGACATGCAATCTTTGCGGCAAAAAGCTTTTTGCAGGAATTACCCACTTGAAATACCACCTTGCCAAAAACCCTGGGATTAATGTGGATCCTTGTCCAAACAATACCCCGAAAATTATGCGTATTGCAAACCAATCACTCATTGATATGGCTAATAAGAGGGCTAGAGCAGCAGCAGCACGAGAGAGAGAGAATCAATGATTTGAATTTTGGATTCCTATGATCTATCATTTTCATTTTATCATGTAATATTAAACCTATGGCATTTTTGTTAAGAACATATCAGGAGGGTGAAAATGTCGACAACATTTCCGACATTTCCGAAATATCAGAGATATATTCAACAGTGCTATTTAGTATCTAGATGCCTCATGATGATTCATCTCATGCGATACATTTATTTTGATCATTTGATGTGATTTTGTATCTACTATCATCCTATCAGGAACGATATGTGACCACTTGACATCTTGATTCTTATGCATCTTATTTATTGGTTGTATTTTCATATTTATGTAGCAAAGTGTTTATTTGATGTTGTTGTTGCTTTACAAGTTTAAAAAATTGAAAAAAATGAGTGTTTTTGTATTTTTTTGAGGTCTTGTGACATTTTCCGACATTTTCCGCCGATGTCGCCAAGAAGTTACATTCAGAACCCTCACCGACACTTTCCCCGACACGACATATACAACATTGCTCTATACAAACAGATGATTGGTTTGTTGATGTATCTAAGGAATACCAGACCAGATATATGCTTTGTTGTGAACACCTTGAGTCAGTATCTGGTGGAGCCCAGAGATGTTCACCTTGTAGCTGCAAAGCATGTGATGAGATACCTTAAGGGTACGTTGGACTATGAACTCTGTTTTACTGAAGATTGTGACTTAAGATTGTATGGCTATACTGATTCAAATTGGGTTGGAAGTGCTTCAGACAAAAAAAGCACTTCAGGATGTTGTTTCAGTTTGGGATCAGCGATGATTTTGTGGCAAAGCAGGAAGCAATCCAGTATTGCTCTCAGTACAACAGAAGCAGAGTACATTGCAGCATGCTCCACCAGTTGTGAAGCCATATGGCTTTGGAAATTGAAGTTGTTGACGAAGCACATTGATATCTGGTACCACTACATTCCTGACTTGGTACAGAAGGGAGTTGTGAAGCTCCAGTATGTTGGCACAGATGACCAAGTAGCAGATGTGTTGACTAAGCATCTGTCTCGTGTGAAATTTGAGTACTTCTGAGACAAGCTTGGTGTGGTCCAAAAGGACTTCCCTCAAAAGCGGAAGTGATGTTGATGATACTATGGTATCCCGACCATCAGCAGGGCAGCTCGTTAGGATTTATATCCTAAGGGATTGATCATCCTTGGACAAATCTCGTAAGGTCCGAATGGACGGTCTGTTGGAGTGCCTATGTATGTATATACTTGTTGTGGTCAGTAGTGTGGCAGCTCGTTAGGATTTATATCCTAAGGGATTTTATTATCCCTAGACAGATCTCATAAGGTCTGAATGGACGGTTTATCGGAGTGCCCACGGTTGTTGTTGTTGTTGCTACTGCCGATGCTTCTGTCTCATTCTGTCTCCATTGATGTTGATGTCCCAGCTTCATGTTGTTGATGATGATGATGTTACTCCAGCTTCATGTTGTTGATGATGATGATGTTACTCAGACTCCATGTTGTTGATGATGATGATGTTACTCCAGCTCCATGATGTTGATGATGATGATGTTACTCCAGCCCTATGCTGCAAATAATGATGATATTGATGATGAGAAAAAACTTCCGATGATTTATAGATATGACCGACAATGTTCCTGATGTTGATGATGATGTCCCCTCCTCTTGATGATGTATTGAGTCCAGTCAGTTGTTATTAATGTTGTCAGTAGAATACCCTTCTTGTTAAGGAGGAGTGTTGAAATATTGTAACTTCGAAGAATATTCTACCTAAGAGGGAATGTTGAATAATATTATTATATTATATTTATTAATTAGGCCCTATTGTGCCTTTGTAAAAGTCAGCCCTGTTATCGCACAGTTTGTAGTTCAGGTTATAGGCTAAGGGATAAGGATCAAACTGGCGTAACAGGAACCTTCCCCACCCAATGTCACCTCGATGGGGAGGTTCTTTCTATTTAGGGAGGTTAGCCCAGGGGAGATGTCCTCGGTAACCTAGGGTTTGAAGAGGCAGAAAGTATAAGGTCAAGTTTTAGAGTTCCCTCCTCACAGGTTACCACCAATGTCAGACAGTCCGGCTAATCAGCCAATAAATGAAGTGTATGCCCTATTGAAAACACCTGCCTGGGACAAGACAATAGCAACACAATATATATATATATATGCAGGCTATAACTCAAAGGGTTAGTACTTCAGTGACTATCTAATATTATTCAATAAGTAATGCAATAGATATAAAATGAAGTCAACGTTTTGCCAATTAGCTATGAAAGACCATCAATTCATCAATATCTAAAGAGATGACTAAGCCAACAATATGTCCAATCAACAATTTACTCAATAAATGCTTAAAATCATCATTAATTGCTTATATCCAACTTTTGCTGCGTCAAGATGAAATATCCAATTGTGACGTCAGCCTTAAATAGGTTAGTTTGTTAGTTAGGGTTTGAAAATTGTGTTTTGAAAGTAGTTTTGTACACTAAGGCTTCAGTGTTGGAGATCAAATCAGTGCCTTAGGGTAAATGGAGTCAAAAGATAAGGGCACAAGATCTTGAAAGGATGATGACTCAGAGACTAGAAGGTAGGGTTCTATGGTGCTGCAAAGGCAGGGCCCTAGAATCAAAACCCTAGGGGAAAGAGGCTCACTTCGATGTTGCTTAAGCAAGGCCTCGTGCTCTTTCCTCCTTCTCTAAATCAACTTAGCAAAACGGCTAGCCTAAAGCATAAGTCTAAGGGAGAAAGTGTTGCAAAGACAAGGCTTTCAAACCCTAGAA
This sequence comes from Picea mariana, assembly GCA_032191745.1. Lineage (NCBI taxonomy): Eukaryota > Viridiplantae > Streptophyta > Pinopsida > Pinales > Pinaceae > Picea > Picea mariana. Next base: position 24,659 of record JASDQU010101322.1, on the reverse strand, counting down.
GGTGAAAACCCTAGGTGTAGGCAATCTAGGCCTAGGACGTCTCCTTTTTTCAACTTATAGACTTCAACGCTAGCTCAGAAGAAACAAGACAAGTTTAGCAAAGGCTAGGCTCTATCTCTTTTCTTCAATGGCTGAAAAATATCTCTCTTTAAGGGGACATGTAACAATGACCTACTTGTGTGCTTGTTACCTAGGGTTTTTAAATCAGTAATATAATAAGCAAATGTAAGAAAATTACACCTACAACCATTCAATTAAGAAGTTTTGCAAGAAAATTCACTTACATGTCATGAAGAAAAGCACAAGCGAACCCTAGTTGTAAACCTTCGTTAAGAGAAATGCCATAAATGCCAAAAATATCCTTCCAATAGCAAGTGCGCCTCACTTTAGACAACAAATCTACCCAAGAAGGGCGCAAAGATCAGATCTCACTTGTGGGAGTGAAGTGTGTTATGTCAAAATGAGGGAAAACATCCTCAATTTATATCATCCAATGACCCTTAATTAAAAATTAGGTCATTAAAACAGCCGACAAGGCTGATAACTAAAAATCATATTGTTTTACATTAAACTGCCTAAAGAAAACCCTAAATGAGCAGTAAGCAGGACGTCTAGCCCGTTTGAGGGAGACGTTGGCCCTTTTTAGGGCAAATCTCAGCACTAGAAGACAAACGTTGGCCCTCTCTTGGCCTCCAAACTTTGCCATACGTGCCAAAATGCCCTGTAAAGCTGCCACACGCTGGAGGTGACGTCAAGGATCTCTGGAGGACGTCCTAGTCAACAGAGGGACATGTTCCACCTGCAGTGGGTCAACCCCCTAGGGCTGGGCTCAGCCAAGGTGTCCTGGATGAAAATGTCTTTCTTCTTCTCTCGTGCAAAGGCTCGACCAATCACTGTCCTGTCTCTGCCCCTGATGAGGTCCCAACAACCATCTGATGGGCTCTTCAGCCCCATGGAGGTCCGAACTAATCATCTCCCCATGTGTACCGGTCCACCTGGTACATGTCCGTCGGGTATGATCCTGCACATCAAAAACCTCGCCCTCCATGGGCTCATTAGTCCTCGGGATCATAGCAATGTCAATCATATTTCATCATTAGTTTTATCAAATGCATGCATAAAACCCCTAGCATATCATCTAATAGCTCAAAGACATTACAATGACCTACTATACAAAGCCGAAGAAAAAGACAAAGTGCCCTATTGGGCCAGCATCCATAAAAAAAAAAAAAAGTTCCCAAAGGATATCATCCAAGCCATGAAACACGATGTGGTGTGGTCAAAGGATGTCCAGACATAGTGGAAGACAAGGGTGATATTATCCGTGGGTGCCTTTGTAGGAGGCGAGTCGTACCTGTCATGGATGCAATTCTTTCCAAGCCCTTTATTGCCTTTATTCTTTTTATTCATTGCTTTTTCTTTCTTTTTATTTCAAGGTCTAACTAGAGGACACTGCCTTGGCGTGGTGACCAGAGCTGACAGTGTTACGCACGAGTACTTTCACAGAGATGATAAGGCTGGCTCGTGATGAGACCCCCTTTCCCTTGGCCATGCAACCAAAGGTCATTGCCCTGGCGTAGTAACCAGATAATGGCAGTGTCATACTGCTAGGTACCTATGAACATAATGGGTTGGCTCGTGATGAGACCCCCCATCCTCTTGGCTAGGTCTTGTTTTTTGTTATTTTTCTTTGGGTCCCTCTTGTTTCTTATCGAGAGGCTTTTTATTGCCTTCTCAGGGATCCCTGGGCGAGGCATCTCTAGGTTTTATTTTCTGGCTTTTATCTCTTACCAGCTGCTTTTACCCCCTGGGCCTTTAGCCCCTTCTTCCCACAGGATAAAGTGTAACCCCACAAATAGGTCATCCTAATGTCCGGACTAGGGGAAAGGGTTAGATGAATGGGAGATAAGATGTAAAATGATAATATGGTGGGAGCGGACAATGGCTCTTCAAAATCCCCCCTGGTGGCTAACCAAAACCTATGGATACAACCTTGCTAGGGCACCCCGTTAATCCCCCAAATCATGGTCAAGTGGGTTAGTGTAAGATCCAGCAGTCGTCAGAAATGAAAGGAATCTGATGCATATATTTGAAAGTTATAATGATCAAACATGACACATACCATGATACCTGGACCAATTACCTCATGGAGCAAGAGTCTTCTCCGATACAAGTCCAAGCCGAAGGTGATGGATGCTGCTGTTGTTGAGAGGACAGGTCTGATGAAGAAGAAAAAAGATGGGCCCTCCAGGGCCATGCTCAGGTCAATCCTGCTCTCGGTACTCCATGTCTAGGACCTGTGGGCCTCCAGACATGATCTCCTAATTATCCCTAGAAATCGGGGATAGCAGGCCCTTTTGTGCCTTGACAACTAAATGTAAATTAAGAGGGTAAAGTGACAAGTCGGCCCAGATCTAATTATAGGCTGGCCAGACCACTTTTTATAAGAGAGGCCAGCGCCTCATTTGGACACACACACACCTAGCTCTGCAGTGCGCAAGTCTTGGAGGAGAAACTACTGCAACTGGGGGTGACGTCAAGGAGGGTTTTGGTCTATCTCTTGGTATTTCTTGGTTAAGTGGTGCGCTATTCTTCCTAGTGAAGGAGTAGAGGAGGATCTTTTGTTCGGTCTTTGGTCTATCTATATTAAGAAATTTTTTGCTGGGTTTTCTTCCCCATGAGGGTTTCCCAGGATAAAATGATGTGTACCTTATGATTGTGTTTCTTTCAGTGATCCTTATATGATGTTGATGTATTAAATGCTCATGTACTTTGGATATAACTTAATAATAGCATTAAAACTTAACATTATTTACTTGAGTGGAGGGGCCATCACTTTGGTCTTGGAGTTCGTTTGGCTACACGTGGATTTATGGCATGGTGGATACTATTTTTCGAGGGTTGTTGTACATGGAAAGTTGTGCTAGGAGGTAGTTATGATGCCCTTTCCATATTAGTCATATTTGATAGTTGGTCAACCATGTTGGAGCACCCTCTTCTTGTTCACATATATGAGGTGGGCACACTTCCCTAGGGTGCACTCATGTGGAGTTAGTTGACCATTCAATATTTTATTGTTGTTGAGTCCTTTACAATTTTTGAAATGTAACCACTTTGGAGCTCATTTATATATTTATTGTGGTGGTTGCACATTGAAGAAAGAGCCCATGAGGAATCTTTCTATTTTGAGAATATTGTTGGAGGTTTGACCAAGTTTTTCTTGTGGAGAGCTCCATCTAGTTGGGATCTTGCACACTTATCCATGTAGAGTTGGTTGGAGCATCCTACATTGGGATTCACACATGTGGATTGGTTGCACATGTATTCATGCATCTTGTGGACCACTTACATTTTGAGATGGTAGTTATGAAGTGCTTTCCTACAGAGAATATTTTATTATTTTTTCACTCATGCATCTTGGAGGGTGCACTTTGGAGGAGCTTTCTAGGTGGACCTTGAGCATACTCTCCTATGACATGGATTATTTTAAATATATTCTTCATGCATGCATCTTGGAGGGCACACTTCATGTATTGTTATTTTATGGATTGATGGATTGCTCAGGTCAATCCTGCTCTCGGTACTCCATGTCTAGGACCTGTGGGCCTCCAGACATGATCTCCTAATTATCCCTAGAAATCGGGGATAACAGGCCCTTTTGTGCCTTGACAACTAAATGTAAATTAAGAGGGTAAAGTGACAAGTCGGCCCAGATCTAATTATAGGCTGGCCAGACCACTTTTTATAAGAGAGGCCAGCGCCTCATTTGGACACACACACACCTAGCTCTGCAGTGCGCAAGTCTTGKAGGAGAAACTACTGCAACTGGGGGTGACGTCAAGGAGGGTTTTGGTCTATCTCTTGGTATTTCTTGGTTAAGTGGTGCGCTAYTCTTCCTAGTGAAGGAGTAGAGGAGGATCTTTTGTTCGGTCTTTGGTCTATCTATATTAAGRAATTTTTTGCTGGGTTTTCTTCCCCATGAGGGTTTCCCAGGATAAAATGATGTGTACCTTATGATTGTGTTTCTTTCAGTGATCCTTATATGATGTTGATGTATTAAATGCTCATGTACTTTGGATATAACTTAATAATAGCATTAAAACTTAACATTATTTACTTGAGTGGAGGGGCCATCACTTTGGTCTTGGAGTTCGTTTGGCTACACGTGGATTTATGGCATGGTGGATACTATTTTTCGAGGGTTGTTGTACATGGAAAGTTGTGCTAGGAGGTAGTTATGATGCCCTTTCCATATTAGTCATATTTGATAGTTGGTCAACCATGTTGGAGCACCCTCTTCTTGTTCACATATATGAGGTGGGCACACTTCCCTAGGGTGCACTCATGTGGAGTTAGTTGACCATTCAATATTTTATTGTTGTTGAGTCCTTTACAATTTTTGAAATGTAACCACTTTGGAGCTCATTTATATATTTATTGTGGTGGTTGCACATTGAAGAAAGAGCCCATGAGGAATCTTTCTATTTTGAGAATATTGTTGGAGGTTTGACCAAGTTTTTCTTGTGGAGAGCTCCATCTAGTTGGGATCTTGCACACTTATCCATGTAGAGTTGGTTGGAGCATCCTACATTGGGATTCACACATGTGGATTGGTTGCACATGTATTCATGCATCTTGTGGACCACTTACATTTTGAGATGGTAGTTATGAAGTGCTTTCCTACAGAGAATATTTTATTATTTTTTCACTCATGCATCTTGGAGGGTGCACTTTGGAGGAGCTTTCTAGGTGGACCTTGAGCATACTCTCCTATGACATGGATTATTTTAAATATATTCTTCATGCATGCATCTTGGAGGGCACACTTCATGTATTGTTATTTTATGGATTGATGGATTGAGGTGATCCCAAGGCACATTCTTCTAGGGCACACCTATCCTTGGTGTTCTTTCTTCAATATTGCATGGTCAAAGATCATTATTTCAGCTACACTTGGCATTACTTCACATCTCTTGGAGAGCACCTTCACCCTTTTGACTTGGCACTTATTATTTTATTATTAGATGGTTATGGAAGAGTTTTCTTGAGGAGCATGTTGCACATGAAGAGGACAAGTGGCTATTTGCATGAGCTTGGAGCTCCTTCTTGAGGGGTGCACACTATTGTATGCATTACTTGGTCTATTGGAGGGTCCACATGTGGAGACACTTTTGCATGCATTACTTGGTCTATTGGAGGGCACACCATTGATGCATTTCTTTATCATTTGACGAGGCATTTGACATGGTCATCTACTATTTTAGTAGTTGCCCCACTCTCTTATTGCTATTTTTGGAGGTTGTTTCATAACTACTCCAATATTTTACTATTGTTTGAGTTTTCATGGAGTTAGTTGGAGAATAATGTATTTTATTGTAAGAGAGAAGAGGCTCCTTCTATAAAAAGAAGTTTTCTCTCCATTTGAAAGGGTTGGGAATTTGGGGATTGAAGGATTTCTTCCCTTATACTACATCGTACATCATATTGACAAGCTTAATGAAACATTGGATATATTGCTTCTAGTTTATGTGAGGCTTTTATGTTTGCATTTTTTTCACATGTTGATTTTTGTAGGAAACCCTTATAGCTTGTTATGAAGGCATTGTAATAGGGTATCTGCCATTTGGATGGTATAATGCGAGGATATAATCCTCTCTATATTTTTGTTGTTATGTTAAGCTTCCATCCATCAAATAAGTTGTTGCTAAGAGTAATGACTGTTGAGATTTGGGTACCTTGGAAACTGGTCCCCTTGTGTTTGTGAGCTTCTAAACACATGAGGGAAGTACTTTTTACCTTGTACTTTATGTCTAATTTCACTTTGACTTAGGAGATTTAAGTCAAAAGTGAAATTTGGTCATTTTAGCCTAAAGTGACAATTAATTCACAAAGTGGGTGAATTAATAGACATAAAGTGAAACTATGGAAACTTAAGTAAAGTGGGTTTTGAGTTCAGATTTAGATGAGATGATCTCAACTATTGATTAGGGATGAGATGAGATGATCTCATCCACCCAACTTTTAGGTTTCCTTATGCATCCTAAAGGAGGGCGCAAGAGGCAAAGGAGAGGTCATTTACTCATTTGTTCACTCCCAGAGTTTGAGAGAGAGCAAGAGGATGAGGTTTGGGAGAGGAAAGCTTGGGTGCCTCCTTGCATGGAGGGCTCATGGAGGCTTAGTGCCCAGTTTATTTAGTGGGGAGCTTCTAGTTCTAAGGAGGGCGCACTAGAGGAGGAGGGCGCATCATCAGTGGGGAGGTCTTAGAGAGATCAGTTTGCAGTGAGGTTTGTTTCAGAGGGAGGCTACATTTCAGTATCAAAGTACTGTGGAGGGGTTTCATGTTCAGAGCTTCCAGTTGGCATCTGGCTCCATTTCAGTGGTCATGGAAGCATTTCTGGGGGGCGCACCATCCTAGGGAGCTCTTGCTTCATTTGGACTTGTATTTCAGTTTGGATCAAGCTGCTATTGTATTAGGTTCATCTATATTTTGTACTTGATGTATTCCACCATCTATTCTCCCCATATATAGACATAATTCCAAACTGGTTTTCCCCGGGGGGGTTTTATCCAGGGTCATGTTGACCAAAAATACCTGTGTCAAATTTCATGTGTGTTAGAGTGTAGAACTACTGTATTTTCAGCTGTAAAGATCTCTAGGTGTGTTACATTTATTTTAGTATGCATGTGCTAACCCTTGGTGACTAAAACTACATGCTAGAGCACCTAAAATTGTGAATGTAACCGTCACAAATCAGCAAGAAGTTCCTGAACTGTTGGCTGTCCTAAAACAGCAGCAAAACCTTCATTGACAGTTGAAACTTAGAGCCAACTTGAGGTCAAAGACAGACCTAGTTGGCAGCTTGATAGGACCTGGAAAATCTTCAATGACATCATCTTCATAAGAATGTTTAAGAGCGGCACTCCTAGCTCTCTAAGGTTAACTTTCTGAAATAATTTCCAACAAGCTAGGACTGATTTGTGGCATCTATAACAGCCCTTGTTCACCTTACATATTCATGCACTCACCCTCTTACATCCATGCTTCTTTGACTCCATTTTGGTCAAGATCTGTAGGCACTAGTCTTGGAGTTTCCATCACCTTGTTATTGTCAAACCATTCAACTTTTCACCACTTCTACAACCACTTGTTTTGTTAAGGTTTACTCTTCAAACATCACCTGAAACCTCCACTCCATAGCCATAGCAATCCTACTTAGGGATGCCCCCTTGTGTTGGAGAAGAGCCAACCTAAAGACAAAGAAAAAGCTATTAAGGTGATAGTGGGTAGCCTTCCTGGGTTACACAAAGCTAACACCTTGGTGCTTGGGACTGCCCATTTTTGTGGGTGCTAGATTTTATTGTAACAAGCTGGATTGTTGGAGTATCAAATGCAATTCATGAACTAGGGATTCAAAGTTCAACCCTTTAAAATTTGTTGTAGTAGTCCTTATGTGGACACTATTATCACCCAATCTAACACTTTTGCAAAGCCTTCACAAGTTGCTACACTACTGTAACATATAAAAGCAGTTGCCACTCTCACCTAGGAAAATACTTCCCTCGTTTTAGTGAAGGAAAGAGATCCAACACATGGGAAGCTTCTCTGGCAACCTCAAAGGAAACTATGACAAGCCAAGGCAAGTTATAACTCCCTTATCTCAGTTTCTTGATTAAGATATTCACTAGGCAATGTTAAGGATAAGATCAAGACGATTTAAATGCCGGTGAGTATAATTAGTGTTTCTAGGATGATTTAGGGGGCCTACCTCAATCAAGGGGTCAACTAAAGGCCACGAAACACTAACTATCAAAGAGAACGAGATGGTTGTAGCTAAACTTGAATAAATGATAGAATACTTCAGCATATAACAGTTTTACAACAGCAGTAAGTAAACAGTCTTAAATTAGTGAAATACAATGAGAAATTTATGCCAAATACTAAGTAAAAGGTTAGTAAACCATTCACCAATGATTGCAATGAGTCAGAACATGAAACTATGTTATGTGGTGCAATTTATCAAGCCCTAATGGCTGAAAATGCCCTAATGGCTGAAAATGCAAGTATTGCAGCAATGATTATGTTAGATGATGAAGTTAGGCTATTTATACAAGATGTTAGGCCAAAATGCAAGTAATGAAGATGCAATGCAAAGTTTCCAAAAAATCGTTGAAGAAGAAAGAGTATATTTAAGCTCAAGTTTGCATTCACTTTTAGGTGAAAGAGACTAGTGCCTTTTGAATTCCTTGGGCAAATGGAGTAAATGAAACAATCATCAATGGAGGCTAAAAGCATAAGAAGATGGTGAAGATCAAACCCTAGGGCTATACTATCATAGACCTAAGGATGAACTTGCAAGGAAGAAACCCTAGAGTTTATGCAATTATAAACCCTAGGTGTCATCCCACTCTTCTTAAGACATCTAGCAAAGAGAATCGATGGAAAAGGTTAAACCCTAGATTTCAACCTTATATGCTTCAACAAATTATGATGGATGAGTAAGGGAAAGGGATAAACAATCTTAATCTTTCCTTGGGTTTTTTACCAAAGCATTCAAAGATACAAGATAACATGCAACTATTAACCATCTAATAGAGCATACAGCCAAATATACCATGAACAAAACACTTAAACTTGGAATAGAAGACTCACTATGCCAAATCGCTATGCATGAGGAAACCGTAATTTCATAAGCATCCCCAAAAAGAGACAAAGCACTCCACAAATTATCCTCCAAAGGATGTGCACAAGTATTCCATAGTGATAAAGAGAAGAGAATAAGACTTTAGAAGTGATTCTCCACAAGTTTGTTATGAGCTTACAAGATGGAGCATTAGCCTCTTTATATGAGGCAACCCTAGCGCTATATCTCTCAAAAAGCCACAAAAACTTGAAATATCCATGATACAAGGTGGATAGGTCATGGACGACCCCCAAAGTAGCCTCAAATAATAATAATACATGCTAATACAACAAAAGGTCTCCTCCAAGATCACACGTGTGGGTGCAAAGGAGCTTCAAGGAAGGTGACATCAAGCTCCAAGAGGGTACAAGGGCCTCCAAAGGCCACGTCTCATCATCAAATGGTGTAAAGTGAGGTGAAAGCCACACTTCCTCATCAAAAGGTCATGTCACATCATTAAGACCCCAACTCATCATCAAAGTGGTGCCCTAATGGCAAGCAAACCCCAATCATCAAGAAAGCATCATAGTGCATGACGTCATCATCCATATGCTCAACGTCCAAGGTGGAATGAAAGTGCATCACCTCTCTGAAGGGTGTCCAATCATGTCCAATTGCAACATCCTCCATTCAATGCCTATCAAGCTCTGGGGTGCACTGTCCAAGATGTGGGCTTCTTGCCCATCTATCAACCAATATGACCATATCTGCAAAATGAGAGCTCATTTTTCCATCATCCAGGGTCCAAAAGGTGTGAGAGGATGTGTCTGAATGTGTCAAGTCATCATATGTCCCGACACTCTGCATCACATGTGTCATGTCCTATATATAATGCAAAACGTCCTAGGTGAGATCATAAGGACGTCCTCCTAAGGACCATGTCAAGTGTAATCAAGCCAGTCAAAAGCCATAGAATCAAGCAAGACCAATAATCACAAGGTATAAGAGTCCTTTGAATCATACAAAGTAAGCCATCACTTAATACAGAAGCCACATGAGCAATTCACATTAGATATCCCCTTCAAACTTCACATTAGCTCAAGACTTTATGCAATTTGCAAGTTTAGGTATAGGAGGACCACCAAAAGACCCTATTAGGTGTACCGATACCTAGGTAGAGGGATATTTCCCAAGAAATCTATCTGAGTGTAAGTGTGGAGATGAAAACGTGTTGTTCTTACTTCATGGTAATGGAGTCATTGACATGAAGGATATTGTGCTTCGTCCATTTCCATGAGCGCCTTTGTAGAGGGAGTGCTTGTTGCATGAGATACCCTTTCCTTAGCAGTGTGTGTATTCCAAACCCCTTTCTTGTCTTTTGATATTCATTTTTTTTACATTGCAAGTCCCCTTTCCAGGTTTCAAACTTTCCTTTTCTTACTAGGATTAAGTCCTTCTAATTAATATGCATTTAGTACAACTAGTGGTGATAGCCTCATAGCGAGGGGGTAGAACTCAAGCTGGCCTTTGGCTTTTAAATTTGGCCATTCATTAACCCATGTTTCTTTCTTTTTTATATAACATTCTTTCTTTTATTCATTTTTTAGCAGTTGCATCAACCTCGGCATTCTAGCCCTTCTTCTCATAGGAGAGTGAACCATGGATCCTTTTGAGATACATGTAAAACCATTACCAAAGCCTAGTACACTACAGAAGGCCCTAGGATGATAAGTGTGAAGTATGGGGGGAAATGGTACATTACCCTTATCAAAGTCTCCCAGTAGTACCCTTGTTCCCCAAGAGTGACAACAAGGGACTAGGACACTAATGATAGCCACCAAGGTGAAACAGGGCAAAGAGCATAACTTCTGAGCTTATGAATCATTATCCAACTTCAACCCATGATCCTTACTCACATGCCAAATGCATTAAATATGACACTTTATATGAAACAAGGACTAATGTACCTCATTATGCGTTGGACCACCATCTTCCAATGAACCATGTTGATCGGGTTTGATGAGCTATGTTGATGAGAAGGGAGGCATTTGAGGGTTGTTGTTTGTGGAGAATGTTGATCATCGATACATCGAGATCATTGTCCTCATTGTGGGTCGTGAGACATGATCTCCTCTGGTTACCCCTAGGTGAGAGGGGGTAACAAACACCATGACCATCAATACAGTTATGATTTGATACTTGCAATTTGCAAGATTTCACCATAAAATGCTATTGATTTCCATATGAAAATAACTTATAAGAAATGTCTAAATGGATATTCAGAATGTATTCTGACAGATAAATCCAAAAAAATGCAATAGATTATGATGATCAAAAACTTAAGTAATTTTCTGATAATAATACTGCCAACACATAAACTCCTCTGCATAAATAAGTCTCAATGATAGATAATTGTTATTGATTCCTTATAATAAATTCAGGGCATACATGTGAAAGAACTTTCAACGGAAACATATTGTGCACATATCTTCCAATGAATAACACTTATGAATACCAAATTACATTGCTACAAGTAATGAAGCATAATTAACTAAGAATGACACTCGTAACTAAGAGTAAGCAAACAAGAGTAATTGATCCTATTGTAGTCAACAAGAACAAAGAATACCATGATCCTATTGAAAGTTGAAACCAATAATGCAAGCAACTTTTGTTCTAAATTTAAGAGGTACAACAAGAGAGCATTTTATCTGCCATTGCTCATTTTATAACAAGAATAGTAACACTGCTCGTGTCTAGAAATGAGGAAATTGTTAAAATTCTGTAGTAAGGAAAGTTACCCTAAGTCGTGAGGGCCCACCATAGCGATCATGAGTTGTCTCTTTATGAAATTAAAAGCAATCCATTGATTTAGATCTAAATCAATGGCTGAGATGTCTTCCTCACCCTCTCACTTGGATCATGTCTCTTAATGAAAAAGGTGTGGAGTCGAGATGAGAGCACGAGTTTTCTCTCCCAGTTCAAGACGAGTAGGGCAATAGTGGAGGAAGTGTGGACTCTAACAATAAAAGCAGAGATTGAACCAGCAATACAAAAGAAAGGAGACAATAATACACTCTGTTGACCAGACCTGAGTTCGAGGACATCTGGAATGCAGTTGTACGAGTATGTACGGCCCCCGATCCGTGCATGGGAGCTCAAAGCAGTCCCATGTTCGTGTAGTTTAAGTACAGAGATAAAGGGTGGACGAATATCTCAGATAAGAGATGAGATTTCCTCAATGTTCCACCAAGTCTCCGGGACGAGGGAACTGTTGGTCACTATAATTGCTTAATTAATTTTAAACAACTAAGTGAAACATAAATTATCAACCCAGGGAAGTCTTTTGTTTCAAAGATAGCCACGCACTGTATATGCTCAATTCCAAAAGCATTTAGTGTTGTAGTAAGGAAATCATTCTATCTATGATTGCTGAAGGGAACTGAAGTTCTGAATTAGATTACAGGAAAGAAATCTTCCTAATTGCAATTCTTCACAGTTAAATTAAGAATCCTGGATTACATTTCAAAACATCATTGCAATGGGAAAGAACAACTATCTTGCAATCAGAGAACAGGACCCTTATTCTCAACAGAGATTCAGTATCAATACTTTTTTCATGGAAACAATAATAATGCAGAAACAATAAACTCTATCTAACAGAGAACAAAGCACACAGCTCCTTTCTGTCTAAGCAGGGGCCTTAGGCCTTACTTCTGTTTAGCACACTTGTGAGATTGAAGTCTACAGAGAACAAGGCAATCTGATTCCTTTCTTTCTAAGCAGG
>JASDQU010101321.1:157485-183623 GCA_032191745.1 Picea mariana | reverse complement strand
TATTGTGATTGTCATTGAGTGCTCTGTAAAGATTTTAAAATAAGCATAATTGTTTAAGCACAATAACAACTGATTAACCCCCCCCCCTCTCAGTTTTCCAACAACTGGTATCAAAGACGGCCCCTTTTATCTAAGGGTAGATCCTAGAGCTTAAACATGACTAGTCGTGAAGGAACTTCAACCAACAAGGCCCCTCTGTTCAATGGAACAAACTTTGCCTTCTGGAAAGCTAGGATGAGAACCTACAGATGTCTGGGATGTGGTACAGACTGGTTATCTAAAGCCAGTTATACTAGCTAATAAGGATAACAAGCTAGAATTTAGCTTCAATGCTAATGCTATGGATGATATTCTGAGTGGGCTTGAAGAAACAAAATTTGTAAAAGTTGTGCACTTAGAAACTACCAAAGAAATGTGGGACAAACTCATTAGCAGTTATGAAGGTAATGAGAAGGTAAAGGATGCCAATCTTCAAACCTACAGAGTAAAGTTTGAACAAATAATATGAAAGAGGATGAAATTGTTGGGAAGTACTTTTTGAGAGTTGAATAACTAGTAAATGCAATGAAATCACTTGGTGAAAAAATTTAGGAACCCTCTTTTGTTCAGAAAATTTTGAGATCTTTGCCAGATAGGTTCAACCCAAAGGTCTCTTCTATAGAAGAACTTAGTGATCTAAAATCTTTGGATTTTGATCAACTTCTAGGAATGTTGACTGCATATGAAATGATGATAGTCAAAGATAAACCCACCTCTAGAGAAGCATGATTTAAAGAAGATAAGAATGAGGATTTTAAGCCTGATGAAATTCAAGAAAAATTTGTGAGAAGACTAAAGAAAGGATCAGGAAAGTACCAAGGCAAGTTTCCCTTCAAAGGTTTTAACTATGGAATGATAGGTCACTTTAAATCTAAGTGTCCACACAAGAAGAAGGACCAGAACTCTAAAGGTGAGGAGAATTATAAATCCAAGAGATTTGATGAAAAGAAAAGTTTATGTGTAAACAATGATGATTCTTCAAGAGACACAGATTGTGATTCTAATGGTGAAGATAAGGTTAATGAATTTGTGCTTATGGCCAAAGAGGATCATGTTAATCAAAACACAGAAAGTGATGTTAATGATGAAGAAGCTATGGTTGACATGGAAGATGAACTAATCAGTGCCTTAGAAGATATTGACAGACTTAGACTTGATAAGAGAAAACAAAAGTAGTTGTTGATGCAGTTTGAAAAGAATGCTAAAAAAACTTGATGAAGACTTTTCCCTACTAAAGGTGGAGTTAGAAGAGGCAAAGAAAATAGAGGACATTCTGAAACAACAGTTATCAGAGAAGAAGGAAAGACATGAAGCCTTGGAAGAAGAGGTAGTAAAAACCAGAAAAGAGATGGATAATTTCAAAGCATTGTATATCCAAAAATATTCCAAGCATTAAATCCTCAGAAGGATTAACCACATTCTGAATCAGTAAAGGAATCCAAATTTGAAAAATGGTTTGGGTTATGAAGAAGGATCTAGTTGTATTCAGCCAAGCAACAAATAATCCATCAAGTTTGTCAAGTCTACATTCATTGACAACAACAAATATGGAGAAACAAAGGAAGATAATCAACCGCCAAGGAAGAGTGAAAGAAAAAGTCCTAGAATTGAATCTGTAGAACACATAAATCGACTTGCTCAAAGAAGAAAACCATTTTCCAGGTACAAAGGATTTTTCTATGGATATTGTTTTTTCTGTTCTAACTTTGGTCACAAAGATGTAAACTGTTATTTAAGATTTAGATATGAGAAATCAAAACACTCGAGCAATAGATATATGTTGCAACAAAGAATGAGACAGCCAAGTAACAAACAATCACAGACTGCAAATTATGTGATGGCTGGGAAAAGGACACAAGTTAAGCATAACAATCATTATGATACCTTATTCAATGAACCAGAATGTTACACCTACCATAATTATGGACATAATGCTACAAACTGTCGCTTACAGAACTATGAATCAGATCTGACTCCCTCTGCTGAAAACGTCAAGGTTTGGAAGAAGAAAGAAAATGACAAGTGCGGATTAGTGTTGTCAGCTCAAAGACAAAAGAACCCCTGGTATATTGACAGTGGGTGCTCCAAACATATGACATAAGACAAATGTAAGTTTTTGTCTCTAAGTGAAAGCAAATTAGGAAATGTAACCTTTGAAAATGATGCTCCTGGTAAAATCAAGGGTAAAGGGATGGTGAGTTTGATTAATGGTAAAGGAAAAGCCCAATATTCTCTTCTTGTAGATGTGTTGAAACATAATTTTCTCAGTGTAATTCAAATGTGTGATAGAGGATGTGAAGTGGTGTTCACTTCTAAGGATTGCAAGATAAAGTCTGCAAACTCAGGACATGTGGTGGCTAAAGGCATACAAACAGATAATAATGTATGTGTGCTTAAAGAAGATAGAGAAGAGTGTCATCTAAGAAAACATGATGAAAGCTGGTTATGGCATAGGAGACTTGGACATCTAAACTTTGATCACTTAATCAAGCTCAAAAATCTTTAGGCAGTAAAAGATATTCCAAGAATATCAAAGCCACAAGACTCTGTGTGTAAGCCTTGCCAAGTAGGAAAGCTAACTAGGACTTAGTTTAAATCCAAGAGCTCTACTTCAATAGAGAACCCACTCCAATTAATTCATATGGATTTATGTGGACAATCAAGATAGGAAGGCACATGGAAGGAAAACTGCTTTATGTTGATCATTGACGATAACTCCAGACTTACTTGGGTTTTGTTTCTCAAAGAAAAACTAAAGAATTTGAGAAATTTAAAATATTTAAGGCTTTAACTGAGAATCAAACAGGTAAGAGGTTAAAGGTAGTAAGATCAGACAGAGAAGGAGAATTTATGTCAAGTGATTTTAAGGAATTCTGTGATAAAAATGGGATCAAGAGAGAATACACAATCCCAGGAACTCCACAACAAAATGGAGTAGTTGAGAGGCAAAACAGAACAGTGCAGTAAATGGAAAAGTCAATGATGAATGAGAAGAACATTGGTAAAAAATACTCAGTAGAAGCAATACACAGAACAATCCATGTTCTTAACAAATCCCACCTTAGACCACACAATGACAAGAGACCTTATGAACTGTGGTATGGGAGACCTGCTTCAATCAAACTCTTCCAAGTCTTTGGGAGTAAGTGTTACATAAAGAATAATAATGACAACCTTGTAGAATATGATGATAGGGATGATGAAGGCATCTTCTTAGGGTATGCTACAAACAATAAAGGATACAGATGCTATAATAAGAGGCTGCATAAATTGGTTGACTGTATTGACATAAAAGTTGATGAAGGAGTCCCAGTAAGAGAGGTGAACAATACTGAATAAAAAATAGAGGATATAGATGAAGTTGAAGTTGAACAGGTCCAAGAATCAGAACAAGAAGACTCTGAGTCAGATGAAGATGCAAATACTCAAGCAGACTCAAATCAACAGAAAACATCAAATTCTTCCTCTAGAATTACTCAAAAGAATCATTCTACAAGTCAGATAATTGGTGAGAAAGACAAAGGTGTACAAACTAGGAGAAGGATAATAAAAAACCAAGCGATCACATATAGCCTTCATATCCATGGTGGAACCCAAGAACTTCAACAAAGCCAGTGAAGATGTAAACTGGTTAGAATCAATGAATGAGGAACTGAACCATATTGAAAAGAATGTCACTTGGGAACTCGTTCCTAGGCCAACAAATAAAAATGTAATAGGATCCAAATGGGTCTACAAAAATAAGATGAATGAGCAAGGAAATATTTTAAGAAATAAGGCTAGATTGGTATGCAAAGGATATGCTCAAATAGAAGGAATGGACTTTGATGAAACATTTTCACCTGTAGCAAGATTATAAGATATTAGAATGTTTCTTGAATATGCTTGTCATAAGAAGTTTAAAGTTTATTATATGGATGTCAAGTCAACCTTTCTAAATGGAGATCTAAAAGAAGAATTTTATATGGAACAACCAGAAGGTTTCCAATTGTTAGATAACCCTGACTTTGTCTGTAAGCTGAAGAAAGCCTTATATGGGTTGAAAAAAGTTCCTCGTGCCTGGTATCACAGACTAGATACATATCTACAAGACAAAGGATTAAAGAGAGGAACATTTGACAACAATCTATATATCAAAACATAGGGTAATGATCTTCTCATTGTGCTAGTCTATGTAGATGACATCTTCTTCGGTAGTAATAATGCTTCATTGGTACAATGGTTTTATTATGCTATGCAATCTGAATTTCAAATGTCTCTGATAAGGGAACTTACATTTTTTCTTGGTCTGCAAATTACTTAGAGTTTTGAAGGGATATTTATTTCTCAAGAAAAGTATCTAAGAGAAATGTTGAAAAGGTTTCAAATGGAATATTCTAAACCTATGAGCACAACTATGGTCACTGGATGTAAGTTAAGCAAGGATGATGTTTCACCTAATGTTGATCAGAGTTCATATAGGTCTATGATAAGTATCCTATTGTATATCATAGCATCCCATCCATACATAATGCATTTTGTTGGAATGGTTGGAAGGTATCAAGTTGCACCTAAACAAACTCATTTGTTAGATGTCAAAAGAATATTCAGATACTTGAGAGGAACAATGGACTATGGCCTATGGTATCCTAGGAATCAAAATTTTCAAATATCAGTATATTCAGATGTTGATTTGGCTAACTGCGTGGATGAAAGGAAAAGAACGAGTGGAGGTGCATTCTTCTTAGGAGATTCCCTTGTATCATGGTTGAGCAAGAAGCAAGGTTCCATTTCCTTATCAACTACAGAAGCTGAATACATTGCAACTGCCACCTGTTGTACCCAATTATTGTGGATGATTCAGACACTTGTAGACTTGGAGGTAA
Source organism: Picea mariana (assembly GCA_032191745.1). Classification (NCBI taxonomy): domain Eukaryota; kingdom Viridiplantae; phylum Streptophyta; class Pinopsida; order Pinales; family Pinaceae; genus Picea; species Picea mariana. The sequence goes on along the minus strand of JASDQU010101321.1, from coordinate 178,719 downwards.
ATTATACTGCACCGATTCCAATCCATTGTGATAATACCAGTGCAATTAGTGTGTCAAAGAATCCTTTCTTCCACTCCAAGACCAAGCATATACCCATAAAGTATCACTTCTTGAGGGAATAGGTAACCAACTCTGTGGTTTCTTTGCATTATATTCCATCCAAAGATCAGATTGTTGATATCTTCACTAAACCTCTTGCACAATCTCAATTTGAGTATCTACGCCAAAAGTTGGGCGTGACCTCACTAACAACCTAAGAGGGTCCATCCTATCAGGGGGAGTATGTATTGGTTGAATATCTGATACCTCTGAAAAGTACTGCGACAACTCAGGGGGAACATGTTTTGTTTGACATTGATGTCAAAGGTGGAGAAAATGTCTGGATGTTGTAATTAGAGATAGAAGTAGAAAAATTCAGTCGTTCAAGGTTGCCATCAACGACAAAGGGGGAGATTGTTGGCATGTTTACAGGCAGAGTGTGCTTGTCATTGATGGAAAGAACAACAGTGATGTTGGTAGGATTACAGGCAGAGTGTGCATGGTAAGAACAGTAGCAAAGAAACTGTAGAGATCAAAGCTCAGAAAGAAGCGTAAGCTCAGGAGGAGAAGCGAACAATATGCAGAGATGAGAAAGATCAGAAGAGATAGTGTAGATTTGCATGTAGAGCATAATTGTGTGCCAGGGTCGAGGGTAAATTTTTCCAAATCTCAGGATAGATGGAGTTCTGAGATGCACAAGTGAGATTCCATACATTAGGACTCATAGAAGGATCAAAGTTAGATGCCTTTGACACTTAGAAATTCTTCCAAGTTGGGAGGAGTGGTCATTGGATCACCAATCCCGAATAGCTGATGGTCGTCAGATTAGAGTCCAAACAGGAGGAGCGCGTAGAGGAGGATATTATACCTCATCCGTCAGATCGGATTACGATGAGATCTAAATTGTTGGATCCAGAAGACATGTGGTGAGAGATCATCATTTCACTGACTCACAAGATGGAGAAGTCAAAGGTGAGAGCTGTAGGAACTAGCGATATGCGAAGTCATGAAATGATCACAACCGTTGATCAAAGGGAAAGATATGGACCGTTAATCTGATATGGAGTATTTCGTATTTCACAAGTTGAGATATTTGAAGCAACTCATAGCAAAAAATCGTGAAACGATAAATCAGGATATTGATCGCAATCGTTGATTAGAGGGAGAGACCTCAACCATTGATATGATGTGATGTCATTTTGGAGTTTCCTGTATCATGGGTTTGGAAGCAACACACAGTAGAAGGTCACGATATGTGAAATCACGAAGCACCCTCGTGCTTGGCCCCTGGTCACAGTAAGTGGTCACATCAACAGGAGACAAGGGAAGGAGCTAGCAGTGTTAGGCTCCATTTCGGAGTTTCGTGAGTCAGGAAAAGCAAGGTGACTCACAGTTGATCACCCGAAATGATAAATCATGAAATGAATATTGGTTAGGCATATGGTCACCGCTAATGGTCATGTGAAAGGAAGGGGCTTAGCTAGAAAAGCTAAACACCCACTGTGTAGTTTTCTCGGGAAAGGAAAAATCACGACAGGGATGAGCGCATGAAGGTTCTCTCAATAATGGCTAGAAACAAAATGATTGTAACTGCAAAAATCCACTAATGGTTTTAGCCATATAATTCAAAGAGGCTGTAAGGTTATTGTCAGAGAAGCTGAAGAGTCTTGAGGTAACTTCCAGTGAAATGAATACTGATCAGAGAGACGATTGACAGAAGGAAAAGAGTCGAAGACTGTAGCTTCTAGAGAAGCCAAAGAGTCTCAGCATAATGGCCATGGATGAAGAACATACTAAGTGTAATCGCCAGATGGGACAAAGAGTTAGGTGTATCATCTGGCAGAGGACTAGGCATTATAAATATACACAGAACAAAGAAGAGGAGGTTGCTTATGTTGAGAGTAATTTCATACGGGGAGAAATCACGTTGTGGGAAGCAGCTGAAATGCACAGAAGAGGAATAGTGCATAGAATGGATATGGCACATAAAGAATAAAATAAAGGATAACATAAAGCGCAAGTGGGACAAGCAAAGAGACACTAATGTAGGCAGAGCAGAGCAATGTAGCAGAACAATGATGAGACTAGTAAGCCATAGATAAATGTAGTATCATTGTAATAAATTCAAGAAAGAAAATATTTATATTTTAGGGTGGTAGGAAGGTGCTAGGGAGGGCTAGTGTCCTCAGAGTTTCAATTGGGTGCTTTAACACAGGGATTTGTAGCTTTCATCTAGTTGCATCTAAAAAAAACAGGGTGGTAGGGTGGTGCAAGGGAGAACTGTTGTTCTTTGTTATATAGGTCAGTGCCTATGTGACTGGAAGTTAGTGCTTCCATCCAATTGGTGTTGGAACACTTAGGGATTTGGTGCTTCCTTCTAGTGGGTGCTAGAAAAACTAGGGAGTTGGTGCTTCCTTCTAGTGGGTGCTAGAGAAAACAGAGAGTTGGTGCTCTCAACAAGTTGCAACTTGCAAAATAGAGGTTGTAGCCTCAAGAGGAGTTGGAGCTCATAAGTATGATAATGTAAAGAAAATAAAGATTACTTATCATATCAAGAAGAAGAGGTTTTTCCCTTTATGGGTTTCCTCAGGAAATATCTTTATCTCTATATTTCATGTGTGTGATTGATTTTGTATATTATATTGTTTACCTCCCTACATTATTGTGATTTTCATTGAGTTCTCTGTAAAGAGTTCAAAATAAGCATAATTTTTTAATCACGGTAACAACTGATTCACCCCCCCCCCTCTCAGTTGTCCAACAGGATATACAATGCATAGCAATTTTTTTTAGTCAGTGATCAACTCAGAATATAAATTGATTTTCAATGTTAACGACTAACAAAAACTGCGATTGGAATATTTTACAAAACCCTGTGACACATGAGATATCCTCATCAACATTATCGTAAGTTTGTGTCGGCTTGTCCTTAGGCGAAACCCATAAATAATAGTAGATCATGTTCTCTAAAGGAATGATCCTAGATACGTAATGTTGTCAGGTGTGCCCAAGAATAAGCTGTCATTAACCTGAGAATTATTGTTTTGTGAACGATTTGAATTGTAATAGAGTGCAAATTATATTCCATTCACCTACAACCTTTGAAGACTTCATTGAATCATATTAAAAACCATTTCACATCATTTCTTTGGACATATTACAACTACGAATTTAGGTGTAGATTTACTTAGAATGATTTTTATCTTTAACCATGAATTAATGCAAGAATCATCTAAAATTCTAAATCATAAATCACATGTACCATTATCCAATACTTTAGACATCAACCTTAGAGAGAGGTTTCATGTAAGTGGATTGTCCATTGATTTGAGTATTGTGACAATAGTGAACAAAAATGTCGAAGAGTTGCTTGATGAAACCCTTGCATTGATTTAATACAGGGATGAGTTTCTAGTTATGAATACAACTTCAGATTTACAAAAAAAAACTAGATATGAACCCTCACAAATGTTGAACCTTAAAGGTCGCACATCTAAGCATAAATTGTTGCAATCAACCTTTTAAAACATGAGTCAAAGGAATAGTTATATACCCATATCCATGCATTGCATCCAAGTGTGAACAAGAGATTGAAGCGTTAACTTCATTATATCAAGTATCAGCTGATACTTCAGAACTAAAACCCTTATTAACAAATATTTCTAGCAAGGATCCACTTAAAGAAATGAGATGATAGATGCTAGTCATTGCTAGAGTTTAACCATCGATTTGGCTCCTAGAACACATTAAATCCTGAAAATTTCAAACGTCCTATGATAGATTTGTTTAGGAATAAAAAAAAAATATTGTTGTGTAATCAGGAGGATTTTTTTTAACTGTGCGAGCAAAGGAGTTGTTCGGAAAATAAAAATGAAATGAATAAAGTTAAAACACAAAAATTGCAGAGGAATGAAGGGAATAAACGCTCAGGAGAGAATTCCTTGTTGGGCAGAGAAAGGATCCTACAGTTATTATCCATGCACAAGAAAGCATGGCATTTGAATCTAAATCTTTAACACTGGAGTGAAATACATTCGATTCATCTCCTAGTCGATTGCTCAGGCACGGACTAATAACTTAAGGATGAGGAACATAAGATAAAAACACAATTTTTCTTTGTATTACAAAACAATAAAATAAAATGCAGAGAAGTCATTTGCATTCAGAGTTTGGGTTCAACTTTGGAAATCAATCAACAATACAGTGATCATAAGGCTTGGATGACTTTTAATTCTCTGATCATAAAATGCTGGGCTCATCAAGACAAAATTGATGAAGGATAGAAATGAAATCTATGGATAATGTTACACTGAATAAAACATAAAATTTTACACAGTAGAAGTACCTTAAATGAAGGCGCAAGAACATCATTTAACTACCATTCAATACAAATATACAGATGCATACCATAGCCAAATGTGAATTCTCTGAAGTCATTGTCCTATGTGCACTCCGTCTAGCTCCTGCTTGCGAGCCAATGTGACATCATCGGTACCTCCCAGCCAATGCTAGGGGTACTATTCTTCCAATTGAGCCCCCTGAGCCACAAAAGGGCCACACACACAATGATATAGAATGATAGCACCTAGGTCACCTCGCAAGGTCGAGCTATCACTTGTTACCCAAGATGGGGATCCCAACTCCCACAAGAGAAAGTTCATTCAAGATGAAATTTCAACAGCATAATGTTACGCAAACCAGATGTGATCTATAATCCTCCTCCGCCATCCTTTTTATAGAGTTTTCAAAAAATTAGTTTCCCAAAATTCTTGTCAGATTCCTTTTTCATTAATTTAATTAAGAAAAACCTCCCCCGTACACATGTCACCTGATCCCCTAGTTGCACCAGAAAATCAATTTAATTAATTAATCAATTATTCCTATTTCCCTCACCCACCTAAAAGCATTCCTAAAAGTGTTCCTCGGTGTCCCATTATTTCCTTACAATTCTTAAATGACTTACGCCTTACTTAATTCCTAGTTGAGTTCATAAATAGAAAGTTTCATAGGCTAGATTCCTTACTAAGTTAGACCTTCATCTTTTTCTTTAAGTTTTCCCTTTTCTTTAAGTTTCCCTTTTTCTTTATGTTTCCTTTTTCTTTTAAGTTTCCCCCTTTTACCTTTTTAACTAAAAAACAATTTAGCAAGTGTAGATAAAAACAACCATTTACCCTTTTAATAAATTTAATCCTCCATTACAATTTTTACTTTAATAATTAAGTTGAATTTCTTATCCCCTCCCTTCTTGTTACATGTTTATTTATTTTGTCTTTATCCACATGTTCTAATTAGACCTAGGTTTTAATTTCACTAAGTTGGGCAACATTTTTGAAGAGAACTTTTAGTTATTAAACTTTACTCATGCCATTATCTATTTTAAGGCCAACCGATTCCTAAGGGGGCATAGTTTACTAGGAACTAGGTTGATTAACTTACCACAGTTAAAATGACGACGTTCCCTTTAGGTCTGCTCCAAGGGTTCCACTTGCCTCTTTTCATTTTATTTGTGTGGCATGCCCTTCAAGATGCACTACGTTCTCCAAGGGTGCCACTCACCTCTTTCCATTTTATTTGTGCGATGTGCTCTTCAAGACGCACTACGTGCTCCAAGGGTGCCACTCGCCTCTTGACTGAATTTGGTAGACATCAAACCTCTGGATTCAATACTTCATCAGGTGATGTTGTGGGAGACTAAGGGCCTCTAAGGAATAAGGACCCTGCCTTATTTCATGCCCCTTAGAATCATCGTGAGCGATTTTCACAGTCTTCCCTCATGGCATCATGGGTCTTCTCGAACTAGGTAATTGTTAACCTACAATTCGAGCCATGGTAGGAGTGCTAGTAGGTTGTGGCAGGGCTGCTACCACACCTCTCTCTCAATGTCTTTGGTTATCGTGTGTGACCCCTTTACTCCAAATGTGAGTCTGGTCGACAAGCTATCGTCACCCTGCATCCATCAATGAATCATGTCAGCAATAATAATCAACATCATAATATATAATCATTTATACATATGTCACATCCACAACATTCAAACCCTAACAGTACACTCCCTAACTCGATCTGAAGTCCAAGGAGTCTCATCAATGCCTCGACATCCTCAACGTCCAGAGTTTTGCACACTCAGAAGAATTCAATCAATAGCACCTGTCGATGTAAATGCAACAAAATAACATATCATCAAATCCACAATATCTCATAATCAAAACAACCAATTGTATAAAGGACCAAATCACTTGCAAGCAAGTGTCCTCAAAGAATAAGTCCGCTTAGTGTGCGCAAGAGAGGGATGTTACAGAAATGCTAAAAGAATTCACCGGGAATCACAAACCACTAACCTACAAATAACATCAATGGATTAGGAATCAACACTGAAACATAAACGTGCCAAATACCTAACCAATAGCCACAAGATGAACAACATAAGTTCGGTAACAACACATGTGGATAAACAAAATATCACTGTAACAAAGCAACAACCAAATTATATTAACCACAACACAACGCACAAGGGAGCACCATGAGGGTAGGGAATTCATTATGTTATAAATATGGCCTGTGATACCCCTATGGACTACATATAATGTATAGCCAAACCCAACTACAATCACCACAAATGTCAATGTAAACAACATGAAGAGTGAATGGAGAAGATTGAGGAAATTACTGTGAAGAAAATGCCACCTAGTCTCTATATACACATACAACCAGTCTACCACCAACATTTCCAAACAACCACATCCACTACTCACTACACCCTAGCTAATAAAATGTAATCAACAATGTGGCTCAATGGCCTCAAGCTCATTTTTCAAGAAACACTAAAAGAAGTGACTCAAAAAGACAAGTCACCACAATGGCACTAATAAATAAGGGATTCACATGAAAAAATTAAGAAAATTAGAGTGCCAAATTAATAGCCACAAGAATAATGATAGGGTCACCCATACAACAGATCCACCATCAATAATTCAAAACAAACACACCCCTAGAAAACTACACCTTGAGTAATAAAAATCAATATTAATGACACAAGAATCCACATGCAAGAATTGAAAAAAATAGAACACCAAACCAATAGCCACAAGAAAAATTATAGAGACAACTACACAACCAAGATACCGTCATTACTTCCAAAAAACCACACCCCATAATTCTATCTAGAAGAGACAAGTCAAAAATGTGTAATTGTAATAAATGAATCAAATATCAAAATCCAAGCATTAAAAAAATATATCTCCAAACCTCAACACCAAACAAAGTAGTGAGCCATTCTCCTCCAAACAACAAGCTAGAAAAAGACTGAATTGAAAAATTGGATGCATGGAGGAAACCTAGGAGGAGGATGCTTCTATGTTCATAAATCCAAACACAATGCAAATCCCTCTTCCTACCAACAACGAGCCACATAGAGAATGAATCTGGATGCACATGCATGGAGTACACCAAGGAGAAGGATAATTTTGTATTTAATACTAGGCACCTCAGGTTGGAGACAATTAAACTTCTATTACCACCTCCATGTAAATTTGTTTTAAATTTTAAAAATAAACTCTCACCCCTAAATTAGTGGTGTTTAAATACTCACATTAACTATACATTCCAAACAAAAGAAATAAACTATATAATTTCCAAATTAAAAAAAAAAATTGATTAAAAAACATTAGGGACTTAGAAAAATAATTTTCAAAACTATTGTGAAATGGCTACAACTAGATACTTCATATTTACAAGACTAATAATTGATAATGATTTAATGGACAAGGTAGAGGACATCTCTTATAAGACATTTCAAGTTTTGTAAACCATAGAGAATTTATTTATTTTTTTAAGAAATTTGACTAATCCAAAATTTTACATTTGATAATGTTAATGGTAACCTCGAGAAAATTATTCAACCCATAAATTTTACAAGTTTATCTTGGGTAAAATTTCAAATGCAAGATTCATATAAAGAGGATCTGGTTAAATTTATCGGTTGGATAATTTGCTCCACATTAATGTTAACATTGTCAAATATAGAATTTTGGATGAGTCAAATTTCTTAAATAAATAAATAAATTATCTATCGTCGACAAAGATCGAAATCCCTATATATATATATACTTTCTTCACACACATACAAACATAATAAACAAGTATGTTATATATATATATATATATATATATATATATATATATATATATATATATAATTATAATTTTTTCTAAGAAAAAGATCTTATATTTAATATTTTAAAAGTAAAATCAGAATATGGGTTGTCTAGCCATAAAGGCTAGACAACAAGGAGCATATATTACCCATTACGATCCCTTCAAGTCTTAATTATAGTCTTTGAGACATAAGAAAATCAAAGGGTTACATAATCCTTTTTCTCAATAGTTCCTCAAAATGCTTTCAGGAGACCTACAGTAAGGCCTAATTCAATAGGATAGGAAAGCACCACACATCCAAGACTAGAAGCAACACAACTATCCAATAGAAATTAAAAGAGAGATTTCAAGTTCCCATCCTTGAATAATTGTCCTATAAACATGCTATGATACAAAGATATAATTTCCTTTGACAACTTCTCCACTTGTATGTTTCATTCTCTATAAATATGTAAAAGAAATAACTTCAAACAAACTTTTTACCTCTATGAATATATTCATTATAGGAATTAAAGATAAATTTTCAATTCTACATCTTCGAATTGCCCAATCCATAAGTAAATTTGAATCCCCATAACTTCAAGTTTTCTTAATTATTTATCTGCAATTTCTTTTAATATAATCCAAAGAGAAAAGAACTCAAATCCATTATTGGATCCATAAACAACACCATATTTAAAAGAGAAAATATAGAATGGATTTAAACAAATGATAATTCTGACACCACGTTTTCCTTGGATCCTTGGCTTGCTCCATCAATGAATCTCCAAGCCATGTTTAATCATTAGTAATAGAAATCTCTTTTGGTATCCCCTTAACTTTTATAGGGTAAGGCTTCCAACTTCCCTCAGATTACCCCCTAATCATATGAGCTTTCTAACCGGTTCAAAACACTTTTCCTTCTATTATTTTTTTAATTGAAAGTGATAAGCCCCAAATCCAAAAACATGGCAATGCTCTATTAAAAAAAAGACCTGCCTTAATACTAGTTGTGAAAATAGTCCATCAAATAATATTTATCCAACTTATGAATACCATTCGAACCATTCACAACTTGTAGGATTTATTTCCACACTAATTTTGAATAAAAATAATGAACAATAATATGAGAAACCATTTCATTGTCTTCCTTTCAAAATAGAAACCAACCAAGGCTTTGCAAACCTCACTTTTCACCATTATCCCAAGTGAAGATATTATTTTCTAAAGCCATCCAAAGTAACATTCTTGACTTAAAGGACTATCTAGTTTCAAGACAATATTCCACCATGACACTTTTCCGCCTCTCACTACTTATTCAGGCTTTCTTTGTAACATGTTTATGTAGTCAATATCACCATTGCTTTTTTTTTTGACCATTTGAGTTGATATTCTTGATTTAAGAGTCTAATGGCACTATGTTTTTGTTATGATCCAACTCCTTAAAAATGATAAAAAGTCAATTAATATAATCCAGCTCGAGGGAGAAACTTCCTTTTACAATATATCCAATTCAAAATACAATATGAGATGAAACAATATGATCATAAAACTAGGTCTCTTTGGTGTGTGTGTGTGTGTGTAGGAGACAAAGGGTACAATTATAATGAAAGGGTGCAATGAAGGGTTCTAGTCTACATACAAATATGACACTAGAAATGTAATAATTTAATATATAGGGCTTTATAATAAGGGGTTTTATACACAACATGGGGATTTTATTAGGGATTAGCATGCCCCTCCCATTCAAACAAGTGTTTTACGCAACACTTGACTAACCACAAGTGTTTCTACAAGAACTCATTTTCCCATGTCGTCTCTTCCACTGGTAGGTTCTTCCATTTGACAAGGTACTCTGTAATTGCTCGATTTCTCAACTGCTTAATGCTTGTTTCAAGAGTTATTTCTAGTTCTAGTATGATTTTCCCTTATTTAATCTCTAATAAAATAATTTGGACTAATATATTGTTGCTGATGACCTTCTTTAAGAAACAAACATGGAATACTGGATGTACACGTGAAGATGGAGGCAACTACAATTTGTAAGCCATACTTCCAATCCTTTGTAAAACATTATAGGGGCCATAATATTTGGGTGCTAATTTATTGTAATTCTTTTGTTTCTTCAGGGACATCTATTTATATGGTTGTAGCATCATAAATACCCAACCCCCCTCTTCAATTTACCTTTCCTTGCAATTTTAGTCTTATTTTGGTTTAATCTTATTTTGTGCCATAACCATGTTTTCCTTCAATAGCTTAAGAACCTTTTGTTGGTTCTCTATGTGGTCCTCCATTTCTTGAACCTTTGTAGTCCCTCTTAAGGGTGATGTTGTGGATGGAGGATGATATCCATAAAGTTCCAGAAATGGGAAATTTTTTGATGAAGTATGGAAGGATGTGTTGTACCACCATTCCGCCTGTTAGCACTCTATAATTTGCTAAAGGCTGAGGAGGCAATCACTGAGGTAACATAAAAACACTTAGAGTCAAGGATATATCCTTCCAAGAATTAGAGAGGGCTCTCTCTATCTGATATAGCTTTATTTGAAGGGGATGTTAGGCTAGTTATGATAGATTGGTATTTGGTTTCTAAATGGTTTGGTTGGAGCAGGAGAAAAAGGCCATTGGGAAATAGGGTCAAAGAGATATAATCCAATCAAAGTAGGGTCTACAGGGGAGCTTATAGGGTAAGTTAGGAACTATATTGTATCCTTTAAGGTTTGGTAAATGGTCAAGAAAAAAAAGGGATGGAATCAGATCATAACAGGGCAGTTAAGAATCCTGGGAATGACCTTCAGGCATAAAACATTGATATTGCTTTAAACTAGGAACGAGTTGTTTTTAAACAAATCTTGATCTTGAATCTCTTTAAAACAATAGAGAAAAGAAACACATATGAAAAATAGAGAAAACATAATTACGGTGAGAAAAACTTCACCAGCATAATGGCATAGGAATCGTGTAACTGTAATACTGTTTTGATAGACTATGGCTATGTGAGCTCATTACAACAATGAACACTTCTTTTCGGTCGGGTCCAACCCTTCATACTTCAAAATGTGAAGTATTTATACATTTATTAATGTAGGATCCTGCCATAAATGAGCAGGCTTAAATCTAGCTAAATCTAAACTAATTAGATAAGATTACAAATATACAGAGATTGGGTGGATTTGTTCGGATTTCCAAAGTCCGAGTTAATGGAGTTTGTTGAAGATTTGTTTTCAATGTCTGCTACATTGTTTGCCTCTTGATGCTGATTGTGACCATCTATGAATAAAATCAGGAAATTGAATCTCAGAGTGGTTATTAGCGGGTTGATCCTTAGCTGCCAGGTGTCCTCATTTCCTTTGATACCTGGAGTATAGAAGAGGCCTGCTGTCGTGGACTGTGCCCTTTGCTCTTTTTCCATTTGTCCTTCCGTTGGGCGTTGTAGGGGAAAACTTGTAGGAGAACGTGGATGATGATAATGGTGAGTTGGTGATATGCTTGACATAAGATCGCATGGTATAGTGGGTGAACAATGTCCATGTGGAAGGATGCAGTTGGTGGTGATTGGGAAAGTGGGAGCGTGAGTATTTGGGAGATGAGGTGTACTAGCATGAAGGTGATGTGGCAAATGGAAAAGGGTGTGGTGGAAGAGTGGCATGATAGGTCATGGGGTGAGCAGATTATTAGTGGAGGCGACATGGATCATGAGTGGGGATGAATGGATTGACGAAGGACAAGTGTTGCATTAGGGGAGAGGTGATGAAATAGGCGAGAAAGGTGAGTGGAGGACAGGTGTGAGCGGAAGCGCGGGTGATATTGGGAGGTGTTCTGGCGATTTACTCGGATGCAGGGGGTAGGCAGTAAGCAGGAATGAGCAAGGGGGGTCTGAGTTAACACAAAGTCGACACATCATGAGGGGCCCACAATGGAAAACCACCAACTCAGAACCCCCCCCCCCTCCACTGTTAAAGGTAGAAAAGTCAGGGGGGTCCAAGTATCCATTGATAGTTGTTCATTTGGGATCTTGAATATTGACCATTGAGATTAGTGCACCCTTAACACAATGCGCCAAAATGTCAAATTTCCATAAAACTTAGGATAAAAACATACTGTGGGTTGCGCTAAGGCCCCCTTTTTTCCAATTTCTTCACCAAGGTCTTATCCTTAAGCAAAAAATGATCAATTTTAATCAATTAAGATATGATTTAACTGTGCAGGCCCCAAATGTTTTCCTTTTTCCTTTTGGAAATCATGGGCAGGATGCCACATGATTTACAACATAAAACACCTGAGGGAAAATCTCAATCACAGTCTGATTCCTATGAAATATAGGGTCCTAGTAGTGGCTCCAATTGGGGATGGTAGCTCTTGGGGAGGTGTCAATAATATCAGATCTCCCGATTCATAAATCAGTTCCTTATTCATTGGCATGATCCCAAAATCTGCATCTTTCTCTATCCTGAAACTCTATAGCTGAAACTTCAAATATGAATCTGATCTGAGTACTAAATCTGAATTGTATTATGAAATTCTAACCACGATTTTAAAAACTAAAATTGAAAACAAGCTGAGAATGAAACTCACATGTAATGAAAAGATTCTTGTCCAACAAGCTTATTTTCACACTTATCTACCCTAATCTACTGAGATTACTGTATGATTAAGAAATGGAAAAATGCCAATGCAGCCAATCTAGTAGATGACCTAATGACTTCGTTTTTTTAGTGTTTTTGACCAATATCAGAAATAGAACTTGCATAGGCATTATGAACTGCTTTCCATCCTAATATTCATCACAAGGAGCTTGATAAACTTGACAAATAGAAAAAATGTTGGAAATGGAAAAGGGTCCTACATTGAAAAAATTCTCTATATAGATATCTATAGGATCAAGATGGACTTGACCTATCTCCTGAAAGTCAAATTTATCCATTTCAAATCCATGATTTAATTCTATGTTTATGCTACTTGCATCCTTATGAACTTACTGACATGGATGCAACTTTTCTGATGGACTTTGAAATGATGCTCCTGCCTAAACAAGACAATGAAACTAATTGTTTGATCATATCCAGATTGTAACTACTTTTCATCTCATGACTAGCAAATGAAAAAGGGCTCTAACAATGTAGGTCATCCAACCGATCAGCTATGGGATCCTGAAAATACTGACATGACTGCATTGTTGATTGACATGAAATTTCCTGGCTTTCTAGGTATTTATCTTTCAGTCCTTGTTCAATAATTTCCTTCAAAATTTGAAATGAATAAAAAACTAATGGTACAGAGTTACATTCCACTGATTCAAATTTTTCTTCAGGCTCAAAACTTTCATCTAGAGTTTGAAATTCAGTGGAACTTGGAGACTGTAATTCTGGATCTGAAATGGCCCCCATTTATCATCAATGACATCCTTCACTATTTCATCAAAGGGTTTTCCGTCTTCACTATTTACAACTTGTTTAGAAATTTCTCTTAGAAATTGAAAAGAGGAGAAACATAAGGGTAATGTATGCTCACTTACTCCGAGACTTTCTGCATTTTGATCATTTCTGTCATGATTTCTATGTACGGATTGTCTATCCTATTTAAATTGAAACTGATCGTCTTCCTCCCAACAATATGTTTTCGATTGCTTTGGAAAATCCATCTGAATGTAATCCTCATCATACTTGGGAATATCGTCCATGAAAGGAAAATTATCAAACATACACATCATATCAGTTGATGGAGCTTCTGCAACATGAGTTGGAATTTCATCTTTGACTACATTGTGAATTGAATACATGAAACAATCATTATCCAATCCATGATACCAAGGATGAGCTGCAAAGTGTTTGGGGACATTGATCCTTGTCTGTTCTAGAACTATTGGAACATGTGTTCTTTGAACAAGAAGTTTATATTTCTTGCTAATCGTCTGCATCATCTCTTTGACTTTTTTGGTCAGAATATCTAATTTCATTTCTGAAGATATCATATGTTCCTTTTCTTTTATGTCTTTCATCAATGATTTCAATTTTCCCTTTCTGTTCAGCAGGTTAGCTTCCACATCAACTGCAACATTTTGCATTTCTTCAAGGGTTGTAGTGTTCCTTTCTCTTAATTGGAATGCCATCTCTGGATCAAAAGAATCAGGGTAATGCAAGTGAGCTAATCCTAGGGGTGGCCTTATATAAGAAGTTATTGAATGATGCACCTTATTGAACCTAGCTGAAAAATGTTGTATTGTCTCCCCCGACTGTCTTTTCAAATGATCATACTCTTCTAGGATGAGAAAGACATTTCCTATGATCACCCATCTATCCAGGAAAACTTGCATAAATTGATGAAAATTGCTAATACTTGCAGCTGGGAGATTCTTAAACCAACTTTTGACTTTACCTTAAAATGATAGGGAAAACATCCTGATACAGACATCATCATCTTCAACCTGATAAAGTTCAAGGAAATTTTCAAAACTCTGGATGTGTTTTTCAGTAGTGATATTGGCATTTTCTCCATCAAAACTGGGAATATTATTGCTATAATTTGTAGGGAATTCATGGAGAATAGCAGGTAAAACCAAAGGCTTGTATCAGTCTGGGATTTTTACAGGTATAGGAGGTAAAGAAAGGGGTTTATAACTAGTTGGGATTTTAACTAGAGTAGGGGATAAAGCAAGAGGCTTATGTTTGATTGGGATTTCTATGGGTGTATCTGGGATGTGCACTAGAGCTATAAGAATGGGTTCAATCATTTGAGGATCTTCAGGTTGAAGATGATCATTATGAATTTTAGCAATATAATCTCGACCAGGATCGTGATAAGAGAGGAAGTAATTACAAATAAAACCAATAATGTCATGAATACAATTTGAGCTTGAATACTTGATCTTTCCCGATTAATTTGTCATGTTTTAGGTTCTTCCTCCAGTGGAGTCTTTGAATTGGAACTGATCTGTAGCTGATTCGAGTTGCCAGGTGAAAGATTTCAGCCTTCTTGTGTCTAGTCATTGTACACCATCAATGATCATATCAGGAACTTGAAGTGCACTATTGGAGAAAGTTCCCCAGTATGGTCGCATTATGTTAGCACTCTGTAATTTTCCTAAGGCTGAGGAAGAAATCACTGAGGTAACATCAAACCACTTAGAGTCAAGGATCTATCCCTCCAAGACTTAGAGAGTTCTCTCTCTGTCTAATATAGATTTATTTGAAGGGGATGTTAGGCTAGTTATGATAGATTGGTATTTGGTTTTTAAATGGTTTGTTTGGAGCAGGATAAAAAGTTCATTGGAAAATGGGGTCAAAGAGATCTAATCCAATCAAATAAGGGTCTACAGGGGAGATTACAGGGCAAGGTAGGCACTACGATGGATCCTTTAAGGTTTGGTAAATGGTCAAGAAAAAAAAGGGATGGAATCAGATCATAACAGGGCAGTTAAGAATCCTGGGAATGACCTTCAAGCAGAAAATATTGATCTTTCTTTAAAATGGGAACACGATGTTTTTAAACAAATCATGAGCTTGACTCTCTTTAAAACAATAGAGAAAATAAACACATATGAAAAGCATATAAAATATAACTATAGTGAGAAAAACTTCACCATCATAATGACACAAGAATCCTGTAACTATAATACTGTTTTGATAGACTATAACTCTGTGAGCTGATTACAACAATGAACACTTATTTTCGGTCAGGTCCAACCCTTCATACATTAGAATGTGAAGTATTTATACATTTATTAATGTAGGATCCTTCCAAAAATGAGCAGGCTTAAATCTAGCTAAATCTAAACTAATTAGATTAGATTACAAATACACAGAGATTGGGTGGATATGTTCGGATTTCCAGAGTCCGAGTTAATGGAGTTTGTTGAAGATTGGTTTCCAATGTCTACTATGTTGTTGGTGTCTTGATGATAACTATGACCATCTGTGAATACAATCAGGAAATTGAATATCAGAGTGGTTATTAGCGGGTCAATCCTCAGTTGTTGGGTGTCGTCATTTCCTTTGATACCTAGAGTATAGTAGATGCCTCCCGTCGTGGGCTATGCCCTCTGATATTTTTCCATTCAGACTTCCATTGGGCGTCGCAGGGGAAAATGTGTAGGAGAACATGGATGATGATAATGGTGATTTGGAAATTTTCTTGATGCAGGCTCGAGTGGTATAGTGGGTGAACAATGTCCATATGAAAGGATGTGGTTGGTGGTGATTGGGAAAGTGTGAGCGTGAGTATTTGGGAGATGAGGTGTACTAGCGTGAAGGGATGTTACAAAGGGAATAGGGTGTGCTGGCAGAGTGGTGTGATAGGTCAGGGGGTGGGTGGAGTATTAGTGGAGGTGACAGGGATCATGAGTGGGGATGACGAGATTGGTAGAGGACAACTGTTGTGTCAAGGGAGAGGCAATGCAATAGGCGGGAAAGGTGAGTGGAGGACAGGTGTGAGCGGAAGCACGGGCAATATTGGGAGGCAGTCTGGCAGTTTACTCGGAGGTGGGGGTAGGCGGTAAGAGGTAATGATCGAGGGTGGTGCGAGTTAACACAGAGTCGACACATCGTGAGGGGCCCGCAAAGAAAAACCACCAACTCGGACCCCCCCCCCCCCNCAGGGGGGTCTGAGTATCCACTAATAGTTGTTGATTTGGGAGCCCAAATATTGCCCTGAGATAAACACGCCCTTTAACACAATGCACCAAAATGTCAAATTTCCATAAAACTTACGATAAAACATATTGTCGGTTGCGCTAAGGCTCCCTTTTTTCCAATTTATTCACCAAGGTCATATCCTTAAGAAAAAAATGATCAATTTTAATCAATTAAGATGTGTTTTGAATGTGCAGGCCCCAAATTCTTTCCTTTTTCCTTTTGGAAATCATGGGCAAAATTACACATGATTTACAACATAAAACTCTTGAGGGAAAATATCAATCAAAGTCTCATTCCTATGAAATATAGGTTCCTAAGACCGCCAAGGGAAACCACTTGACTGATTGTTTCGATTTATCAGATGAAAATAAACAAAATATACTTCTAGAAATTTATTCACAATCTCAGTTTTCCCATCGGATTGAAGATGGTAAGATGATATGAGAGCCAATTGAGTACCCAAAGAAGAAAATAATTTAGTTCAAAAATTTCCAATGACAATTTGATCTCTGTCACTTAAAATAATCTTGGGGACTCTATGTAGATTTTGAATTTTTTCATGAATGATGTAGCTACTTTAATTTCTTTAAAAGGATGAGAAAGAGATAAAAAGTGGGCATAATTTATCAATCAATCCATTGCTACTGTGATGACAACCTTCCCTTCAGATTTGGGTAAACCTGTAATAAAATCCATTGAAACTTATTCTCAATGTTGACTTGGTATAACTAATGGTTTTAGGAGACGTAGATTCTATATTTTCTCTCCCTTATTATGTTGGAAGACCACACATTCAGACAAAAACTTTTGAATTTCAATTTTAAGACCTTCCAAGAAAAAATATTTCTTGATCTTGTGGTACATTTTCAAGAATATTGAATGTCTTCCTAGAGGAGAAGTGTGCAATTCCAAAAGGACCTTCTTTTTTAGTTTGGAATTCATACATAAATATAGGTGATCATGATACCATAGAAAATAACTGTTCCATAAAAATAATATGTAATGAACCAGATTCCTCTTGTAGTTGTTGAATAATCTTGCATATCTATTGATATTTCTTCAATTCTATCCTTGATTCTTCAACCAATCACATTTCAAAATAGAAATATCACATAGTGAACCCTATGTTTCTTCTTCTTTCCTTGAAAGTGCATCTTCCACAACATTATGTTTTAATTTTTTGCGTATAATATCAAAGTCATAACCTAGCATCTTTGTAAACCATTTTTTTTCTCTTCTGGAGATAATCATTTCTACAAGAAGTAATTCAAAATAACATGATTTGTTTTTTCTCTGAAGTGTCTTCCTATTAGGTAAGGGTGTTATTTTTTAACTGCATGTAGTATGGCCAACATTTATTTTTCGTAAATGGGTTTGAGTAAGTTTTTCCCTTTAAGTTGGCTTCTTTCAAAGAAAAGGGGGCTTCCTTCTTGCATTAAAACTACACCAATTCCTTGGTCTGAGGCATCACACTCCACAATAAATGTTTTTGTGAATTCATGTGTGGCCAGGACAAGAGTTGCACACATATCCTCCTTAATTTTTCCAAAAGCTTTGGTTTCTTCTTGAGTCTAATAAAATGCTTCCTTCTTTAACAATGTTGTTATAGGTGCTACTATTTGACCATAGTTCTTGATAAACTTGCAGTAATAGCCTATCAATCCTAAGAACCCTCTAATTTTTTTAAAGGTTTTGGGAATTGTCCATTCCCTCATAGATTTAATTTTTTTAGGGTCTACTTTTACACCTTCATGAGATACAATATGACCCAAATATTCCACTTCTTGAACCCCAAAGGAACACTTGGAAGGATTTACATAAATTTGTTGCTCTTCCAATAATTGTAATACTCTGTCAACATGTTGTACATGCTCTTCCAAATATTTGTTGTAAATTAGTATGTCATCAAAGAATACTGACAAAAATTTTCTAAGGAATGTCTTGAAAATGGAATTCCCCAAGCTTTGAAATGTTGAAGGTGCATTAGTAAGTCCAAATGGAATAACCAAAAACTCATAATGACCTTCATGTGTTCTAAAAGATGCTTTGGGAATATCTTCCTACCTCATTATGATTCGATAATATCCTAAACGAAGATCCAATTTAATAAATAAAATTGATCCAAGCAATTCATATAATAATTCATCAATGACAAGAATAAAAAACTTATATTTGATGATCGTTTTGTTGAGTTGTCTATAATTTGGACACATATACCATGAACCATCCCTTTTTGTAACCATCACCACTGGTGATGATAAATAACTTTCTCTAGGTTCAATTATGTCGGCTTCTAACATTTCTTGGATCATACATTCAATCTCACCATTCCATGCATATGGATACCTATAAGTCCTATTGTTAGGTGTTACACTTTCTGGTTGCAAATGAATATCATGGTCATGATATATAGTATGTGGAAGACGCTTAGGAATTTCTCCAGATACCTTGGAATGATTTTTGATAACTATTTGGATCTCTAATGAAACAAAGGATATAGATGTTTGAACATCTAGTGAGAACAATTTTTTAATTACACCATGGTGTCCCTTTTTGAGTAATTTTGTCATGTTATTAGAGATTATCACCTTAGATGATTTCCCTTGTATACATATAATATAAATATCGTTTCCATTCAAGGAAAATATCATGAAAATATATTGAAAAATAAGGGCCATTAATACCAATGATTGTATCCATTGGACCCCTAATACAACATCAACACCACCCTTTTGGATGGAAATCATGGGACTATCCAAAACAATACTTCCCCATATTGATATTAATACTCTGACACTTCCGAGAAAAATTTATGGTACCTCCATTTTCAATCATCACTTGAAACTCTAGTGTTGGATATACAAATAAATTGAGATCTTTTGCTAATTTGTAACTGATGAAGTTATGGGTACTACCAGAATCAATCAACATTGTTCTCTTTTTATTTTTGATGTATCCTCATATCTTGAGGGTTTATGGAGCACTGATGCTAGCCAATGCATGACAAGATATTGTTGGAGTAGTATATTCTAGATCTATATCTTGTGATGTTTCTAATTCTTGATTTTCTTCCTATTCACAATCTATGTAGAATAATTTCTTCTCACCACATTTATGCCCCTTACTGTACTTTATACCATAATTGAAACATAGTATTTTTTTTATTCTTTTATCCATTTGTTGAGGAGTCAACATTGTCGGTTGAGTGAGGTTAGAACAGGGAACATGGTGCTCTCTATAGTTGTTATTGGTCACCCTTCTAGTAGCCATATTTTTATTTTCCACTTTCCTTTCCACATTGAAAGCTTTCTCTAGGGATTTAGGTTTAAATATACACACCTCATTTTGAATGTTGTCCTTTAAAGAACCCATAAATATATTTATCAAATTATCCTCAGGAATTTTCTTTACCCTAAGACTAAGATTTTGGAATTGTTGAATGTGCTCTGTAATTGGAATTTTTTTTTCTGAAGATTTATGAACTAAATAAAGTATTGTTGGCAACAATAATGTAATTTCTATTGTTTATAAGCTGCCTACATAGGGTCTCTAAATTTTCATTACTCATCATGAGCAACGACACTTATCACTTGTCACTTTTTACATACCTTCCTTTCAATTTTTGTTTTCATGACTGTAAGCATGAAAACTCACAGCTGAAATTCACACTTTGTTTCAATTTTTGATCAAAGGATAACTGTTCATATGGTCTATTGTCGAATTGTCGTATTTTTCTATGAACATGATAGTTTTCCTTGTTTATAACCCCTTGGTCCTAAGCGTGCCTTGGTTACATAAGTGAAAAACCTCCACTCATCAATATTAGATTAATATTAATGGGTTTTTGGTTCATAAATTTTTTTATTCAATGTTTATTTGATACATTTACCTTGTAATCAAGTCATGAATGTGTGTTCTATGGTTTTCAAGTGTGTTATCACTGAAATTTCATCCGCACAGGGCGACAAGAACTCCGCATCGTCAGCACAGAAAAACAGTCATTCATGGCACAAGGATTAATTCCACAGCACAACAAAAGGGCCAAAACTATACAAAATGGCCAAAAAACTACAAGGCGCGTTGCACCCACTGGGCACGCGCGCGCGCAACATCTTCGTATCCGGAGCGCATATGCGCGGATGTGGGGTGCAAAACCCGTGCGCCTGCCAAACAACGCATTTATGGAACTGGTCGGCCTCCCAACCACTAATGGATCGGCTCCCAAGTCGATTTGACACCAAATCATAGCTCAATCCACGTGGGGGGGCTGGTCAAAGACCTAGTTGTGCCCTAAAGAGCCCCTCTTCACATTCAAAAGAGGTTGCATAATAGCTCAATGCTTGGCTATAAAAAGCCATGAATGACCACCATTTCTTCAAGGAATTCTTTGTAGTGTTATGCTGTTGAGATTGCTAGAGACTCATTCTTT
>JASDQU010101321.1:89265-156530 GCA_032191745.1 Picea mariana | reverse complement strand
CCACAAAGCGTCTTCTCGTGAGGGCTTTCACCATAAGGGGACCAATTTGGAGTTCATCCATATTTACTTCTTATCAACCATGAAAAAACAATAATGAGTCATATTTACATAAAAAAATATTGGGTCCATTACCCAACCCTTTGTGCTACGGGGATTTCTTCAAGGGTTGACATCAATGACAACCAACCTTAATCAACAGAACAGGCTAAGTGTAATCGCCAGAGGGGACGAAGAGTTAAGTGTATTATCTAGCAAAGGACTAGGTATTATAAATGTACACAGAACATAGAAGAGGAGGTTGCTTCTGTTGAGAGTAATTTCATACGGGGAAAAAGCATGTTGTGGTAAGCAACTGAAATGTGCAGAAGAGGCATAGCGCATAGAATGGAGATAGCACACAGAGCATAAAATAAAGGAGAATGGAAAGTGCAAGTGGGATGAGCAGAGAGACATTGATGTAGGTAGAGCAAAGCAGTGTAGCAGAACAATGATGAGACTGGTAAGCCATAGATAAATGTAGTATCACTGTAATAAATTCAAGAAAGAAAAGATTTATATTCTAGGGTGGTAGGGAGGTTCTAGGGAGGATTTTTGTCCTGAGAGTTTCAAGTGGGTGCTTGAACACAGGGAGTTGTAGCTTCCATCTAGTTGCATCCAGAAAAATTAGGGTGGAAGGGTGGTGCAAGGGAGAACTATTGTTCTCTATTATACAGGTCGATGCTTGTGTGATTAGAAGTTAGTGCTTCCATCTAGTTGGTACTGGAAGACTTAGGGAGTTGGTGCTTCCTTCTAGTGGGTGCTATAGAAACCAAGGAGTTGGTGCTTCCTTCAAGTGGGTGCTAGAGAAAAAAGAGAGTTGGTGCTCTAATCAAGTTACAGCTTTCAAAATAGAGGTTGTAGCCTCAAGAGGATTTGGAGCTCATAAGTATGATAATGTAAAGAAAATAAATACTACTTATCATATCAATAAGAAGAGGTTTTTCCCTTTATGGGTTTCCTTAGGAAATATCTGTCTCTTTATATTTCATATGTGTGATTGATGTTGTATATTCTATTACTTACCTCCCTACATTATTGTGATTGTCATTGAGTGCTCTGTAAAGATTTTAAAATAAGCATAATTGTTTAAGCATGATAAAAATTGATTAACCCCCCCCCTCTCGGTTGTCCAACAACTAGTATCAGAGTCGGCCCCTTTTATCTAAGGGTAGATCCTAGAGCTTAAACACGACTAGTCGTGAAGTAACTTAAACCAACAAGGCCCCTCTGTTCAATGGAACAAACTTTGCCTTCTGGAAAGTTAGGATGAGAACCTACATAATGGCTTTAGGTGCAGATGTCTGGGATGTGGTAGAGACTGGTTATGTAAAGTCAGTTATACTAGCTAATAAGGATGACAAGCTAGAATTTAGCTTCAACGTTAACACTATGGATGATATTCTGAGTGGGATTGAAGAAGAAAAATTTGTAAAAGTTATGCAATTAGAAAATGCCAAATAAACGTGGGACAAAATCATTAGTAGTTATGAAGGTAATGAGAAGGTAAAGGATGCCAAGCTTCAAACCTACAGAGTAAAGTTTGAACAAATAAATATGAAAGAGGATGAAACTGTTGGGAAGTACTTTCTGAGAGTTGAAGAACTAGTAAATGAAATGAAAGAACTTGGTGAAAAAATTGAGGAACCCTCTTTAGTTCAGAAAATTTTGAGATCTCTACCAGATAAGTTCAACCCGAAGGTCTCTGCTATAGAAGAACTTAATGATCTAAAATATTTGGATTTTGATCAACTTCTAGGAACGTTGACTGCATATGAAATGATGATAGTCAAAGATAAACCCACCTCTAAAGAAGCATCATTTAAAGAAGATAAGAATGAGGATTCTGAGCCTGATGAAATTGAAAAAAAAATTGTGAGAAGACTAAAGAAAGGATCAGGAAAGTACCAAGACAAGTTTCCCTTCAAATGTTTTAACTGTGGAAGGATAGGTCATTTTGAATCTAAGTATCCACACAAGAAGAAGGACCAGAAATATGAAGGTGAAGAGAAGTATAAATCCAAGAGACTTGATAAAAATAAAAGTTTATGTGTAAACAATGATGATTCTTTAGGAGACACAGATAGTGATTCTGACAGTGAAGATAAAGTTAATGAATTTGTGCTTATGACCAAAGAGGATTATTTTAATAAAAACACAAGAAGTGATGTTAATGATGAAGAATCCATGGTTGACATGGAAGGTGAACTAATCAGTGCCTTAGAAGATATTGACAGACTCAGACTCGATAAGAGAAAACAAAAGTATTTTTTGATGCAGTTTGAAAAGAATGCTTAAAAAACCCGATGAAGACTTTTCCCTACTAAAGGTGGAGTTAGACGAGGCAAAGAAAATAGAGGACATTCTAAAACAAGAGTTATCAGAGAAGAAGGAAAGATGTGAAGCCTTGGAAGAAGAGGTATTAAAAACTAGAAAAGAGATGGAGAATTTCAAAGCATTGTATATCCAAAATATTCCAAGCATTAAAGCCTTAGAAGGATTAACCACATTCTGAATCAGCAAAGGAATCCAAATTTGAAAAATGGTTTAGGTTATGAAGAAGGATCTAGTTGTAGTCATCCAAGCAACAAAGAATCCATCAAGTTTGTCAAGTCTACATTCATTGACAACAACAAATATGGAGAAACATAGGAAGATAATCAACCGCCAAGGAAGAGTGAAAGAAAAATTCCTAGAACTGAATCTATAGAACACATAAATCGACCTGCTCAAAGAAGACAACTATTTTCTAGGTACGAAGGATTTTTCTATGGATATTGTTTTTTCTGTTCTAACATTGGTCACAAAGATGTAAACTATTATATAAGATTTAGATATGAGCAATCAAAACACTCGAGCAATAGATATATGTCGCAACAAAGAATGAGACAGCCAAGTAACAAACAATCACAGACTGCAAATTATGTGATGGTTGAGAAAAGGAAACAAGTTAAGCATAACAACCATTATGATACCTTATTCAATGAACTAGAATGTTACACCTGCCATAATTATGGACATAATGCTGCAAACTATCGCTTATGGAACTATGAATCAGATCTGACTCCCTTTGCTGAAAACATCAAGGTTTGGAAGAAGAAAGAAAATGACAAGTGTGGATTAGTGTTGTCAACTCAAAGACAAAAGAACCCCTGGTTTATTGACAGTGGGTGCTCCAAACATATGACATCAGACAAATGTAATTTTTTGTCTCTAAGTGAGAGAAAATTAGGAAATGTAACCTTTGGAAATGATGCTCCTAGTAAAATCAAGGGTAAAGGGATGGTGAGTTTGATTAATGGTAAAGGAAAAGACCAGGATTTTCTTCTTGTAGATGGGTTGAAACAAAATTTTCTCAGTGTGATTCAAATGTGTGACAGAGGATGTGAAGTGGTGTTCACTTCCAAGGATTGCAAACTCAGGACACGTGGTGGCTAAAGGAATATAGACAGATAATAATGTATATGTGCTGAAAGAAGATAGAGAAGAGCGTCATCTAAGAAAAAATGATGAAAGTTGGTTATGGCATAAGAGATTTGGACATATAAACTTTGATCACTTAATCAAGCTCAAAAATATTGAGGTAGTAAAAGATATTCCAAGAATATCAAATCCACAAGACTCTGTGTGTAAGCCCTACCAAGTAGCAAAGCTAACCAGGACTCAGTTTAAATCCAAGAGCTCTACTTCAACAGAGAAACCACTCCAATTAATTCATATGGATTTATGTGGACAATCAAGATAGGAAGTCACAAGGAAAGAAAACTACTTTATGCTGATCATTGACGATAACTCCAGACTTACCTGAGTTTCGTTTCTCAAAGAAAAAGATGAAGCATTTGAGAAATTTAAAATATTTAAGGCTTTAACTGAGAATCAAACAGGTAAGAGGTTAAAGGCAGTAAGATCAGATAGAGGAGGAGAATTTATGTCAAGTGATTTTAAGGAATTCTGTGATAAAAATGGGATCAAGAGAGAATACACAATCCCAGGAACTCCACAAAAAAATGGAGTAGTTGAGAGGAAAAATAGAACAGTGCAGTAAATGGCTAGGTCAATGATGAATGAGAATAACATTGGTCAAACCTACTCGGTAGAAGAAATATACACAACAATCCATGTTCTTAACAAATCCCACCTTAGACCACACAGTGACAAGACACCTTATGAACTATGGTATGGGAGACCTACTTCAATCAAACTCTTCAAAGTCTTTGGGAGTAAGTGTTACATAAAGAATAATAATGAGAACCTTGGAGAGTATGATGACAAGGCTGATGAAGGCATATTATTAGGGTATGCTAAAAACAATAAAGGATACAGATGTTATAATAAGAGGCTGCATAAATTGGTTGACTGTATTGACATAAAAGTTGATGAAGGATTCCCAGTAAGAGAGGTGAACAATATTGAATAAAAAATAGAGGATATAGATGAAGTTGAAGTTGAACAGGTCCAAGAATCAGAACAAGAAGACTCTGAGTCAGATGAAGATGAAAATACCCAGGCATACTCAAATCAATAGACAACATCAAATTCTTCCTCCAGAATTACTCAAAAGAATCATCCTGCAAGTCAGATAATTGGTGAGAAAGACAAAGGTGTACAAACCAGGAGAAGGATAATAAAAAAATGAGCGATCACATATAGACTTCATATCCATGGTGGAACCCAAGAACTTCAATGAAGACAATGAAGATGTAAACTGGTTAAAATCAATGAATGAGGAACTGGACCATATTGAAAACAATGACACTTGGGAACTCGTTCCTAGGCCAGAAAATAAAAAAGTAATAGGATCCAAATGGGTCTACAAAAATAAGATGAATGAGCAAGGAAATATTTTAAGAAATAAGGCTAGATTGGTATGCAAAGGATATTTTCAAATATAAGGAATGGACTTTGATGAAACATTTGCACCTGTAGAAAGATTAGAAGAGATTAGAATGTTTCTTGCCTATGCTTTTCATAAGAAGTTTAAAGTTTATCAAATGGATGTCGAGTCAACTTTTCTAAATGGAGATCTAAAAGAAGAATTTTATATGAAACAACCAGAAGGTTTCCAACTATCAGATAACCTTGACTTTGTCTGCAAGCTGAAGAAAGCCTTATATGGGTTGAAACAAGATCCTTGTGCCTGGTATCACAGACTAGATACATGTCTACAAGACAAAGGATTCAAGAGAGGAACAATTCACAACAATCTATATATCAAAATAGAGGGTAATGATCTTCTCATTGTGCTAGTCTATGTAGATGACATCATCTTCGGTAGTAATAATGTTTCATTGGTACAATGGTTTTCTTATGCCATGCATTTTGAATTTCAAATGTCTATGATAGGGGAACTGTCGTTTTTTCTTGGTCTACAAATAACTCAGAGTTCTGAAGGGATATTTATTTCTCAAAACAAGTATCTAAGCGAAATTTTGAAAAGGTTTCAAATGGAATATTCTAAACCTATGAGCACAACTATGGTCACTGGATGTAAGTTAAGAAAGGATGATGTTTCACCTAATGCTGATCAGAGTTCATATAGGTCTATGATAGGTAGCCTATTGTATATCACAGCATCTCATCCAGACATAATGCATGCTGTTGGAATGGTAGGAAGGTATCAGGCTACACCTAAACAGATTCATTTGTTAGATGTCAAAAGAATATTCAGATACTTGAAAGGAATAATGGAGTATGGCCTATGGTATCCTAGGAATCAGAATTTTCAACTATCAGTCTATTCAGATGTTTATTGGGATAATTGTGTGGATAAAAGGAAAAGAACGAGTGGAGGTGCATTCTTCTTAGGAGATTCCCTTGTATCATTGTTGAGCAAGAAGCAAGGTTCCATTTCCTTATCAACTACAAAAGCTGAATATTTTGCAGTTGCCACATGTTGTACCCAATTATTGTGGATGATTCAGACACTTGTAGACTTGGAGGTAAATTATACTGCACCGATTCCAATCCATTATGATAATACCAGTGCAATTAGTGTGTCAAAGAATCTCGTCTTCCACTCCAAGACCAAGCATATGCCCATCAAGTATCACTTCTCGAGGGAACAGGTAACCAACTTTGTGGTTTCTTTGCATTATATTCCATCCAAAGATTAGATTGTTGATATATTCACTAAACCTCTTGCACAAGCTCAATTTGAGTATCTACGCCAGAAGTTGGGCATGACATCACTAACAACCTAAGAGGGTCCATCCTGTCAGGGGGAGTATGTATTGGTTGAATATATGATACCTCCGAAAACTACTGCAACATCTTAGGGGGAGCATGTTTTCTTTGACATTGATGTCAAAGGGGGAGAAAATGTTTGGATGCTGCAGTTGGACATCAAAGTAGAACAATTCAGTCGTTCAAGGTTTCCATCAATGACAAAGGGGGAGATTGTTGGCATGTTTATAGGAAGAGTGTGATTTTCATTGATGGAAAGAACAACATTGATGTTGGCAGGATTACAGGCAGAGTGTGCATGGCAAGAACAACAATGAAGACACTGCAGAGATCAAATATCGGAAAGAAGCGTAAGATCAGGAGGAGAAGTGAACAATATGTAGAGACAAGAAAGATCAGAAGAGATAGTGCAGATTTTCACGTAGAGCGCAATTGTGTGCCAGGGTCAAGGGTAAATTTTTCCAAATCTCAGGAGAGATGGAATTCTGAGATGTGCAAATGAGATCCCATACATCAGGACTTGCAGAAGGATCAAATTTCAATGCCTTTGACACTTATAAATTCTTCCAAGTCAGGAGGAGTGGCCGTTGGATCACCAATCTCGAATACCTGATGGTCGTCAGATTAGATTCCAGACAAGAGGAGTGGATAGAGGAGGAGACTATACCTCAGCCGTCGGATCGGATCGCGATGAGATTTGAACTGTTGGATCCATAGGACATGTGGTGAGAGATTAGAATTTCACTGACTCACAAGCTGGAGAAGTCAAAGGTGAGAGTTGTAGGAACTAGCGATATGAGAAGTCGCAAAATGATCAAAACCATCGATCAAAGGGAAATATATGGACTGTTGATCCGATATGGAGTATTTCAGATTTCAAAATTTGAGATATTCGAAGCAACTCACAACAAAAAATCGTGAAATGAGAAATTATGATATTGATCGCAACCATCAATTAGAGGGAGAGACCTCAACTATTGATCTGATATGAAGTCATTTTGGAGTTTCATGTATCGTGAGTTTGGAAGAAACACACAGTAGAAGGTCATGATATGTGAAAACACGAAGCACCCTTGTGCTTCGCCCCTGGTCACAGCTAGTGGTCACATCAACAGGAGAGAAGGGAAGGAGCTAGCAGTGCTAGGCTCCATTTTAGAGTTTCATGAGTCAGGAAAAGAAAGGTGACTCACAGTATATCACCCAAAATTCTAAATCGCAAAATAACTATTGGTTAGGCATACGATCACCGTCGATGGTCATGTGAAAGGAAGGGGCTTAGCTAGAAAATCTAAACGCCCACTGTGTAGTTTTCTCAGGAAAGGAAAAAGCCTGAAAGGGATGAGCGCACAAAGGTTCTCTTAGTAACAACTAGAGACAAACTAATTGTAACTGCAGAAATCCACTAATGGTTTTAGCCATAGAATTCAAAGAGGCTGCAAGGTGATTGTCAGAGAAGCTGAAGAGTCTTGAGGTAACTGCCAGTGAAATGAAGACTGATCAGAGAGACAATTGACAGATGGAAAAGAGTCGAAGACTGTAGCTGTCAGAGAAGACAAAGAGTCTCAACATAATGGCCATGGATGGAGAACATAATATGTTTAATCACCAGATGGGACAAAGAGTTAGGTGTATTATCTGGCAGAGGACTAGGCATTATAAATATACACAAAACATAGAAGAGGAGATTGCTTATGTTGAGAGTAATTTCATACGGGGAAAAATCATGTTGTGGGAAGAATTTGAAATGCACAGAAGAGGCATAGTGCATAGAATGGAGATGGTGCACAAGGCATAAAATAAAGGATAAAAGAAAGCGCAAGTGGGACAAGTCGAGAGACACTGATGTAGGCAGAGCAGAGCAAAGTAGCAGAACAGTGATGAGACTGGTAAGCCATAGATAAATGTAGTATCACTGTAATAAATTCAAGAAAGAAAAGATTTATATTTCAGGGTGCTAGGGAGGTGCTAGGGAGGGGTAGTGTTCTCATAGTTTTAAGTGGGTGCTTTAACACAGGGATTTGTAGCTTCCATCTAGTTGCATCTAGAAAAACCAGGGTGGCAGGGTGGTGCAAGGGAGAACTGTTGTTCTTTGTTATACAGGTCGATGCCTGTGTGAATGGAAGTTGGTTCTTCCATCCAATTGGTGCTGGAACACTTAGGGATTTGGTGCTTCCTTCTAGTGGGTGCTCGAAAAACCAGGGAGTTGGTGCTTCCTTCTATTGGGTGCTAGAAAAAACAAAGAGTTTGTGCTCTCAGCAAGTTGCAGCTTGCAAAACACAGGTTGTAGCCTCAAGAGGAGTTGGAGCTGATAAGTATGATATTGTAAAGAAAATAAAGATTACTTATCATATCAAGAAGAAGAGGTTTTTCCCTTTATGGGTTTCCTCAGGAAATATCTTTCTCTGTATATTTCATGTGTGTGATTGATGTTGTATATTCTATTGCTTACCTCCTTGCATTATTGTGATTGTCATTGAGTTCTCTGTAAAGAGTTTAAAATAATCATAATTGTTTAAGCACAGTAACAACTGATTCACCCCCCCTCTCAGTTGTCCAACAAGATATACAATGCATAACAAGTTTTTCCAGTCAGTGATTAACTCAGAATATCAATTGATTTTCAATGTTAACAACTAACAAAAACTGCGATTGGAATATTTTGTAAAACCCTGTGACGCATGAGAGATCCTCATAAACATTATCATAAGTTTGTGTCAGCTTGTCCTTAGGCGAAACCCATAAATAATATTAAATCATGTTCTCCAAAGGAATGATCCTAGATACATAATGTTGTTAGGTGTTCCCAGGAGTAAGCTGTCATTAACCTGAGAATTATTATTTTGTGAACGATTTTAATTGTAATAGAATGTATATTATATTCCATTTGCCTACAACCTTTGAAGACTTCGTCGATTCATATTAAAAACTGTTTCACATCAGTTCTTTGGACATATTACAACTGCGAATCTAGGTGTAGGTTTACTTAGAAATATTTTTATCTTTAACCATGGATTAATGCAAGAATCATCTAAACTTCTAAATAATAAATCACATGTACCATTATCCAATACTTTAGACATAAATATTAGAGAGAGGTTTCATGTAAGTGGATTGTCCATTGATTTGGGTATTGTGACAACAGTGAAAAAAAATGTCGAAGTGTTGCTTGATGAAACCCTTGCATTGATTTAATTCAAGGATGAGTTTCTAGTTATGAATACAACTTCAGATTTACAAAAAAAAACTAGATATGAATCCTCACAAATGTTAAACCTTCAAGGTCGCACATCTAAGCATAAATTGCAGCAATCAGCCTTTTAAAACATGAGTCAAAGGAATAGTTATATACCCATATCCATGCATTGCAGCCAAGTGTGAGCAAGAGATTGAAGCGTTAAGTTCATTATATCAAGTATCAATCGATACTTCAGAAGTAAAAACATTATTAACAAATATTTCAAGCAAGGATCCACTTAAAGAAATCAAATGATAGATGCTATTTATTGCTAGAGTTTAACCATCAATTTGGCTCCTATAACACATTAAATCCTGAAAAATTCAAATTTCCTATGATAGATTTGTTTAAGAATAAAACAAAAATATTGTTGAGTAATCAAGAGGAGTTTTTTTTATTGTACGAGCAAAGGAATTGTTCGGAAAGTAAAAACAAAATGAAGAAAGTTAAAACACAAAAATCGTAGATGAATGAAGAGAATAAACGCTCAGGAGAGAATTCCTTGTTGGGCAGAGAAAGGATCCTACAGTTATTATCCATACACAGGAAAACATGACATTTGAATCTAAATCTTTAACACTGGAGTGAAATACAGTCGATTCAGCTCCTGGTCGATTGCTCAGGCACAGACTAATAACTTAAGGATGAGAAACAGAAGATAAAAAAACAATTTTTATTTGTATTACAAAACAATAAAAGAAAACATAGAGAAGTCATTTACATTCAGATTTTGGGTTTTCCATTGGAAATAAATCAACAGTACAGTGATCATAAGGTTGGGATGAATTTTAATTCTCTGATCATAAAATGTTGGGCTCATCAAGTCAAAATTGTTGAAGGATAGAAATGAAATCTTTGGATAATGTTACACTAAATAAAACATAAACTTTTACACGATAGAAGTACCTTAAATGATGGCACGGGAACATTATTTAACTACCATTCAATACAAACATACACATGCATACCATATCCAAATGAGAATGCTCCGAATTCATTATCCTATGTGTGCTCCGTCTAGCTCCTGCTTGCCAGTCAATATGACATCACTGGTACCTCCCAGCCAACGCTAGGGGTACTATTCTTCCCCCTGAGCACCCTGAGCCACAAAAGAGCCACACACATAATGACAGAGAATGATATCACCCAGCTCGCCTCACAAGGTCGAGCTATCACTCGTTACCCAAGATGGGGATCCCAACTCCCATAAGAAAAAGGTCATTCAAGATGAAATTTCAATAGTGTAACATTACACAATCCAGATGTTATCTATAATCCTCCTCTGTGATCCTTTTTATAGAGTTTTGAAGTAATTCGTTTCCCAAAATTCTCATCAGATTCCTTTTTCATTAATTTAATTAAGAAAAACCTCCCCCATACACATGTCGCCTGATCCCCTAGTTGCACCAGAAAATCAATTTAATTAATTAATTAATTATTCCTATTTCCCTCACCCACCTAAAAGAGTTCCTAAAAGTGCTCCTCGGTGTCCCATTATTCCCTTACAATTCTTAAAAGACTTATGCCTTACTTAATTCCTAGTTGAGTTCATAAATAGAAAGTTCCATAGGCTAGATTCCTTACTTAGTTAGACGTTCATCGTTTTCTTTAAGTTTCCCCTTTTCTTTAAGTTTCCCTTTTTCTCTAGGTTTCCTTTCTCTTTTAAGTTTCATTTTTCTTTTAAGTTTCCCCCTTTTTCCTTTTTAACTAAAAATCAATTTAGCAAGTGTTGATAAAAACAACCATTTAACCTTTTAATAAATTTAATCCTCCATTACAATTTTTACTTTAATAATTAAGTTGAATTTCTTATCCCCTCCCTTCTTGTTACATGTTTATTTATTTTGTCTTTATCCACATGTTCTAATTAGACCTAGGTTTTAATTTCACTAGGTTGGGCAACATTTTTTAAGGGATATTTTAGTTATTAAACTTTACTCATGCCATCATCTATTTTAAGGCCTACCGGTTCCTAAGGGGGCGTAGTTTTCTAGGCACTATGTTTATTAACTTACCATAGTTAAAATCACGACGTGCCCTTTAGGACTGCTCCAAGGGTGCCACTTGCCTCTTTCTATTTTATTTGCACAACGCACCCTTCAAGACGCACTACATTCTCCAAGGGTGCCACTCGCCTCTTTCCATTTTATTTGCATGACTTTCCCTTCAAGTCTCACTACGTGCTCCAAGGGTGCCACTCACCTCTTGACTGAATTTGGTAGATGTCAAACCCCTGGAGTCAATACTCCATCAGGTGATCTTATGGGAGACTAAGGGCCTCTAAGGAATAAGGACCCTGCCTTATTGCATGCCCCTTAGAATCATCATGAGCGACTATCACAATCTTCCCTCATGGCATCGTGGGTCTTCTCGAACTAGGTAATCATTAACCTACAATTCTAGCCATGGCGGGAGTGCTAGTAGGTTGTGGTAGGGCTGCTGCCACACCTCTCCCTCAATGTCTTTGGTTATCGTGTGTGACCCCTTTACTCCAAATGTGAGTCTGTTCGACAAGCTATCATCACCCTGCATCCATCAACGAATCATGTCAGTAGTAATAATCAACATCATAATATATAATCATGTATACATATGTCACATACACAACATTCAAACCCTAACAGGCCACTCCCTAACTCGATCCAAAGTCCAAGGAGTTTCTTCGATGCCTCGACATCCTCAACATCCAGAGTTTTGCACACTCAGGAGAACTCAATCAACAACACCTATCGATGTAAATGCAAAAAAATAACATATCATCAAATCCACAATATCTCATAATCACAACAACCAATCGTATAAATGACCAGATCACTTGCAAGCAAGTGTCCTCAAAGAATAAGTTTGCTCAGTGCGCACAAGAGCAGGATGTTACAGAAATGCTAAAAGAATTCACCGGGAATCACAAACCACTAACCTACAAATAACATCAATGGATTAGGAATCAACACTAAAACATAAACGTGCCAAATACCTAACCAATAGCCACAATATGAACAACATAAGTTTGGTAACAACACATGTCGATAAACAAAATATCACTGTAACAAAGCAACAACCAAATCATATTGACCACAACACAACGCACAAGGGAACACAATGAGGGTAGGGAATGCATTATGTTATAAATATGGCCCGTGATACCCCTATGGACTACATATAATGTATATCCAAACCCAACAACAATCACCACAAATGTCAATGTAAACAACATGAAGAGTGAATGGAGAAGATTGAGGAAATTATTGTGAATAAAATGCCACCTAGTCTTTATATACGCATGCAACCAATCTACCACCAACATTTCCAAACAACCACATCCACTACTCACTACACCCTAGCTAATAAAATGTAATCAACAATGTGGCTCAATGGCCTCAAGCTCATTTTTCAAGAAACACTAAAAGAAGTGACTCAAAAAGACAAGTCACCACAATGGTACTAATAAATAAGGGATTCACATGAAAAAATTAAGAAAATTAGAGTGCCAAATTAATAGCCACAAGAATAATGATAGGGTCACCCATACAACAAATCCACCATCAATAATTCAAAATAGACACACCCCTAGCAAACTACACCTTGAGTAATAAAAATCGATATTAATGACACAAGAATCCACATGCAAGAATTGAAAAAAATAGAACACCAAACCAATAGCCACAAGACAAATTATAGAGACAACTACACAACCAAGATGCCGTCATTACTTCCAAACAACCACACCCCATAATTCTACGTAGAAGATACAAGCCAAAAATGCGTAAATGGAATAAATGGAATAAATGAATCAAATATCAAAATCCAAGCTTTAAAAAAAAATATCTCCAAACCTCAACACCAAACAAAGTAGTGAGCCATTGTCCTCCAAACAACTAAACTTCTAAACTTCTATTACCACCCCCATTCCCCACAACCCTCCATGTAAATTTGTTTTAAATTTTAAAAATAAACTCTCACCCCTAAATTAGTGGTGTTTAAATAATCACATTAACTATACATTCCAAACAAAAGAAAGAAACTATATAATTTCCAAATTAAAAAAAAAAAATTGATTAAAAAACATTAAAAAGTTAGAAAAATAATTTTCAAAACTATTGTGAAATGGCTACAACTAGATACTACATACTTACAGGACTAATAATTGATAATTATTTAATGGAGAAGGTAGAGGACATCTCTAATAAGACATTTCAAGTTTTGTAAACCATAGAGAATTTATTTATTTTTTTTAAGAAATTTGACTAATCCAAAATTTTACATTTGATAATGTTAATGATAACCTCGAGAAAATTATTCAACCCATAAATTTTACAAGTTTAGCTTGGGTAAAATTTCAAATGCAAGATTCATATAAAGAGGATCTGGTTAAATTTATCGGTTGGATAATTTGCTCACATTAATGTTAACATTGTCAAATATAGAATTTTGGATTAGTCAAATTTTTTAAATAAATAAATAAATTATCTATCGTCAACAAAGCTCGAAATGCCTATATGTATATATTTATATTTTTTTTTACACACATACAGACACAATAAACAAGTATGTTATATATATATATATATATATATATAAAAATATCTTATATTTAATATTTTAAAAGTGAAATCAGAATATAGGTTGTCTAGCCATAAAGGCTAAAAAAAAAGGAATATATATTACCCATTACGATCCCTTCAAGTCTTAATTATAGTTTTCGAGACATAACAAAATCAAAGGGTTACATAATCCTTTTCTCAATAGTACCTCAAAATGCTTTCAGGAGACCTACAGTAAGGCCTAATTCAATAGGATAGGAAAGCGCCACACATCCAAGACTAGAAACAACACGACTATCCAATAGAAATTAAAAGAGAGATTTCAAGTTCCCAGCCTTGAATAATTGTGTTATAAACATGCTCTGATACAAAGATATAATTTCCTTTGACAACTTCTCCACTTGTATGTTTCATTTTCTATAAATATGTAAAATAAATAACCTCAAACAAACTTTTTACCTCTATGAATATATTCATTATAGGAATTAAAGATAAATTTTCAATTCTACATCTTCCAATTGCCCAATCCATAAGTAAATTTGAATCCCCGTAGCTTCAAGTTTTCTTAATTCTTTATCTACAATTGATTTTAATACAATCCAAAGAGAAAAGAACTCTAATCCATTATTGGATCCATAAACAACACCATATTTAAAAGAGAAAATATAGAAAGGATTTAAACAAAGGATAATTCTAACACCACGTTTTCCTTGGATCCTTGGCTTGCTCCATCAATGAATCTCCAAGCCATGTTTAATCATTAGTAATAGAAATCTCTTTTGGTATCCCATTAACTTTTATAGGGTAAGGCTTCCAACTTCCCTCAGATTACGCCCTAATCATATGAGCTTTCTCTCTAGTTCAAAACACTTTTCCTTCAATTATTTTTTTAATTGAAAGTGATAAGCCCCAAATCCAAAAACATGGCAATGCTCTATAATAATAAAAAAAAGACCTACCTTAATACTAGCTGTTAAAATAGTCCATCAAATAATATTTATCCAACTTATGAATACCATTCGAACCATTCACAACTTGTAGGATTTATTTCCACACTAATTTTGAATAAAAATAATGAACAACAATATGAGAAACCCTTTCATTGTTTTCCTTTTAAAATAAAAACCAACCAAGGCCTTGCAAACCTCACTTATCGCCATTATCCCAAGTCAAGATATTATTTTCTAAAGCCATCCAAAGTAACATTCTTGACTTAAAGGACTATCTAGTTTCAAGACAATATTCCACCATGACACTTTCCCCCCTCTCACTACTTATTCAGGCTTGCTTTGTAACATGTTTTTGTAGTCAATATCACCATTTGTTTGTTTTTTGACCATTTGAGTTGATATTCTTGATTTAAGAGTTTAATGGCACTATGCTTTTGTTATGATCCAACTCCTTAAAAATGATAAAAAGTCAATTAATATAATCCAGCTCGAGGGAGAAACTTCCTTTTACAATATATCCAATTCAAAATACAATATGAGATGAGACAATATGATCCTAAAACTAGGTCTCTTTGGTGTGTGTGTGTGTGTGTGTAGGAGACAAAGAGTACAATTATAATGAAAGGGTGCAATGAAGGGTTCTAGTCTACATACAAATATAACACTAGAAATGTAATAATTTAATATACATGGCTTTATAATAAGGGGTTTTATAAACAACATGGGAATTCTCCTAGGGATTAACATGCTCCTCCCATTCAAACAAGTGTTTTCCTCAACACTTGACTAACCATAAGTGTTTCTACAAGAACTCATTTTCCCATGTCATCTCTTCCACTGGTAGGTTCTTCCATTTGACAAGGTACTCTATAATTGCTTGATTTCTCCACTGCTTAATGCGTTTTTCAAGGGTTATTTCTAGTTCTAGTATGATTTTCCCTTATTTAATCTCTAATAAAATGATTTGGACTAAGATATTGTTGCTGATGACCTTCTTTAAGAAACAAACATGGAATACTGGATGTACACATGAAGATGGAGGCAACTGCAATTTGTAAGCCATACTTCCAATCCTTTGCAAAACATTATAGGGGCCATAATATTTGGGTGTTATTTTATTGTACTTCTTTTGTTTCTTTAGGGACATCTATTTATATGGTTGTAGCATCATAAATACCCAACCCCCCTCTTCAAATTACATTTCATTGCAATTTTAGTCTTCTTTTTGTTTAATCTTATTTTGTGCCATAACCATGTTTTCCTTCAATAGCTTGAGAACCTTTTCTTGGTTCTCTATGTGGTACTCCATTTCTTGAACCTTTGTAGTCCCTCTTAAGGGTGATGTTGTGGATGGAGGATGATATCCATAAAGTTCCAGAAATGGGAAATATTTTGATGAAGTATGGAAGGATGTGTTGTACCACCATTCCGCCTGTTAGCACTCTGTAATTTGCCCAAGGCTAAGGAGGCAATCATTGAGGTAACATCAAACCACTTAGAGTCAAGGATCTATCATTCCAATACTTAGAGGTGGCTATCTCTGTCTGATATAGATTTATTTGAAGGGGATGTTAGGCTAGTTATGATAGATTGGTATTTGGTTTTTAAATGGTTTGGTTGGAGTAGGAGAAAAAGGCCATTGGGAAATGGGGTCAAAGAGATCTAATCCAATAAAAGAAGGGTCTACAGGGGAGCTTACAAGGCGAGGTAGGAACTGTGCTGGATCCTTTAAGGTTTGGTAAATGGTCAAGAAAAAAAAGGGATGGAATCAGATCATAACAGGGTAGTTAAGAATCCTGGGAATGACCTTCAGGAAGAAAACATTGATATTGCTTTAAATTGGGAACGAGGTGTTTTTAAACAAATCTTGAGCTTGACTCTCTTTAAAACAATAGAGAAAAGAAACACATATGAAAAAAAGAGAAAACATAATTACAGTGAAAAAAACTTCACCAACATAATGACATAGGAATCTTGTAACTGTAACACTGTTTTGATAGACTATGGCTTTGTGAGATGATTACAACAATGAACACTTCTTTTCGATCGGGTCCAACCCTTCATACTTCAAAATGTGAAGTATTTATACATTTATTAATGTAGGATCCTGCCATAAATGAGCAGGATTAAATCCAACTAAATCTAAACTAATTAGATAAGATTACAAATATACAGAGATTGGGTGGATCTGTTCTGATTTCTAGAGTCTAAGTTAATGGAGTTTGATGAAGATTTGTTTTCAATGTCAACTACGTTGTTGGCCTCTTGATGTTGATTGTGACCATCTATGAATAAAATAAGGAAATTGAATCTCAGAGTGGTTATTAGTGGGTCGATCCTTAGCTATCGGGTGTCCTCATTTCCTTTGATACCTAGAGTATAGCAGAGGCCTGTTGTCATGGGATATGCCCTCTGCTCCTTTTTCATTTTTCCTTCTGTTAGGTGTTGCAGGGGAAAACTTGTAGGAGAACATGGATGATGATAATGGTGAGTTTGCGATATGCTTGACGCAAGATCGCATGGTACAGTGGGTGAATGATGTCCATGTGGAAGGATGTGGTTTGTGGTGATTGGTAAAGTGTGAGTGTGAGTATCCGTGAGATGAGGTGTACTGGCATGAAGGTGATGTGGAAAATGGAAAAGAGTGTGGTGGTAGAGTGGCGTGATAGGTNGAGCGGATTATTAGTGGAGGTGACTTGGATCATGAGTGGGGATGAATGGATTGGTGGAGGACAAGTGTTGCATCGGGGGAGAGGTTATGCAATAGGCAGGAAAGGTGAGTGGAGGACAGG
Source organism: Picea mariana (assembly GCA_032191745.1). Taxonomy (NCBI): domain Eukaryota; kingdom Viridiplantae; phylum Streptophyta; class Pinopsida; order Pinales; family Pinaceae; genus Picea; species Picea mariana. The sequence continues at coordinate 138,793 of JASDQU010101321.1, read as the reverse complement.
TGTGAGTGGAAGCGCGGGTGCTATTGGGAGGTGTTTTGGCGATTTACTCGGAGGGGGGGGTAGATAGTAAGAAAGAATGAGCGAGGGGGGTCCGAGTTAACACAAATTCGACACATCATGAGGGGTCCACAACAAAAAACCACCAACTCGGAACCTCGCCCCCCACCACCGTTAAAGGCAGAAAAGTTAGGGGGGTACAAGTATCCATTGATAGTCTTTCATTTGGGAGTTTGAATATCGACTGCTGAGATTAGCGTGCCCTTAACAGAATGTGCTAAATGTCAAATTTCCATAAATCTTAGGATAAAAACATACTGTGGGTTGTGCTAAGGCCCCTTTTTTTCCAATATATTCACCAAGGTCTTATCCTTAAGAAAAAAATGATCAATTTTAATCAATTAAGATGTTTTTTAACTGTGCAGGCCCCAAATGCTTTCCTTTTTCCTTTTGGAAATCATGGGCAGAATCCCACATGATTTACAACATAAAAACCATGAGGCAAAATCTCAATCACATTCTGATTCCTATGAAATATAGGGTCCTAACAGTGGCTCCAATTGGGGATGGTAGCTCCTGGGGAGGTGTCAATAATATTAGATCTCCGGATTCATAAATCAGTTCCTTATTCATTGTGTCGATCCCAAAATCTGTATCTTTCTCTATCCTGAAACTCTGTAGCTGAAACTTCAAATATGAATCTGATCCGAGTACTAAATCTGAACCGTATTATGAAATTCTAACCACGCTTTTAAAAACTAAAATTGAAAACAAGATGAGAATGAAACTCACATGTAATGAAAATATTCTTATCCAACAAGCTTATTTGCACACTTATCTACCCTAATCTACTGAGATTACTGTATGATTAAGAAATGGAAAAATGCCAATGCAACCAATCTAGTAGATGATATAATGGCTCTGTTTTTTCAGTGTTTTTGACCAATATTAGAAATATAACTTGCATAGGCATTATGAACTAATTTCCATCCTAATCTTCATCATAAGGAGCTTAATAAATTTGACAAATAGAAAAAATGTTGGAAATGGAAAAGGGTCTTGCATTGAAAATTTTCTCTATATATATATCTATAGGATCAAGATGGACTTGACCTATCTCCTGAAAGTCAAATTTATCCATCTCAAATCCATGATTTAATTCTATGTTTATGCTATTTGCATCCTTATGCACTTTCTGACATGGATGCAACTTTCCCGATGGACTTTGAAATGATACTCCTGCTAAACAAGACAATGAAATTGACTATCTGATCATATCTAGACTGTAACTGCTTTTCATCTCATGACTAGGAAATGAAAAAGGGATCTCACAACGTAGGTCATCCAACCGATCACCTATGGGATCCTGAAAACACTGACATGATTGCTTCGTTGATTGACATGAAATTTCCTGGCTTTCTAGGTATTTATCTTTCAGTCTTTGTTCAATAATTTCCTTCAAAATTTGAAATGAATAAAAAACTAATGGTACAGAGTTACATTCCACTGATTCAAATTTTTCTTCGGGCTCAGAACTTTAATCTAGAGTTTGAAAGTTAGGGGAACTTGGAGACTGTAATTCTGGATCTGAAATGGCCCCTTTATCATCAATGACATCCTTCACTATTTCATCAGAGGGTTTTCCTTCTTTTCTATTTACAACTTGTTCAGAAATTTCTCTCAGAAGTTGAAAAGAGGAGAAACATAAGGGTAATGTATGCTCACTTACTCCGAGACTTTCTGCATTTTGATCATTTCTGTCATGATTTCTATGTACAGATTGTCTATCCTGTTTAAATTGAAATTGATCATCTTCCTCACAACAATATGTTTTCGATTGATTTGGAAAGTCCATCTGAATGTAATCATCATCATACTTGGGAAGATCATCCATGAAAGGAAAATCATCAAACATATACATCATATCAGTTGATGGAGATTCTGCAAGATGAGTTGGAATTTCATCTTTGACTACATTGTGAATTGAATACATGAAACAATCATTATCCAATCCATGATACCAAGGATGAGCTACAAAGTGTTTGGGGACATTGATCCTTGTCTGTTCTGGAACTATTGGAACATGTGATCTTTGAACAACAAGTTTATCTTTCCTGCTAATCGTTTGCATCATCTCTTTGACTTTGTTGGTCAGAATATCTAATTTCATTTCTGAAGATATCAGATGTTCCTTTTCTATTATGTATTTCATCAATGCTTTCAATTTTGCCTTTTTGTTCAACAGGTTATCTTCCACATCAACTGCAACATTTTGCATTTCTTCAAGGGTTGCAGTGTTCCTTTCTCTTAATTGGAATTCCATCTCTGGATCAAAAGAATCAGGGTAATGCAAGTGAGATAATCCTAGGGTTGGCCTTATATAAGAAGGTATTGAATGATACACCTTATTGAACCTGGATGAAAAATGTTGTACTGTCTCCCCCGACTGTCTTTTAAAATGATCATACTCTTCTAGGATGAGAAAGAAATTTCCTATGATCACCCATCTATCCAGGAAAACTTGCATAAATTGATGAAAATTGCTAATACTTGCAGCCGGGAGATTCTTAAACCAAGTTTTGACTTTACCTTGCAATGATATGGAAAACATCCTAATACAGACATCATCATCTTCAACCTCATAAAGGTCAAGGAAATTTTCAAAACTATCGATGTGTTTTTCAATAGTGATATTGGCATTTTCTCCATAAAAACTGGGAAGATTATTGCTATAATTTGTAGGGAATTCATGGAGAATAGAAGGTAAAACCAAAGGCTTGTATCAGTCTAGGACTTTTATAGGTATAGGAGGTAAAGAAAGGGGTTTATAACTAGTTGCGATTTTAACCAGAGTAGGGGATAAAGCAAGAGGCTTATGTTTGATTGGGCTTTCTATGGGTGTATCTAGGATGTGCACCAGAGCTATAGGAATGGGATCAATCCTTTGAGGATCTTCAGTTTGAAGCTGATCATTATGAATTTTAGCAATATAATCTCGACCAGGATCGTGATAAGAGAGGAAGTAATTACAAATAAAACCAATAATGTCCTGAATACAATTTGAGCTTGAATACTCGATCTTTCCGGATTGATTTGTCATGTTTTAGGTTCTTCCTCCAGTGGAGTCTTTGAATTGGAACTGATCTGGAGCTAATTGGAGTCACCAGGTGAAAGATTTCAACCTTCTTATGTCTATTCATTGTCCACCATCAATGATCATATCGGGAACTTGAAGTGCACTATTGGAGAAAGTTCCCCAGTATGGTCGCATTATGTTAACACTCTGTAATTTTCCCAAGGATGAGGAGGAAATCACTGAGGTAACATCAAACCACTTAGATTCAAGGATCTATCCCTCCAAGACTCAGAGAGGGCTCTCTCTATCTGATATAGATTTATTTGAAGGGGATGTTAGGATAGTTATGATAGATTGGTATTTGGTTTTTAAATGGTTTGGTTGGAGCAGGAGAAAAAGGCCATTGGGAAATGGGGTCGAAGAGATCTAATCCAATCAAATAAGGGTCTACATGAGAGATTATAGGGCAAGGTAGACACTGTGATGGATCCTTTAAGGTTTGTTAAATGGTCAAGAAAAAAAAAAGGGATGGAATCAAATCATAACAGGGCAGTTAAGAATCCTGGGAATGACCTTGAAGCAGAAAACATTGATATTGCTTTAAACTGGGAACACGATGTTTTTAAACAAATCATGAGCTTGACTCTCTTTAAAAAAATAGAGAAAATAAATACACATGAAAAGCATATAAAACATAATTACAGTGAGAAAAACTTCACCAGCATAACAACACAAGAATCCTGTAACTGTAATACTGTTTTTATAGACTGTAACTCTATTTTTCACTAGGATCCTGCCATAAATGAGCATGCTTAAATACATCTAAATATAAACTAATTAGATTAGATTACAAATACACAGAGATTGGGTGGATCTGTTAGGATTTCCAAAGTCTGAGTTAATGGAGTTTGTTGAATATTTGTTTCCAATGTCTACTACATTGTTGGCGTCTTGATGCTAACTGTGACCATATGTGAATAAAATTAGGAAATTAAATCTCAGAGTGGTTATTAGCAGGTCGATCCTCAATTGTCGGGTGTCATCATTTCCTTTGATACCTGGAGTATAGCAGATGCCTCCTGTTGTGGGCTATTCCCTCTGATATTTTTCCATTCGACCTTCCACTGGGCATCGCAGGGGAAAACTTACAAGAGAGCATGAATGATTATAATGGTGATTTGGCAATTTTCTTGACGCAATATCAAGTGGTACAGTGGGAAAATGATGTCCATATGAAAGGATGTGGTTGGTGGTGATTAGGAAAGTGTGAGCGTGAGTATTCTGGAGATGAGGTGTACTGGCGTGAAGGTGATGTGGCAAAGGGAAAAGGGTGTGCAAGTAGAGAGGCATGATACGTTAGGGAGTGGGTGGAGTATTAGTGGAGCTGACATGGATCATGAGTGGGGATGATGAGATTGGAAGAGGACAAGTGTTGCGTCAGGGGAGAGGCGATGCAATAGGAAGGAAAGGTGAGTGGAGGACAGGTGTGAGTGGAAGCACGAGCAGTATTGGGAGGCGGTCTGGTAGTTTACTCAGAGGGGGGGGGTAGGCAGTAAGAGGTAATGAGAAAGGGTGGTGCAAGTTAAAACAGAGTCGACACGTTGTGAGGGGCCCGCAATGAAAAACCACCAACTCGGACCCCCCCCATCATTAAAGGAAGAAAGGTCAGGGGGGTCCGAGTATCCAATGATAGTAATTGATTTGGGAGCCCGAATATCGGCCCCTGAGATTAACATGCCCTTTAACACAATGCACCAAAATGTCAAATTTCCATAAAACTTAGGATAAAAAGATAATGTGGGTTGCGCTAAGGCCCCCTTTTTTCCAATTTCTTCACCAAGGTCTTATCCTTAAGAAAAAAATGATCAATTTTGATCAATTAAGAAGTGTTTTGAATGTGCAGGCCCCAAATTCTTTCCTTTTTCTTTTTGGAAATCATGGGCAAAATTCCACATGATTTACAACATAAAACTCTTGAGGGAAAATCTCAATCATAGTCTAATTCCTATGAAATATAGGGTCCTAAGACCGCCAAGGGAAACCACTTGACTGATTATTTCTATTTATGAAATGAAAATAAACAAAGATACACTTCTAGAAATTTATTCACAATATCAGTTTTCCCATCGGTTTGAGGATGGTAAGATGAGATGAGAGCCAATTGAGTACCCAAACAAGAAAATAATTTAGTTCAAAAATTTCCAGTGAAAATTTGATCTCTGTCACTTACAATAATATTGGGGACTCTATGTAGATTTTTAATTTTTTCATGAATTATGTATCTACTTTAATTTATTTAAAAGGATGAGGAAGAGATAAAAAGTGGGCATAATTTATCAATGGATCCACTACTACCATGATGACATCCTTTCCTTCATATTTGGGTAAACCTGTAATAAAATCCATTGAAACTTATTCTCAATGTTGACTTGGTATAACTAATGGTTTTAAGAGACGTAGATTCTATATTTTTTCTCCCTTATTATGTTGGCAGACCACAAATTCAGACACAAACTTTCGAATTTCAATTTTAAGACCTTCCAAGAAAAAAAATTTCTTGATCTTGGGGTACATTTTCAAGAATATTGAATGTCTTCCTAGAGGAGAAGTGTGAAATCCCAAAAGAACCTTATGTTTTAGTTCGAAATTCATACATAAATATAGGTGATCATGATACCATAGAAAATAATTATTACATAAAAATAATATGTAATGAATCAGATTCCTCTTGTAGTTGTTGAATAATCTTGCATATCTATTGATATTTCTTCAATTCTAACCTTGATTCTTCAACCAATCACATTTAAAAATAGAAATAGCACATAGTGAACCTTATGTTTCTTCTTCTTTCCTTGAAAGTGCATCTGCCACAACATTATGTTTTAATTTTTTGTGTATAATATCAAAGTCATAACCTAGCATCTTTGTAAACCATTTTTTTCTCTTCTGGGGATAATCATTTCTCCAAGAAGTAATTAAAAATAACATGATTTGTTTTTTCTCTTAAGTGCCTTCCTATTAGGTAAGGGTGTTATTTCTTAATTGAATGTAGTATGGCCAACATTTATTTTTCATAAATGGGTTTGAGTAAGTTTTTCCCTTTAAGTTGGCTTCTTTCAAAGAAAAGGGGGTTTCCTTCTTGCATTAAAACTACACCAATTCCATGGTCTGAGGCATCACACTCCACAATAAATGTTTTTGTGAAGTCATGTGTGGCCAGGATGAGAGTTGTACACATATCCTCCTTAATTTTGCCAAAATCTTTGGTTTCTTTTTGAGTCTAAGAAAATGCTTCCTTCTTTAACAATGTTGTTATAGGTGCTACTATTTGACCATAGTTCTTGTTAAACTTGCAGTAATAGCTTATCAATCCTAATAACCCTCTAATTTTTTTAAAGGTTTTGGGAATTGTCCATTCCCTCATAGATTTAATTTTTTTAGGGTCTACTTTTACACCTTCATGAGATACAATATGACCCAAATATTCCACTTCTTGAACCCCAAAGTCACACTTGGAAGGATTTACATAAATTTGTTGTTCTTCCAATAATTGTAATACTCTGTCAACATGTTGTACATGCTCTTCCAAATATTTGTTGTAAATTAGTATGTCATCAAAGAATACTGACAAAATGTTTCTAAGGAATGTCTTGAAAATAGAATTCCCCAAGCTTTGAAATGTTGAAGGTGCATTAGTAAGTCCAAATGGAATAACCAAAAAATCATAATGACCTTAATGTGTTCTGAAAGATGATTCGTGAATCTCTTCCTACCTCATTATGATTCGATGATATCCTGAACGAAGATCCAACTTAATAAATAAAATTGATCCAAGAAATTCATAAAATAATTCATCAATGACAAGAATAAAAAACTTATATTTGATGATCATTTTGTTGAGTTGTCTATAATTTGGACACATATACCATGAACCATTCTTTTTTGTAACCATCACCATTGGTGAAGATAAATAACTTTCTCTAGGTTCAATTATGTCATCTTCTAACATTTCTTGGATCATACATTCAATCTCACTCTTCCGTGCATATGGATACCTATAAGTCCTATCGTTAGGTGTTACACTTTCTGGTTGCAAATGAATATCATGGTCATAATATATAGTATGTGGAAGACCCTTAGGAATTTCTCCAGATACCTCGGAATGATTTTTGATAACTATTTGGAGATCTAATGGAACAAAGGATATAGATGTTTGAACATCTAGTGAGAAGAATTTTTTAATTACATCATGGTGTCGCTTTTTGAGTAATGTTTTCATGTTATTAGAGATTATCACCTTAGATGGTTTCCCTTGTATACATCTAAGATAAATCTCCTTTACATTCAAGGAAAATATCATGAAAATATATTAAAAAATAAGGGCTATTACTACCAATGATTGTATCCATTGGATCCCTAATACAACATCAACACCACCATTTTGGATGGAAATCATGGGACTATCCAAAAAAATGCTTCCCCATATTGATCTTAATACTCTGACACTTCCAAGAACAATTTATGGTACCTCCATTTTCAATCATCACTTGAAACTCTAGTGTTGGATATACAAAGAAATTGAGATATTTTGCTAATTTGTAATTGATGAAGTTATGGGTACTACCAGAATCAATCAACATTGTTCTCTTTTTATTTTTGATGTATCCTCATATCTTGAGGGTTTCTGGAGCACTGATGCTAGCCAATGCATGACAAGATATCGTTGGAGTAGTATATTCTAGATCTATATCTTGTGATGTTTCTAATTCTTGATTTTCTTCCTATTCACAATCTATGTAGAATAATTTCTTCTCACCACATTTATGCCCTTACTGTAATTTCTACCATAATTGAAACATAGTATTTTTTATATTCTTTTATCCATTTGTTGAGGAGTCAACCTTGCCGATTGAGTGAGGTTAGAACAAGGAACATGGTGCTCTCTATAGCTATTATTGGTCACCCTTCTAGTAGCCATATTTTTATTTTCCACTTTCCTTTCCATATTGAAAGCTTTCTCTAGGAATTTAGTTTTAAATATACACACCTCATTTTGAATGTTGTCCTTTAAAGAACCCATAAATATATTTAACAAATTATCCTCAGGAATGTTCTTTACCCTAAGACTAAGCTTTTGGAATTGTTGAATGTGCTCTATAATTGGATTTTTTTTTTTATGAAGATTTATCAATTGAATAAAGTATGTATTGCTCTTAATATCCCCACAAAGTTCTATCAATTCATCTATAAAATTGGATCAAGAGATTATAGAATTATTTTATCTTTCACAAATCCATTGATACCAAACAAATTGATCATTTCATAAATACAAGGACGCAATAGGTACCTTTTGTAAGCTTGGCACTTGGTGTAGATCAAAGTATTTCTCCATATGGAATATCCATGTCATAGGATATTTACCATAAAAATTTCTCATATTGATATTTGGAATGAAGTATTTCCTTGGTGACAACTTGAAGCCTTGATGATGTGGATCTTGGAGTAATGAATTATCATGATTTTGAGATTCATAATTTGTTCTGTCCAAAAGTAACAAAATACTCCCCATATGTGATTGAGTCTCAACAACCTTATTATCTTTATTTTCATGATTTCATTTCATTTTTATATTTCCTTTAGGGAGTCTCTAATCCAGAGCATGAAACATCATGGAATACATGGAATTTTGCAATTTATTCATGGATTTTTGTATTTCTTCTTTATTTTATATATCTTGTTTTTCATGTCATTCTTATTTTCATCCATCTTGTTTTTCATGTCATTCTTATTTTCATCCATCTTATTTTCCATTTCATCCATATTCTTTTCCATTTCTTGAATTTTTCTTTGTGTGTTTACCAAATCATCACTTATTATTTACCTATCACTCAAATCATTAAGTTATTCCTCCAATTTGGATAGCTTGTTATGTATATCCTCATTTTCTTCATGTGTTATAGATGATACTTTTGGACGTTTAATTGGTGTTGAAATCATTTTTGGATCCATGTGTAATAACAATAATAATACTCTTGTATTTTATCTTTATTAAAAATTTTGAATCACCAAAAACAAATCTTCCTATAAAAAGTTATGCCAATTGTGAGTTACATACTATGATGTTACTTTTTAAACTCCTAAAAATTTCATTATGAACCTTCATTGATAAAGTTTATAGAAAAAATACAAAAATGACTTTTTTAAGACTAATTTCAGGATTAGTGAAAATCCACAACTTCCATAAGATATATCTCAAAAATTATAATGATTCAATTTATGAAAAATGTTCCACATGTAACTCGCTATGCCTCCTTGGTATTCTCAAAATTTCAGAGTTTGAAACTTCACCAAAATTTATTTATAGAGAAAATAAAAAGATGACTTGCTTGACACTAATTTTAGGATTAGTCACAAGCCCTAACTTCAACAGAAGATATCTTTGAAACTATAATGACCAAAACATGAAATTTGGACTAGAGAGACTTCACTAGTTGTTATCACTGAAATTTCGTCTGCAACATTGGATGCAAATGGTTACAAGAATACAACATCTCCACACACCTATTAGTTCACTTGCAACACAAAAAATGCATTTCCAAAAGGCACAAACTATACAACTAGTCAAATAATTGACATGCAATGAAACACTAAAGAAAGCGCGTACATAGTGTGTGGGCCAAAGAAGCTCGTAGAGCACACAATGCGCTATATGCACGAATGTGTATGAGAAAATACACACACTCCAGTGAATGATGCATTTATGGTTCTTGTCAGCCCCTCACCCACTTATGGACCATCTCCCAACTTTATTTGACCCTCAAATCTGAGCTAAATCCAAATGGGGGGTTGGTCAAAGACCTAAGGGTGCCCTAGAGGGCCCCTTGTTCACACTAAAGACCAGTTGGATATTTCCTCAAAGACATGCTATAAAAGGAAGCCATGGGTACACTAAGAATTCAAGAATCTTATAGTATTGTTATGTTGCCTCTATTCTCCTTCAAGAAACCTCTTTTCTTCTTGGTGTATTCAAGCATCATCTCAATAAGCTATTCACCTCACCTCTTGAGGGAATAAGATTGGATTTCTTCACCGCTTCCTTTCTAGTTTATCATTGTAAGAATAGCTCTCAGATAGGGGACTAAAGATCCCTCCCAAGGAGGAAGAGGGGATCCATAAGTCCTCATTTATCTATGGTGTTTTCCCACTAATATAGTTATCCATTGGTGGCATGATTATTGGTCATTTGTTTGATTGATTTTGGTTCAAATTTTCTTATGCATTTTAGTTTCATTTCCTTTGTTATTTTCTTAGTTGTTTTTTTATTTCATGTGATTGAATTGTTAATTCATACACTAACCTCTGTCCTGTCTAGCAGACCCAACTAGACTTGTAAGTGCCCTTATTTTTCTCATTCAAGTGGCAAAAGGGACACAAGAGATTGGTGACCATACTGGGGATAAGGTTTCAATTTCCTCCTTTTTTGGGTTGTTTGAGAAGTTATTTTTGACCCCTTTTCCTTCTAGGGATCATAACCGGCCTAGAACTACCTGCAAGGAGCTGAGTTTGAAGTTGGAGGGGGAGAATTACACTTAAAATCCCCCCCCCCCAACGGATGCGTATCAGAACGTGCATGGGTATTTCAGCCCATACACGTGCATTCAGAGAATTGTGTGCCCATAACACTTTTGTTCTCTACGCATTTTGTGCACAATGCGCCCAAAGGTCTTCTTTTCACTGTGCATTGTGCGCCCACTGCGCATATTTTTGAACTGTAACCCACGCATATGTCTAGAATATTGAAATTGTAAGAGTTTTTTGTGATGTTTTGAAGGCCCCTAGGCTTCAAAATCTTTCTTTTATACAATTTGTAAATGCACCACACTTATATTCCCTTCCCACATGAGGGGTTAGTCAAAACATAATCCCTTAAGGGGTTAAAAAGAACCATATTTCTCCTCTTTTGCTTCGAGTTTCCACATGGATGGCTTGTTTTGATTGTAAAAGTTAAGTTGATATTCTTTACTATCACATAAAAAAACACTTGCATTGGGACCAAAAATCAAACTTTAATCATTGAGTATGCTCTTCTCTCGCACAATAGAGTGATCTTGAGAATCAGAAAGGTGTTTAAGGGGACATTTCATCTCCCTTAACAAAATATTTAGGAGAGGACAAAGCCCCCCTAGGGATCCTCTTAGTTTCTTTGCAAAACATCTTAAATTTGTAAGGGCCCATACATGCCCACATGTCACAAAGTTAGAATAGTTTTTGAAATTACTTTCTTAGTTTACATCACTAGGAGAGTTTAAAGGTCAAAGTAATGGGCCTATACATTCCCACATGCTTGCAATTTAGGATAGTTTTTTGAATTTTTCTTAGATTAAATCACATTAGGGAGTTTAAAGGATTGGTAAGGACCCATATGTCCACATGCTATTTCTTTAGGGACTTTAAAATTCCGCAAGGTTGTACCAATGGCATCTAGTAATATAGGTACTCAAGATTTGTAAGGACCACATGAAGTCCATATGTTGCAAAATTGACATCTAACTTATTAAAAATTTGGCACATTTTATCACTTTCTCACACACAAAGTCACTCCTCACTCACATAATTTCATCTCGAATTGTAGAGGTTGAAGTAAGTTTCCTCCAAAGGGATTCTGAAATGTCCCACTATTTCTTGAATAAATTATCCAGACCCACTTAATTCTAACGATATTATTTCACACTCCCAATCTCTCAAACAACCACATCCAAATTTTTTCTAAAAACTCACTAAGTTTTCCTCCACAGGAGGTGCCAAAAGAAATTTTTTAGTCTAGGTAAGATCTTAGGGGTAGGCATCCAAATAACCCCACATTATCTGGTTCTCACATATTCAAACATTACAAGTTTACAAATAGGGAACTTTAAAATCCTCCAAGTCAAGTGTTCCTAACACCATAAGGCATAGAGATACCCATGAAGGATCGAAGGCTGAGGCTTGGTTGTTCTATGCATCCCCCCTTGAGTCACCAAAATCTTGGAAGGGATCCATTCTGTGACCCATTTCTAAGGTCGAAAATCTAAATGCCACACTTTAAACGAGGTACCTAGTGGCAAAATTTTAGGACATCTACCCAGGTGGAAATTGTGGGCTGCAATTTCACCCTGATCGGATTTTTTGTGGCTATTGGGAAATATCACTAGCTCTTTCGAGATATGCACCCTCTACCCCTCATTATAACTGATCGTTTCATCCTTCACTAGTTCCTCTTCTTGTGGCTTCAGACCCCATTTTTGAGTGCTATTCGAAGGTATGGTGCTATTTGAGAGGAAGGAAATTACTTCCTTTTAGGACCCGAGAATTTGTTTTCTTTGTTCTCCCATGAGGAAAAAATCCACCCACCCAGATGTATGTTTCTTTTCAATTTATTTATGTATGATGCTCCTTTTATTACATGTGATTGTGAGATATATTGTGAAGGTCCAAATTATACAAGTCTCTTGTTCATTTATTTATCTCATCACCATTTACACACATTTCACTTTTCTAGTCGGACATCATAGGGGACCCACATAATCATTGTCATTCTAGACACTTGCAAAATCTCCCTCCTATCCTAGGAGAAGTTCCTAGTCTCGCCAACTCACCGACTCAACCATATCACACCACTGTGAGTGCTACTATTTTTGGATCAACTTTACTTGGTTCCAATTTACTTGGGTCCAATTCCCAAAACCAACCCTCCACTAGCTCTCCTTCACAAGGAGGAGGGGGACAAACTTCTTCTCAAGGGAGAAGTACAAACCCACCAAATACCCCTTAAGAGTCAGGTACACAACCTGCTCATACATGGCTAGAACTAATCTTCCATTGCCACTCCACATGCCATATTTTGCCTCCCTGAACATACCTGATTTGAGTAAACTCACAAATGACCCTATATTTCATGACCCCACATGGACCACTATGCCTACCAAACTACCTTCATACATTCCCAAGTTTGAAGGAAAATCGGGGGAATATCCCGCTAGCCATGTCATGACCTTCCACTTATGGTGCTCTTCAAACAACATCATGGATGAATCCATCCATTTAAGTTTATTTTAGCACACACTCATAGGTCCATCATCCAAATGGTATGTGGATGAAAAATTAGGGTCCCATGTGACTTTTGAATCCTTGGAAAAAACATTTTTGACCTTCTTTCAATTACCAATTCGTCATGAAAATGGTCTAGAAATTCTCTCTGAATGTAAACAAACCTCAGCCACACATATCTCTGACCACATTCATGAATGGCGTCGGCGGCGTAGCTTATGAAAAGCATAAATGACCAAAGAACAATGCCTCTATTGGTTTCTCAGATCACTCATCTCTATCCTTGCCAAAGATGTGGGCTCCACCTTCCACCAAAACAAAGAGGAATCCATCAACAAGGCTCAATAGTATGACCTCATTTATGCCGAGTCATGATACTTATACACAATACTACCTAACGCCTCGAGACCCATACCATTCGGCGAGGACAAACTTGGGATGTCTCACTCGGCAGATGGATTAATTGGTACCACAACACACCATAATATGTACATCCAACCACCACCTATTGTAAGGTACAACCCAATATCCACCGATGTATGGAGGACCCCCTTATTACCCTCGCCCCCCTGCTATCAACATCCATACCCTACTTCCCTTCCTCCACCCATGAGTGGACCCTTGTCAACACCCATGATGTGCCCAAATGCTCAACCAAGTTCTGGTACCCCCTCTACCTCATCTTATAACCTAGGCACTAGTGAAATCACTACACCTTCCTATGCACCCTATGGGTCATTGCCACAAAATAATCTATATTTTCCATTTCCTAGTCCTCCAAAACCAATTGCTCCTCCATAAGGACAACCATACGTTGGGGTTAAATTTTTTCATCCCTCTCCCATTCAACAATTCAAAATTTTTAACAAATGAATATGGCAAATCCAACCCATCAGCCGCATAATGCAAAAAATAAAGGGAAAAAAATGAAAGAATAAAAACCCAAGACTAGGTGGAAATAACCCCCATCAAAGCCACCCTGCTAGGGGAAACCTGAACCAGGGTAACCAAAATCCTCAAGGGGACAATAACAACAAATTCCAAGGGAGGAACAATAAAAACCTCCAAACAAACTTCCCTTATTCCCTTTTTGGTGAGAATGGTCATTATACTCACCATTTCCCCCAAATTGTCGACTTCAAATGAATGAAAGATTCCATGGATGCACCATGTCCTCTAGCGTCACCTTCCCCTCAACAAGCCCCACAACAATATTTGCAACAATCGCCCCTGATTGTGTTGAAAAACCCTATTCCACACCAAAGTGTGATGAATAACCAACATGAGATGCATCCTACCCCACCAAAGATATGACAGTATCAAAACCCTGGAAATCCGGTGGATCACAATGTCCTCCTAACTAGCGAAGAAGAAATTCTTCTACAAACGCGCAATCATCAATACAGCGCACCCCCTGAATCTACTCCCACCACTTCAGAAGTAGCTCCATCTACACCCAGACAACCCTTGATGATTTCACTCCCTAACACTGAACCTGCCATTCGTATCCCTTGCATCTCGTTATGACGTAATGTCAACAACCCCTAGGCTAGGGAGACACACAATTACACTCTGGTCGATGACTTGGCTCAATCTCCTATAGCCATGTCAGTCTTGGAGGTCCTCCAAAACTTTCCAAATCAATGGAAATCCTTAGTATCCACCTTGTGGGTAGTCGACCTAGATGATACTAGACTCATCACCTTTGATCTAAATTGTGGGGAACCTCGTCTCCCCGCTTTGGTATCTTTCCCGATACCAATCAAGATTTGAAACATCATGGTTCATTGATGTATCATTGATGAAGGAGCATCCACATGTATCATGTCCAAAATTGTATGGAAAAAAATTGGCTCTCCTAAACTCATACCATCCACCATCACTTTGAGAGCTTATGACAGATGACCATCTTCTCTTGAAGGGATCTTTCAAAATGTCCCCGTTGAACTTAGGGGAAAAACCATCCTTATTGACATTGAGGTTGTCAATGCCCCGCTTGATTACAACATCTTGTTTGGACTTAGCTACATGTACTCTATGAAGGCAGTGGCCTCTTCTGTATTTTGAACGATGATGTTCCCCCACAACACGAAGATCATCACCATCGACCAAGTTTTGCATTACGAGCCTAACCACTCCTGCCCCATCGATAACATATTACCTCTTATCTGCACTAGTTCCAATCCATATCAACTCATGGATATGGCCTCCATAATTTTCAAAGACCCATCTTTGCTGGGGGCATACCATGGACCACCACCGCTCATACACCCGTCAACACAAGCGTGTGTCATATCTTCCAATAGAACTGAAACTGGAGATACGATTCCTCCCACAGAGGCTTCTACACTCCCTAACATCCCACTAGTAGAAGAAATCCTACCTCGGGAACCCCCTGAGAACCCTACGACACCACTTATCCCCAATTTCACCCTCCCCCAGTGTCAAATCCCGATTTGGGAGATCATCCCCCAAGCCATTACTCAAATTCCCTTCTTCTACCCCCCACTAGGAGTAGAAGATTTCTAGGTAGCCGCAATGCTTACCCTTCCCAACATGGTGCTCTCCATTCTGTTATGTGATCTACACCCATCCACGATGGTTCCTCAACCATCCCTCCCTCCCCAAACAGAGGGAATCCTGATGCAGATTCCAATACTAACTCCAACCACACCTCACTCACCCCCACTTGCCATCACCACCGCGACAACTGGGGGAAGACAAAAGAAGAAGGATCCCTCTGCTCCACTTCCTCCTCGAGTTAAACTTCCTTGCGCACTGTGCGAGATAGAGGAACACCCCACAAATAGATGTCCCTCTCTCGTTGAGTTACACAATTTGATCCAACTGCCTCGAGCAACTACATCTCTTGTCACTTCACCAAGTACACCTAGTACTACTACTGTGTCCCCAACTACAGGAAGTAAAGGGTTGCAAACCAAATTTTCATGTGACATATTTTTAGAGTATGGCCACTACACTCATCATTGCCCCTCCCTAACTCATTTTCAGCACATGCTAACGAAAATATGCCAAAGATTTCAGGAAGACCCCTCTCCGCCCATGTCATTGGGTACCCATGTCATCAACATCCATTATGTCACGACTTCAGTCAACAAATTTATGAGATTCCCTTTCTCTCTTTGTGACTCACTTTATCATTTCACATACTATTGTCCTTCAATCATTGAACACATGTGTCATCAAAAGGCCCTTATTCAAAATCATCCAACCACCCCACTTCCTGTGATGCAAGTGATTCCCCCTACTCCTTATCCAGATACTTCTCACATCACCTTCCCTGAACCTAAGTCACTTCCCACCACTCCATGGTTCATGGATAGACTCACTGAGGATTTCCCCCAAATCCTCTCAATTCTACTATTCATTTCCATCAGGAAATCTTACCCCCGACCACAGTCTACAACCCATAGTATCTAGACATTTTGTTTATGACAAGCATGTCGTCACACTACAGTTGTGATACCAACTCTACGTATTCACCACCTGAAGACAATCACATGGTGACAATCACCGATGTTACTTCCTCGAATCCCCTATATTCTCACATTTTTCATTACGACGAAGATATCCTAGAGGAACTAACAACCCCCGATTTCCCATGGAATGTGCTCCACCATAAAGCACTCTTTTTCTCACAGGAAGCCTTTGACCCTCCTAGCCAAGCCTCCATATGTGCAATCGAAACCAAGAATTTTATTCTATTGGGGCACATAGACTGGTTCAACAACCCCCCGCCCCCGATGCTTTTTAAGAAGGAAACATGCCTAATGTTTCCCCCACTGTCAAAATTGACATTTCCATCAAACCAAGAATCATGAGGAAATCGCCATTGGCGTCGCATGCTACCCTAAAGAACTCACAACTTACAAATCTCTCTTTTAGGAATATGAGGACATTTTTTCCTGGTCATATACAAAGATGCTCGACCTCGATCCTTCTATCATCGAACATCACATTGACACATGGCTTGATGTCTCCCTAGTACGTCAAAAGAAACGACCACTTCAGCCATCCAAAGCCGTGGCTATCAAAGCTGAAATTGACAAATGTGTAGTAGGGTTCATATACCCTATCGTATACATGTCATGGGTCTCCAACCCCATCCCCGTTAACAAAAAATAGGGCACTATTCACATCTGCACCGACTTTCACAATCTCAATCATGCTTGTCTCAATGCCTTTCATTGACCAAATTACTGATGAGTATGCAAGACACGAGTCCCTGTCCTTCATGGAAGGGTTCTCTGTCTCCAATCAAATCCAAATCCATCCAGCAGATCAGTACAAGACTGCATTTACCACCCCATGGGGGACCTTTTCTTATCGTGTCATACCTTTTGGACTAAAAACCATAGGTGCAACGTTCCAGCAGGACATGATTTACGTTTTCCATGATCTCTCTCACATCATTCTTGCTTACTTGGATGACCTCACTTCTCACTCCAAGAAACACACTCAACATCTAGATGACTTATGGGTCGTCTTTACACAATGTTGATAGTACAATATCCGCTTGAACCCCCTCTAGTGTGTATTTTGCGTCACTTCCAGATGTCTCCTTGGGTTCATCATCTCCCAACACAACATCACTATGGACCCCCTCAAGGTCCAAACTATCAAAAAAATTCCACCACCTAGGAATTTGCACCAACTGTAGAGCCTACAAGGCAAATCCAACTTTCTTCGGTGCTTTGTCCTAGATTATACCACTCACGCACATGGTTTCCTTCTCTTACTACATCATGATATCCCCTTTCAATGAGATGAACATTCCCAAACATCTTTTGATGATTTAAAACAACGCTATCCAATGCACCTTTGATTAGTCCTCGCGACTCTGATCACGACTACATCCTCTACTTGTCAGCCTCAACTATCTCAGTAGCAGGAGTTCTCATTCAACTAGGGGATGATGGCCATGATCATGCTATTTACTACATCAGTAAAAATATTTCAGGACCACCCCTTAAGTATAACCATGAGGAGAAACTTGCCCTCACAGTTTTCCTCGCATGCCAAAAACCGTGTCATTATATCTTGCTTCACACCACCAAAGTCATGGAAGATTACAACCCCATGTAGTACTTTCTTAGTCATCGACAAATTAATGGTAATTTTTACCGATGGATCATCATCCTTCAAGAATATGACCTAGATTTTTCAACTCCCAAAAGAAATAAAGCACTTGTTTTCACCGAACTCATCATGGCATTCCCCTCAGACACTACAAGTTCACCCATAAACATGGATTTTCCCAACGAACACCTCTTCTACATCCCCTCGGATGACCCCTGGTATGGAAACCTTCTCGTCTACCTTTGGACACAAAATTTTGGGTCTCATCTCTCACGATATTATCATCGATGCATTCGCTATCATGCCTGTCGCTACCTCCTCATTGGTGACATTTTGTATCGACGTGGGTTCGACACCATATTTCACCAATGTTTGACCATCGATGAAGCTGATAGAGTCTTGAATGATTGCCATAGAGGCGCTTGCAGTGGCCACCTCTCAGGTATGTCCACTGCCCAAAAAATCATTCGAGCCAGATAATTTTGTCCCACTTTATTTCATGACTACATCCATGTTGTCAAGTGATACTAAAAATGCCAGCTTTATGCAAACAAAGCACGACCGCCAACCGCTCTTCTACATCCATTAATCACTGTCGGCCCCTTCTGCAAATGGGACATAGACTTCATTACTTGCAATCCTCCATATAGAAATGGACACAAGTACATCATCATGGCAGTAGATTACTTTACCAAATTGGTCGAAGCCATGCCTACCTTCAACAATACCACTGACACAGTAGTGTGTTTTTTCTTTAACCACGTCATTACCCATTTTATATTTCCACTGCAGTTAGTCTCTGATCATGGTAAAAAATTTGAGAATGATATATTCATAGAACTCTCCTCAAGTTTAGGCTTATCCCATGAGTTTGCCTCCCCATACTACCCTCATTCCAACAGACAGGTCAAGGTTGTTAACAAAGTCCTCAAAACCATGTTGCAATGCACTATCAACAAACATAATACCAATTTGAATCATATGTTGGTTTCATTTTTATGGGCTTATTTCATGGCAGTCAAAATTGCCACCGGTTTTACACCTTTTCATCTCTTCCATGGGATTGAAGCCACCCTCCCCATCGAGTGCGAAATTTCCACGTTGCGCACCACCATCAAGCTATTACCTAACACTACTCCAATGGAGCAGCGCTTGTTGAAATTAGAGTCACTAGATGAATGTCATCGATATTCCTTACAAAAAAATGAGGCAGCTAAGAAATGGTCGAAGGCCACCTTCGACTACCATGTCAACCTTTGCTCATTTAACGAAGGAGATCGCGTCCTAGCCTATGATATCGTTCACAATAATTTCGACCATGGGAAATTCAATTCATTATGGCATGGACCCTAAATTGTCCAATACTACCTCACTAAAGGTGCATACATCATGGTCTCCCTAAAAGGCTACCCTCTCAAAGAACCCATCAACGGGTTGTACTTAAAGAATTTTTACGCATGAGCATAGTCATTCTACACTAGGATTTTTCTTTTGTAGAGTTTGTAGTCTTATTTTTTCACCTCCACTCCTCATGTTTGATCTACCATTCATGTTATTGATAGATGACTCCTCCATCAACCTACCACATCATTTATGCTGACGGAGCTAGTCATTGGACACATAATCTCACTTCGGTAGCTTGAGCCCTCTACAGCCCCTCACATGAACTTCTTCACTCCAACGACAAATGTTTGGGCTCAACAACCAACAACCAAGAAGAATATGCAGCCTTCATTGGCCTCCTTATTGAGTCCATTCATTGCCACATTCATCACCTTAGCGTCTTATTTGATACCCAGCTTGTCGTCCTACAACTCAACAATGTATATTGTGTCCTCGATCCTTGCCTCTTTCGCAAATACCTGAAAGTTAGACTCTTATCTCGCAATTTTGATTCAATTACATTTACACATATTCCACGACAATTTAATCAAATAGCAGATAACATGGCTAACCTAGTGTTAGATTGGAATTTATCACATCAAGACATCATCACCCATACATAAAATCATCAAAAGTCTGTCACAGCATATAGACTAGACATCATAAAAACATAACAAAAAATCACCACATGTAAACATCACAGAGATCCTAAACATGTATATCCATATATATATTGCTCAATGTGTCATCAATATTTACAAAATAGTACAAAATATACATCACCCATAGGCAAGTGAGCCCCCCTCACCCCTATAGGTACAAAATGGGTGTCACACAACCCAATACAAAATGGCTCACAGGCCTATATAAATACAAAAATATATAATACAACACTCAAGGTGCCCCAAGAGAACCACCACTAGGTCCTCTATCTGCAGGAGGTGCCCCACCAGCTAGGGGTCCTCCAGGTCTATGGGGCAGTCACCCAGTCATCGTTGCCCTCGCTACAAATGCTCTGTGAATCAGAGTCCGCAACTCTACAGGGCCACCCACACACTTCTATGGGAATATCTTGTCTTAGATATGGGACCACATGCCCTCAGGCACACCCTGTAGTACCACCTCCAACCGAATTAAAAAATCCTCTAAACCCCCGCCAGCCTTTACCTGAGGTGCATGCAATGGCCCTGCACCTGGATCATCATATATGTGCCTCCTGCTGACTCTCACCTCATATGTTGGCCTCGCACCAGCCTCATCCTTCCAACGTTGTTCTCCCACCCGCGGCTCTACCTGCAGTGGTCTCACTGGTCCCTGATGAGCCGACTCTCCAACCAACTCCACCTCTCGGCCTCACAACCCAACATATACAAAAACACAAAAAAACGATAGAATTAACATCCATACGTACATAAACATATGCTATACTATTAAAATCACCAAACATAAGTACACCAACATACCTCTCTAGTCCTAATCCTCCCCAGGAGGCAACACCATATCCGGGTCATGCCAGAAGTCCATCCCACCATATGAGAACCATAATATAATATGCAACATATGTCTCCACACACGCGCCAAGGTGGCTATAAAATAGTGGCCACCCTCCCCACCTCCATGTTGTACCAAAATCGATTCCCACCACATCAGTCGTGGCTCCCATGCCCTAGCCACCGACAAAAACACTCTAGGGAGAAACATGGGCACCCTCTCCAAAAACCACACCACCAAGATCGATCAAAAGGAAAATTCATCGGAGTTGGTGGTCCAACACCGGTGAAGCTTCCCCATCATCTTGGCATGAAACATCAAACCCCAGGCGAAAAAATTCCCATCCAACACCCTCTACATAATACTCAACTAACCACCACTGATCCACTGAGTCGCTAAGGATCCGTAGATCCTAACTATCATCATTGTGATGCACTGATGCAATAGCTCATCCATCACCTCAATGCAGATGAACGAACCTGACATAATGTTTTGCCCCAAACAAAAAATTCGTGCCATGTCTACCAAGTTTACATCCCCTAGAAACTGGGGATCAACAAGTAGGGCCCTTCCCCGAAAAGGGAGCCCCGTCAAAAAATAGACATCCTCCATAAACAAGAATGTCAACTGCTTTCCCTGCACAATGAAGCACTGTGGATCAGTGATCCACATCGAAATTAGATACTGAAGCAAGTAATCCTACGACTGTATCAGTGGGTAGTCGAAGAACTTGAGCAGCCCAGAGGCTGCCAAGAGTCTCTGAATACTTGGATCCTCTATCACCACCTCCTTGAGGCACTCCTAGTCCTTCTCTCTCCAGTGGAATGGCATGCTGAACTGATCACCTGCATTCACATAAAAAGCACTTGATAAACAATCATCATTCATTAATAAAAATATTCCAAAAATGCAAGTTTTTTAAAAACCCTCCATCTTTGCCTCAAGTGTACAGTTGTCACACCCAACAGGCATGCACATATGTGCACCTGTTCTTTTCACAATTGTGCATCAATGCGTAGTTGTCAAAGAAATAGATGTGCATCATGCACATCTNATCTGTCACACCCACAGGTGCACATTCATGCACATCTATTCTAGACATAGTTGTGCACTGATGCACAATTGTCTGCGAAACAACTGTGCACAATGCGTCGCTGTAATTCGAATAGGAGCACATAAAATGTGTACCTATTTTTCCCACCCACGCGCCCCCATGCACGGTTGTATTCAACAAATCCGCACATCATGCATGGCAGAGGGAATTATACCTGTGCATCTCAGCGTGAGTATCCTTCCTTCTCCCATGCATTGCTAGGCCCAGCCCTACAAAAAACCCTAGTATGGTCATTCGT
This sequence comes from Picea mariana, assembly GCA_032191745.1. Classification (NCBI taxonomy): domain Eukaryota; kingdom Viridiplantae; phylum Streptophyta; class Pinopsida; order Pinales; family Pinaceae; genus Picea; species Picea mariana. The sequence continues at coordinate 116,308 of JASDQU010101321.1, read as the reverse complement.
ATGACCCTGCCCAGAAAATTGAACATATCTACTATGAAGGATGATGAGACCACTAACCTAGCTCTCAAAAATCTTGAATCGGTCACCTTGAACTCCTGTAATATCCAAATATCCTCTAAATCTTCTTTTCAATTTACTATGGAAGCAGGTACAAATGAGGTGGCATTGTGGGCCCCACAACCATATATAGTTCCTTTTGCCAAAATTCCATGCTCAGTTACAGGAGCTCAGAGTCTCTATTTTTTTATCTATCTTCAGCCACGAGATTAGGATCATGCCTTATACACAGTCACATTCTTCGGGTCATTATCCAGGTTCAGCCTCGGGGGAACATTTTTCTGACATCACGCCCAGGTATGCATGCTCATGTTCAAAATTATCAAATAGTTGTTATATGTTCTTTATCTTCAGATATTTTTCACATCGGGTATTCAGTTTTAATGTGTGCAGGTACTTGGTCTTCGAAAACCATCACAGGCCCTTCAGGTATATGATTAACATTGGCATGTAATCATTCCCTCTAAATATCAATTTCATCTCCTAATCACACCCTCTGAAATTCGCCTTTAGGGTCCCTACATCTAGCTCTACAGTATTGTCACCTCCGCTGCAATTTGGTACTGTCACCCGGTAGCACTCCCCCCCACACGATGTGTCCCATTCATAGTCCCCCTTGGCACTTTGACACTCATGCTACTTTCACCCCCTACGGATGGGAGTCTCGATCATCTTACGCATTTCCGAGAATCAACCACATACTCATTCTGCTCATTTTTCTATCTTTCCCAATGGACTCCCAGGTTATCTCATCTCAATTCTATTTTAACTGCACCTCTGCAGTATCATTAACCCTCCATTTCATCCACAATCAATTTTCCCATATGAATATTTCCCTCCATTCATTTACCTCAGACAAAAACCCACCCATGGGCCCCCTACCCTCCACTAGTTCTCCACAGAACTTGTGCCCTCATGGGCCAAACCATCTTGCACTGGGTCAGCCATTTATGTATCTGTACACTCATCCCAAATTATTCTTTATTCATTTGGTAATTGCAAAAACGTCTTTGTTTCCAACATTTACTTCACTTTTGGTTGTCCCCCTTGACGACCTTCTATTCCTAGCAAAGAAACCCATGTATAACTTGGTTGGGGCATTCACTATCCTCTACTCATGTTGACATCATCCATAAAACCCGAGTATCCCACAGTCAATGTACCCCTGATCTCTGATTTTGTCCACTTTGTCATGCCTCTGACACAATTTTACCCATGTCTAGTCATCCCCCTGATGCTAGATTCAGTTTCACAGTTGTTTCCACTCATCCTTCACATATATCCCCAACCAAGGGCAGTATTGAATCTCACTACATCTTGACTTCATCCGTGTTCCTTATCAGTTCCTGATCTTATCCAATGGATTTCATGAATCCCTTTTGCTTCTTGGAGTCACATCTCCATTTTTGTTGACATAAACACAGTTTCTGTAAGGGAGAAAATATCTTGGCTCTCATTACCTTTACAATGAGGATTCCCGAACGACACAGAGAGAACCATCATTTCTCTCTAGTGTTGTTGACCTCCCTAACATTCAACTTCTACACCATCTCATGTTACGGTGGGTCTTACTATGCGACTATTGCAGTTGTTTTATATTAGCCGGAGACCTATGAATTTGTTAGGCCATTAATGCCTACGAGTCATCGACACTTCTTACAGGTGTCATTCCCTCTTTTTAGAGTATGTTCACCATCAGAATTGTCATCTTCCATTATCAAACCGCCCTGGAGGGTGTTGTAGTTATCTACATCAACATATTACAGCTTTAGTTACTGTCTTACATTTTTGAGTTACATGACACGAGCATGGGGCATTCTTGGCTCATTTGTATACAAATTTTATTTTCCCCTACCTAGAGAACGTTTTGGGTCCCATAGTTTCCTCTCTCCCTCCAACGGATCGCTCTTGCAGTTTGCATCAACACTCTTCATTACAATGGTACTCTCAATAGAATAAACATTGATGTATTTCATCAATATGTATGCTCTTAACCTCACACATCAGGGGGCATCTGTTATCACTGAAATTTCTTCCTCAACATTGCATGAAAATGATTACAGGAATACAACATCTCCAAACACTTATTAGTTCACCTACAACACCAACAATGCATTTCCAAAAGGCACAAACTATACAACTGGTCAAGAAATTGACATGCACTGAAACACTAAAGAAACCGCATGCATAGTGCACTGTCCAAAGAAGCCCGTAGAGTGCACAATGAGCCTTATGCACTATTGTGTACGATAAAATTCGCACACTCCTGTGAACGATGCATTTATGGTTCTTGTTGGCCCCTCACCCAATTATGTACCAGCTCCCGACTTGATTTGACCCTCATATCCGACCTGAATCCAAATGGGTGGTTGGTCAAAAACCTAAGGGTGCCCTAAAGGGCCCCTTGTTCACACTAAATACTAGTTGGATATTGCCTTAAAGACATGCTATAAAAGGAGGACATGGGTGCACCAAGAATTCAAGAATCTCATAGTATTGTTATGCTTCCTCTATTCTCCTTCAAGAAACCTCTTTTCTTCTTGGAGTATTCTAGCATCATCTCAATAAGTTGTTCACCTCACCTCTTGAGGGATAAGCTTGGATTTCTTCACCATTTGATTTTTAGTTTATCATTGTAAGAAGATCTCTCACATAGGGGAATCAAGAGCCCTCCCAAGGAGGAAGAAGGGATCCATAAGTCCTCCTTTCTCTATGGTTTTTTCCCACTAATATAGTTATCCATTGGAGGCATGATTATAGATCACTTGTTTGATTGATTTTGGTTCAAAGTTTCTTATGCATTTTAGTTTCATTTCCTTAGTTATTTTCTTAGTTGTTTCTAGCTTAGTTGTTTGTTTATTTCATGTGATTGAATTGTTTAATTCATACACTAACCTTTGTCATGTCTAGCAGACCCAACTAGACTTGTAAGTTCCCTTCTTTTTCTCATTCAAGCGGTGAAATGGACACAACACTAGTTTTTCTTAGTGTCCAAAAAATTTCCCTGTTTGAGACTTCTCATAAACAAATTTATAGAAACAATTTCAAGATAACTCCTTTAAAACCGATTTTAGGATGAGAAAAAACCTATAGGTTATATCTCTGAAATATTCCATAGGCTATATCTCTAAAAGTACAATCAACCAGAACTTGAAATTTTTATTAAGCATACTTGGATATGTCTCCTAAGTAACCACAAAATTTCTCTAGCTGAAGCGTCCCAATTTTTTTTTTTTTTTGGCAAAAATTTCAAAATGACTCACTGGAAGCAACAAAACCCTAGGATCAATGCTCTAATACCAAATGTTATGATCCAATGCCTTAAAAATGATATAAATTCAATGAATATAGTCCACTTCGAGGGGGAAACCTCATTTTACAATATATCCAATTCAAAATACAATATGAGATGAGGTAATATGATCTTAAGACTAGGTATCCTTGGTATATATATAGGAGACAAAGGGTGCAATGAAGGGTTCTAACCTACATACAAATATAACTCTAGAAATGTAATAATGTAATATCTAATGCTTAATAAGGGGTTTTATACATAACATAGGGATTTTTCTAGGGATTAACAGTTTTAGCAGAATAACAATTTGATCTCATTCATCTACCATAACCCTTTCCATCCCTAAAAATCTAATTTATTTCTAGTCCCAAATCCAACATAAACTTGGACTAACAACATCTTGTAAATTATATATATCCAAATTATGTAATTCAAGATTATATATATCCAAATTATGTAATTTGGTGCGTAAAGGAACAAAAATCCTAAAGTTGCCACAACACCCAATCCAAGGATGACCTAACTTAACTTTGATACCTTTCCCAACAACCCATGCAATCCATATATGAAACACTTGTTAGGTTTTTCCTCTAAGTAAGGGAATTCATTGCTTCAATATAAAACTATAAATCTTTAGCATTATAGTGAGTGTGAGAATAATACTAATTAAATTGATAGGGTTTGGAAGCCTTACTTAGTTTTAGATTGGATGGTTGTGATTATAATAGTGAAAAATAATGGAAGAATACCGATGTAGAGTGTATGTTATGATGTGGATGAGAATTTTGGAAGAAGATGACTTTATGGTTTTGGTACATTTCTTATTCAAACTATTAAGAACATATTAACATGGGTTAAAAATATAAAATATCATATGGAATTTTTGGTTTCATTGTTTCTCATATTAATTTTGGATCTAGATAATCATGATCAATGTAGTATTCACTATGTCTGGTTTACGATATATGATTAAAAAATATCTATGAATTTTACATCTCTAACTCAAACTATTGTTTTTCCTTACGTTTTAGTGATATCGATATCATAGCATAATTTTTTATGATATGCAAACAAGATTTAACAAGACATAAAAATGAGTATTATAAAAATGATGTTGATGATATATAAATTATGTTAATGTCAAAATGTTGATGATACATACGCCATGTCAATTTCAATGTTTGGTGTGAAAACTTATATTCCTTTTAATCCTTTTTAAAAACTAATGTTAAAAGTCTATTTCTAAATTAAATTAAATAGTAATATTGATAACTAAGAAATTCCTCCTAGGAAAAAGGTTATTTTGCAATCAAAGTAGTTTCCAATCTCATGTATGAGATTAATACTAGATGTTACTTGAAATCATATGATCACACTATTGTACCTTCGATGCTACTTGAAATCATATGACTAGATTGTTGTACCATGAATGATGACAATACATGATGCTATATTCGTTGAAAATACTATATAGGTTGACACTATCTTATGGTCCTGGAAGATACCTAAAATTTCTTTTCATTGGATAAAATATAATCTTACTCAAATGTAAGGAAACATGTTAATAAGACAAGACCTAGTGGCATCTGGTAGGAGTGGAAATTCTTTGCCCCCTTATAGAGTATCAATGGGTTATTTTAGATGGCCATGTTTTATTTATAAATAATGATGTTGCTACACATCAGGGTGTTGATATTGTATCAAGAGAGGATAAGTAGATAGCCATGAGTATTTCAGGTTTTTTTCTTCTTTCAAAAACAAAAAACAAAGCTTCTAAGAAAATAAAATGTACATCAACACTTAACTCAAGAGATAAAAAAAGTTAAAGAGGCATAAACAAGATGTTGGCTTTTTAACTCTTTCTCGGTTTCTTCCAATTGTGGGAGTTGGAGACAATTCGTCCCAAATTATATGGATAGTATTACTCAATGAAGAATATCGTTCATCAAAAAAATTTTTTTGGTGAGTTCATTTTTTTGCAATGAGGTAAACTTTTTTATCAATATTTTTTTTTTTTAATTTATATTATTTTGGTTGCATAATATCTACAAAGGTTTCTATCCTATGTAATTTTGAACCACTTGATCTAACCCATTGAGCTATAAAAATGTCTTAAAATTATGTAGCAAATCACATTTTTTTCATCTAATTTGATGGAATTTGATTTGAAAATAGTTTCATTATTTCTTTTTTACAACTTTTTGACATTATGATGGATTCCCCTCCCTTGATTACCATTAACATTTAAATATTGCAATTGCATCAATTTAAATATGTAATTCCAATTCCAAAATTTGTTTTTTTTTGTATTAAATTTTATAAAAAATTTGGAAAAAATGTATATTTAATAAATTCTTTTTAACTCATTTCATTACTTGTTTGAAATTAGAATATAACACATTATCTATCCCTAATTTTACACAAGTTCCATTTATTTCTCTTGTCTATATGTAGCAACAACCACATTTAAGTAAAAAGTGGTTGATATATGTTGATAGACGTCATTTTCCACCTTTGAAAATTAATGGCGTTGATTGGTGTATATCGACCACTTTTCACTTAAATGTGGTTGTTGCTAATTGACCAATAACATGAATGGGGGAGGACCAATAAACCATTAATGTATTAATTAATTATTACATTAATGTAATGTATGATAACAATTATTAATACAGTGCATATTAATACATTTGACATTAATACATTAATGAAAGGTATTAATTAATTAATAAAGTAAATACATTACTAAAGTAATAATAAAGTAATACATTACTAATGTATTAATACATTAATGGTCTATGACATGTGGAGGGACATTAAAAAATGAGGATATGTTCATCACATTGCAACATTACCATGTTAATCACATTGTAATGTCTGGTTTTGTTTCTTAGATTAAAACTTTGGGTTATGTTCATTGCAAGAAAAGGTTGGTTTGTGTTCAACACATTACCTCTATTAATTAATGTATTTAACTTTAATGGTCTATGATATGTGGAGGGACATTAAAACACAAGGATATGTTCATCACATTATGATAATAGGGCAATGTTCATCACATTGTGACGTTATTATGTTTGACAAACTGCAATGTTACTATGTTCATCACATTGGGACATTACTATGTTCATCACATTGCACCATTACTATGTTAATCACATTGTAATGTCTAGTTTTGTTTCTCATATTACAACTTCAGGTTATGTTCATTGCCTGACAAGGTTACTTTGTGTTCGACATATTACCTCTATTAATTATTGTATTTAACTTTAATGGTCTATGATATGTGGAGGTACATTAAAACGTGAGGATGTGTTCATCACATTTGCGACAATAGGGAAATTCTCATCACATTGTGACGTTCTTATGTTTGGTAGATTGCAAGGTTACCATGTTTGTCACATTGAGACATTACCATGTTCATCACATTGCAACATTACTATGTTAATCACATTGTAATTTCTGGTTTTGTTTCTCAGATTACAACTTCCGGTTATGTTCGTTTCATGACAAGGTTGGTTTGTCTTCGACACATTATGAAAATGAAGTTTTGGCCAAGTTTTTTTTTTTTTTTTAATTCTAACAAAGTGTTTCCTTTGTGACAAAGATAGGAACTTTGACATCATACGATATATTACATAGAAGGAAACTTAGAATCATACCAGTTCTAAGGACATTTATAACAAATTATGGTCTTGAACTAAAAATTATATATCCCTTCGAAATAAGCACATATAAAATTAGACTATGCATTTATCCTTTCTACTTTTTTGTGTTGAAAATTGCAATTGTCACAAAAACAAAAAGGAAGGGGTTAAAAACAATTATGATTTATATTAGTACAATATTTAACTGAAATCCATTTATTATTAACCGTGATCCATTTGGTGGTATTGTTTTTGTGGATAGATTCATACAACTAACATGTTCATACAAGGGGACTCTAGGAGAAAGTTATCTTCATCTTCAACCCTTTGAGTGTCAGAAAGGTGACAGATTCTTACATTCCATGGTGCTTTCTTTTTATATATTAATTTTTTATTTTTTTAATATCGAAATACATTTTTCATCGAAATTAATTATTTTATACTTCAATCTTTCATAAAGATATGGAAGATATTTATATGTTTTGACAAATTCAAAATATCTTCATTTCAATCAAAATATAAATAAAAAAAGTTATCTTTTTCTTGATATAATTTATAGTTATTAGACTTTTGGTTTACATTGAACATTTTTTCTTTTAAAAAAATAAATAATATAGGTATTTAATGTTGTTAATTTTTTATTTTTTTCTTTTATTTATTTATTTGATGTAGTTTTTTTTATTATTGTTTGAATTTGTTTAAATACTTATATTTTATATGTTATTGTTTTGACCACTATTTTAAATAATTTAATTTCAATAAAAAAATAGTTATATCTTATATGTTAGTATTTTTATTATTATTTTAAACAATTTATTTTGAAGTAAACCAACAAAATTATCATTCATAAGTGATTCGGGATATTTTCATCGTGACTTATAAAGAATTGTATTAAATAAGCATAAATTAAAGTGCACCATTAAAGAAGGGAAAACTTAGAAATGAAGAGACATAAGCATTAGATCTGGACACAAAAACGTGATAACGGAGTTTGTCCTTGTTGGACTACATCTCTGGGTCCTGCTCTCAAATGGGTAGGCTCTTTCATTAATTTACCAAAAGAATTTGGCAAATACATGAATATACCTCATTTTGAAATCAAGCTGCAAAAATAATGCTTAGATCAGAAAACAAACATCACCATTGGATTTGTGTCATCGAATTACCCAAAAATTATTGCAAAAATAATGCTCCAATCTTACTCTGGCACTCCCAGTCCCAAGAGAAAATCTGTCTCGATTTCCATGCCTGCTACAACCTGCAATAATGACTGAACTTGTCTCAAAATCCATGCCCATGGATGTACGTTTGTTCCTCCCTCGGATGGCTGGCGAACTCGGCTTTAAAACCTTTTTCAGTGGACAGATATAACAAGGTGACCATTTGGCAGATTGGTACGGGTGCTACAGTTAAGGCATAGGTTATGGGGAGGTCCTAGGGTCAAATCCCACGGGATCCCATTTTGGTTGTATAGTTATAACGCCAGATAAATTTAGCGAACAATCTCTACATTTGGTGATAGTCACCATATATGGTGGACGTCCACCATATTTGGTGCGGTCCCACCATTATATAATTTTGAATTTTCAGATACAAGTTGTCCTTGAGAAAATCAGGGATTCCACGTGTCTCCCACTGATTGGGCCACATGTCATATCCTCTTTGGTCCACTTGGATTCTCAATGTCATGCCTAGTCACTGTACGGGACACGCGGTGCTCCCAGGATGGTGCCACATGGTACTTTCTGATTGGCCCACGTGGACCCCTGAAAAGTTCAATGGTAGGTGAAACATGGCATACTGTGGTGATTCCACATGGAATTCTGACGTCAACATACATATGATGATCTCACCTTGTCATTCCGTCTACTGACGTCATGCTGACGTCAACAATATGGATGATGAGGTGTTGCTTGCTGACTGGTCCTAGTTGACCGCATCTTTGACTACAGATATCTTTCAAACTGTAACTCCATTTGACGAGACGTTTTCATCGCTAGAAATCTTGTGACACGCTCTTCTCGAACATTCCATTTTCACTGAGTTTTGATAACTTTTAATTTTTTCCCTTTCTTTGTCTGTTGAATCCATTTTGAGCATTCTAAGTTTCCTTTGTGAGTTCTGAGTTAGTCTTAGCCTTCTCTGGATCATTTTTGGATCATGCCTTCTCAACGAGAGATTTTGGGACCACCAAAATCTTTCATCAATCAATTAGTAAGTGAGGCAAGAGTTCCCTCACTTTGTCCTTCTCAATCCACTTTGCCTTGCTTGGATAAGTGCCTTTTAAGCTGACTAGAAGATAATCAACATTACCTCTGCGTGAAGTGTTCATCCTCCTGTCTAGGATGATATATTCCTGTATCTCATCCATGTACTCAGGTGAAAAATCGTTAACTGATGGAATTGAAACTTTCTCATCTTGATAGATGATCATGGGAGGCTCAAAACGTTTCAAGTTCTCAACGTTCATGACTGAGTAAATCTACATATAAGGTGGAAGATCCAGACAAAAATAATTGGTACTTCTTTTCTCTAATATAGTGAAGGATCCATAATGAAGGAGCTTGAGTTTCTTCCCTTCACCCTTCAATCTCTCCTTGCTTATGTGAAGCCATACCCAGTCTCCAACCTGGAAATGATAATCAACCCTATGCTTGTCGTGATGAGCTTTATATTTTTCTTGAATTTTCTCCAACTTTTCCCTGACTGCCTGGTGTATCTGTTGAATCATATGGATGAACTTGTGGGCTCTGTCCTCTGTTCAATCTTTGTTTACATTGACATCTCTCTCATACATCAAGTCCAAAGGAACCTTTGGTAAGTACCCAAAACATGTCTCAAAAGGTGAATTGTGAGTGGAGGAATGTATAGCTCGGTTGTACACATGATGTACATAGGGTATCTATTCATCCCATACCTTGAGACGCTTGTTGCAGTAGCCTCGAAGCTAAAGTACCAATGTTCAGTTTACCACCTTTGTTTCTCCATCGGTCTGTGGATGGAAATAAATTCTCCTCTTCAATTTGGTGTTCATCATTCTCTACAATCTAGTCAAAAAGTCCCCAAGGAATCGAGTATCTCGATCCGAGACGATAGATGTGGGTAATCCAAGGTGAACCCAAACATGCTGAAAGAAGAGATTAGAAGTCTTCTCAACAGTGATCTTATTTTTACAAGGCATCAAGATACACATCTTGATGAACCTATCCACTACAACATACAAATAATCATGACCCGCTTTGGTCATGGGTAAATGCCCTATAAAATCCATGGATATACATTCCCATGGATGGGATGGAACAGGAAGTGGTGAGTATAGCCCCAGTTTTCTATTAGTGGGCTTAAAAGTAGAAAAAATCACACACCCCTTTACATATTTAGTTACAATTGCTTTCATTTGAGGCCAGTAACAAAACCTATGTAAATGAGACATATGTTTTCCTACCCCAAAATGCCCATACATAAGAGAAGTATGAGTTTCTTGTATTACATGGACTCATTCACTTGTAGGAATACATATCTTTCCAAGATGGTAAAGTATCCCTGCAGACAATAGTTCTCTATTTGTGCACCAAGGGTTAGCTTCGTATATACTTATTTAAAATATTCATAGATGGCATATTGTTCTATATAGAAATCATGAGATAAAGAAACATTATTCAAAATAATAGAAGAAACAATAGGAGGTCTAGAAAACATATCAACTACCTTGTTACTTGTACCCTTTTTGTACTTGATTACCAAGTGAAACTGTTGTAGAAAACCCATCCATTTATAGTGTCGATATTGTTGCAATTTGGTATGTTCTTGAAGATACTGTAAGGGTTGGTGATCTATATGTATGATGGTTTCTTTCCCTAACAAGTAGTGCTTCCATTTCTTTACGCTATGGACTAATTCATACAACTCTTTATCATATGTAGGATAGTTAATAACAACTTGGTTAAAAGTTTCAGAGTGGTAACAGATAGGCTTATGATATTGCATTAGTATTGCACCCATGGCGTATCCTCTGGCATCTGTCTCGATCTCAAATGGTTGTTGAAGATTCGACAATGCTAATACTAGTGTGGTACTGATCTTTCCCTTCAAAGTATCGAAATATTTTTGTTTATTTCCTTCCCACTAAAAAGTGTTCTTCACACTGGTTAAGGCATGAAAAGGATCTACTATGAAGGAGAAGTTGGGAATGATTCTCCTCTAATACTAGACTGCCCCAAATAAGCTTCCAACTTCGATTACACTTTTCAGCTCAGGATAATTTACAATTACATCAATTTTGGAAGGGTCAATTTTCAATTGTCCTCCTCCTACAATATGACCTAAGTATACAAGTGCAATCTTGCCAAATTCACATTTAGACAATTTTACATACAAATTTTCCCTTTTCAAAGTATCCAATACTTTCTTTACATCCCTCACATGCTCATCCCATGCCCCTCTAAAAACAAGAATTTAGTCTAAATATGCAATCACAAAGTCATCTATGAAATGCCTAAATACATCATTCATCACACGCATGAAAGTTGTCGGAGCATTACAAAGCCCAAACGACATAACCAACCACTCAAACATTCCATGTTTGGGTTTAAAGGTAGTTTTACATGCATCTTGTTCTATGACTATGATTTGATGATATCCACTGTGCAAATCCAACTTAGTGAAATAGACAACATTCTTCAATTGATAAATTAAATCATCTATGTGAGGAAGAGGGTATCAATTTTTCACCATGGTTTTATTGAAGGCCCAGTAATCGAAACACATTTTCCATGTTCCATCCTTATTTGCCACGATCATGATCAAAGAACCACAAGGAGATGAACTAGGCATGATGACCCCTTGATCCAATAAGCCCTATACTTGCTTCTTGATATCTATCATATCCACAACTGACATCCTATGCATGCCCACATTAGGCAAAGGAGAATCCTATTGAAGGTGTATCTCATGTTGGATTTCCCTCTTAGGAGGTAATCCATATGGTTCCTGAAAAATATCATCATACTTAGAAACAATATCAATTAATTCATTTTTATGAGATGGATCACACCCTTGGAAAGCGTTGGATGTCCTGACATCTTTCTCTCTGAAAACCATGAGTACATATCTCTTATTAGTGTTTTTGAGTCTTTTCATTTGTCCTACACTAACAACTGTTGTATTTACCCTCATGTTGTGAGCTCTAACAATATAGTAGACTCCCCCCTTAGTAAGGTGGTATTTATTATCACGTTGAAAGAAGACTACTTTTATATCATAAAGATAAGGACTTCCCAACATTATGCCACATACATCAAGTGGTACAACATCCAAATTAACTTCATCAATCAATTTTGAAGAAACATAAAATATTATCCTACATTGTTTGGTGACATTAAGTTTTGATTTGTCACATTCCCAACCAAGAATGTAAGGATTCAAATGTGGTTTCGTTTCAAGACCCATTTTATTGACAAGTGCTTCAGATATTAAGTTTACTTGGGAACCCGGATAAAATAATGTATCTATCTTAGTATGTTTAGATACAACTCTTATGTGAAATAACTCATTCCTCTTTCGTTAATCAACATGGGATTCATGATTGGAACTAGAAATATCATGAAGAGAGTCGTTACCTTGTACTCCAACCGTTGTGAGTCGTTCCATTGTAGCAGATGTGTTTTCCTTCCTTTTAAACTTCTTAAAATTCTTCTATGGAAAATTGGAATGTTTCTTTGTTGGATATTCTTGAACATGTTTCCCCATGTTCTATAGGGGAGTGGATTGTACACAAACTTCGTCAAGATTGGTGGGGTTAAAAAAGAGAAAAGTATGTCGAATATAACTGTGAAGTGCGCAAATATACTTAATTAAAGTCTCATAAGAATCTAAAGGAATGTTCAATGCAAGGGATTTCTTCCTAAATTCTTCTGTGAAACTTTGTATAGTTTGTCCCTAAATTTTTCTGAAGGATTACCATTCCATCATTGCTTTATGTAAATACCCTAATGGATAAAATTGTTTCCTGATCACTGATTTAAATTCTGACCATGAGGAAAGAATCTTACCACACTTACTTATGTCATGAAGCTTTCTCTCCCACCATATGAGAGCAGTGCCTTCCAGCCGAAGAGAAGCCAGTCTCACTTTAACATCCTCTTCATCAATCTATTGGACATGAAAATACACTTCAACCTATTAGATCAAGTTATCTAACTTTTCAGGATTAACATCTCCATTAAACATAGGTAAAGAAACTTTTACATCAAGCTTTAATAATGGTTTCTTAAAAGAGGCTTTATGGCTAGAATGATGAGAATGATGAGAATGTTCAAAGGAATAAGAACTAGAATTCGAAGGTGAAAATGGAGGCTTAGGATGACATCCTTCATCCCCTTGGTTTACTGAAGAATCATCATCTGCATGTGATTCCTTTTTCTTCTTCATCCTCTTCTCGCAATCTCCATTCATTCGTTCAACCATTTCTGACATGTGATTAAAGAGCATGTGAAATATTTTCTCTTGTTCATCACACTTGTCCTCTTCTACCATTTTCTTCCTTCTGGATATGCGACCAACTTCGGGATTGAAATTATTTATTTTTCCTTCACCCAACTTATGCTTGGCCCTAGTAAGCATTCACAATTCAATTCAAAGATGACTACTTTGATACCAACATGATCCAAGATCTTTTCATCGTGACTTATAAAGAATTGTATTAAATAATCATAAATTAATGTGTACCATTAAAGAAGGGAACAATTAAAAATGAAGAGACATAAGAATCATATCTGAACACAAAAACTTGATAACGAAGTTTGTTCTTAGTGGATTACATCTCCGGGTCATGCTCTCAAATGGGTAGTCTCTGTCATTAATTTAGCAAAAGAATTTAGAAAATACATGAATATACCTCATTTTGAAATCAATATATAGAAATAATTCTTAGATCAAAAAACAGACATCACCACTGGATTTGTGGCGTCGAATTATGAAAAAATCATTGTCTCCATGCTCCGATCCGACTCTGGTACTCCTAGGCCCAAGAGAAAATCTATCTTGGTTTATGTGCTCGCTGCAACCTGCAATAATGACAGAACTTGTCTCGAAATCCATGCCAATGGATGTACAGTCGTGCCTCCCTCTAGTGGCTGGTGAAATTGGCTTTAAATTGTTTTCTGGAGGAAGGATATGATAAGTTGATCATTGGGCGGATTGGTATGGGCGCTAGAGTTAAGGTGTATGTTATGGGGAGGTCTGGGGTCAAACCCCATGGGCTCCCATTTTGGTTGTATAGTTATAATGCCGGATAAATTTAGCAAACAGTCTCTACATTTTCCATGAGACTGTAAATACAAAATTAATTAATGAGTGCCTATATGAACTTTTGATATGTTTGTAATTAGTCCATGAGATGTAGATAGAAAATTAATTAATGCATTCCTATATGAATTTTGAATATGTTTGTAGTTGGGTTCTTCCAAGGAGCATTAATTTGAATCGAAAATATGGAACAAAGAAGCCACTAGGGGGTTCTCTCTAGTTTGGATTTGTGATATTTAGCAAAAAAAATGGGAAAAGGGTGTTGTTTATGCAAGAATGGATTTGTGAAAGTATGTGCTTCCCTCCAACTGGAAGTCAGGGATTGTTTGTGATTTTGGAGTTCAAAACAATGATGTTAATGAGGAGAAGTGTATCCCATGTGATGACAATTATGGGGATGGGCCGACTCACCATGAACAACTATATATAAATTTCCATTCAATGGTCATGCACCGTTGAATCCATGGGTTAAATAAATAAATGGTGAAATCTCGGTTGTTGTGTCATTATATCAACATTATATAGAAGTCTGACATCATCACCACTTTTCTTATATAATAACAAGTGGCATAAATAAATTTTAGTAGTTTATCATAAATTTTTTGAAGAATTAATAGTGATCATTTGATTGATGTATAAATTTTAAATATCATAAGATTAAATATATATAAAGATTTTAAAAATTGAAAATTTCAAACTCGATTTGTGTATTGACTAAAGAAACAAATTCATCTTCAAACAAGAAATATAATTACCACTACCACCATCTCCTTAACTATGAACTATATATTGCATTAAACATTGGTCTAAGATAACTCTAAATATGAATTGGAAGTATGATTTTGTTGTATGGATACCCTAACCCTATATACGAATACCCTAACCCTAATAAATTTAATTGGATATTTTGTAGGTACTTATCAAAAGATTGCGTCAACACCTTTGAAGTAGCGCCTTCAATCAACTCTTGGAAGTCCCTAAGGAAACAAATTGCCATTAAAATGTTTTAAAATCTTCTCAGTTTTAGTTTTGTAGCTCGGTAGGTGTCTCAACATGGGCCTAAGTGTCCTAGGCATGCTAATGGAAACACTAATTACCCAGATCAACCTTTTTTACCTTATCCCAAGCCTTACTTAGGAAATCAAAAACTGTTTATGTTTTGAGTGGAGTGTGGCGCCCATGAAAAGGGGCAAAATATTTGAGTACCTTGTGGGACCCTTCCTAGTGGGGTGGATGGCCTTAGTGGAGTGTGAGTTCCATCCAAGGAGAGGCACCTCAATCTAAGCCATTGGAGGTATGGTTGGGCACACATTTCAAGGTAGGAAGGTGTATGATTGAAGGATAAAGAGAGGGGATGAGGGTGAAAAGGACACACATGAACCTCATTTGTGAGTTCAGCAAGTGATCTAAAGGAGGGTGCTATTTTGACACATTGTTGGTTGAGAAAGAGGAAAAGAGTAGAGTTGAAGGAGGATTCTTTGGCTAGGAAAAATATTCAAGGAAGAGGAGGTTGTACAATAAGCACACAACAACAAGAAAGCATGCCATACCTAAGGCCATACAATAATAAGGAAGAGGGCCAAATTTCACTATACCACATAAACATAAGAGGGATGAAAATCATAGGCCATATAGACCATTTTTATGAGCAAAAGAGGGATGAAAAGGAAAGTAATACAGGTCGTACATTGCTAGGTTGTACAAACTCATCTTGGCTGGTCCATACTATTTAGATGTGAGCTAATTTTTGTCGTAAGAAATTCTAGGTTTTCTGTTGTAATTTTCCTCTTTCGCTGAAGCCAATCAAGCCCCTCCTTTGTTGGTTTTCCCCACATTCGGGTTTCTAGGGTACTTCCAGTGTTTTTCCATTTTATGTGCTCGGTTTTGTGTATGATTCTATTGTTATTTTCTAGTTAAATAACTCAGTTGTAAGTTATTAGCATAATTTTCAAATTTATATTAACAAGTATAATCTCTAAGTTAAAATAAATTATTGGCTATAATATCTATGTGCTGAGTTATAGAAACTCAAAAAGATATTGGAGCTCAACATCTAAGTACAAAAGGAGCCAAGTCAAATTTGTTGTGCAGATGAGGAATTGAATCAACAAGTGGGATGTGTGACCATAAAAAGGGGGTGAGTCAACGCAACAGAAAATGGCCAGTGTAGGCTTGAGGTTTGAATATAGGCTATAAGGGGCCTCAAACTTCAGTCCTTGGAGGGATTGAATAAGATTAATATTAGAGGAGAATGGATTGTGGGAGTTTCCTGAAGGAAAATTTGTACTCCCAGTTGATGCAACACAACAAGAAACCCATATTAAGAAGGATGTGAGGACAAGGAGGATAATTATCGATGGAGTTAAGGACCACATAATTCGTCATTTGTCTGGTAATAATACAACTAAGTATATGTGGGATTCTCTAGTAAAGTTGTATTAGTCTGATAAATAGAGCATAAAGATGTTTCTCAGAGAGAATTTGAGAATCCCAAAGATGGCCAAGGGAGAGTCAGTAGTTACTTACATCACAAAGTTCACTTAGATAATACATGAACTAGTGGGTGTTGGAGAGGACTTGGACAAGAATAAGTTGGTGAGGACAACCTTGAATGTCTTCACCAAACAGTGGGAACTATTTTTCTGTGGAGTGCTGGCTCGGAAGAAACTCCCTAATTGGGAGAGTTTATGGGATGACTTCACCTAGGAGGAGTTGAGAGTTGATTCTACTCAGGATAGCCAATCAAAGAGTGAAGAGGAAGAGAATGTGGCTCTTAATGAAAATAATATCATTGGAGGAGGCTCCAAGACATGAGAAAAGTGAAATCATTTACATGTCACAATATTGACCACTATGCCATCCAATGTCTCAAGAAGAAGAAGAAGAATAAGGAGACACACCTACTAGTAAAAACACAATTACTAGTAAAAACATCTATTGATATAGATGAGTTTGCAGAGAAACTCGAGGAGGAATTTTCTTTGGTCTCCTCTCCTTTGAGTAACATTGTTGCAAAGTTGGATGACATTGGGGCATGGATCGTGGACAATGGATCATCTTTCCATATGATAGGAATGATTTTGATGTTCCTTAATGTTTCATAGATGGAATTAGACTCACATTTGAGACATGGGGATAGAAACATGCATGCAATGAAGGGGGTTGGATGCATCAGATTCCATCTAGACTCAGGTGGTTCTCTGAAGGTGGATGAAGTGATGTTTGTACCAGAGTTGAACGTTAAATTTCTCTAAGTATCAGCTCTAGAGGATATGCGGTATGTTGTCATTTTCTAGGATGGACAGGTCCTCGTATTTTCATAGGGAGTGACCTTGCATGAAACAATGAGGCTTGGCATCAGGCAGGGTATGATGTATAGGGTCTTGTGAAAACTTGTAGTTGGGTCCATGGGAATCTTAGATCAGCGATAAGTGTCATTGGTTGATTCTATTGGATGAGTGGATTCATCCAAAACTGTCAGCTGGTATGACCTGATATTGATGGATGAGAAGAGCATGATATCATATCAGAGTGTAACAAATATATCAGGAGGGTCCTACAGTTCAGAGGGAGAAGCTACAATAGAAGCAACGGATTTGATGGGGTCATAGATTGATATAGGTCGAGATACCTCCCTCGCTAAGAGGGAGTTTTAGTTTTGTATCTCGGTAGGTGTCTTAGCATGGGCCTAAGTGTCCTGGGTATGATGATGGAAACACTAATTACCCAGATAAACCTTTCTTATCTAAGACTAAGTATAACTTAGAAAATCAACAAATATTTCTATTTTGAGTGGATTGTGGGGGCTAGGAAGAGGGGCACACTATTTTAGTGCCTTGTGGGACCCTACCTAGTGGTGCGCATGGCCTTAGTGGAGTGTGGGTTCCATATAAGGAGGGGTGCCTCAATATGAGCCATTGAAGGCATGGATGGGAACACATATCAAGGAAGTAAGGTGGTTGATTGAAGGATAAAGAGAGAGGTTGAGTTTGAAGAGGACACACATTCCTCACTTGTGAGTTGAGCAAGTGAGTTGAATGAGGGTGCTAGGCTAAGGAATTGTTGGTTGATAAAGAGGAAAAGAGTAGATATGAAGGAGGACGCTTTAGTTGGGCCAAATATTAAGGGAAGAGGAGGCCATAGAAAAATCACACACCAACAAGGAAGTATTTCATACCAAATGTCATACATAAGCAAGGAAGAGGGCTAAATCTGGTCATACCATATTAGTAGAAGAGGGAAAAAATTAGAGGTCGTACATGCCATTGTTTTTTAGCAAAAGAGGGCCAAAAAGGAAATTCGTACAGGATGTACATTGTTGAGTCATACAACCTCATCTTGGCTGGGTCGTACTATTGGGATGTGAGCTAATTTCTACAGTAAGAAATTATGGGGTTTTTTTCTATAATTTTCCTATTTCTTTGAAGCCAATAAATCCCCTCCTTTGTTGGTTTTCCCCACATTGGGGTTTGCAGGGTACTTTTAGAGTTTTTCCATTTTATTTTCTTGGTTCTTTCTATGCTTATGTTGTTATTTTCTGGTTAAATAACTCTAATGTAGGTTATTAGTATAATTTTTCAGATTCATCACCACTTGATTCCTAGCCATCTTTTGGCTTCAGGGAGTATTGTGTGAGAAATTATTAGAAAACAAAAACAAATTTTTTGTAAATATATTGGAAATATGTGAAAAGTTGATTAATTTCTTGTTGTACTTGGCAACAACTTACTTTGGAGAGAACCAACCATTCCTTCCAAGTTTTGTATAATCGAATTCTGAAGATCATCTCTAGTTCATATGTCAAAAGGGAACACATTAACGAGGAAACTAAATGCACACCCTATGAGTATTGTATATATTCCCTATTATCTGATGTGCCATTTTAAAAAGGTTTTCAATGTGATAGCTAGACATTGCTATTAGATTTTCGCAAATATGTTGTTGTCACACCTACATCATCCAAACTAAGCATACACATCATAAGTCTGAAAAGTAAACAATCAAATATACGCATTTCCTTGTTGGGTTTTTCAATGTTGAGAATGTGAATGGATTTACCTAATGCAAAGATAGAATTTCCCAATATAACCGCCTCTCAATTTTTTCCTAAACATTTTGCAACACAACTCAGCCCATTGATAACAATCCCACCAACAAAGTGGCCCAAGATCTCTCCAAACCTTTGTACATAGTTGCACGCATTATAACAGTAAGAGCATTAATTTTTTAAATCCCAATAAAAGGTATTAAAAGCATTAAACAATCTCTGTCTTGAACCCTAGAATAATCTAGGCCACTATCAACCTCTAAATTATTTCACCACTTGTATTCCTTTTCTTCCATGGTGTTATCTAATGAAAATCACATTAGTACTCTCTTTCTACTTAGTGAAACGTTATGAACGAATATTTAATTATTTATTACTCACACTTGATAGTTCCAAGTAATCACATGGTGCAATCATTTATTGTTTCCACACTGTTATCTCATGAAAATCACCTTAGTACTCTCTGTATGGCTTAGTGAAAAGTTATGAACGCATATTTAATTATTTATTACTCACTTGATAGTTCCAAGTAATCAAATGGTGCAATCATTTATTGAAAAGTGTAAATTAGTAAAAGTTTTAAAAAAATGTTAAATGGTTGTTTTGGTTTGTTAAATGGTTGTGCTAGTTTTTTCCACTCCTCCAAACCACTTTCCATGTCAAGACATACATAACTACAATGGGAAATATAAAATGTGGGAAATAAATAATGTATAAATCAATGTTAAAATTTAAGTAATCTTGTTTGGATTATATTCTGTAATTTGGATGGTATTCTGTAAAAATAAAATAATAAATAATAAAAATAATGATAATCTAATAGATAAAAATAATCTTTTTCTATTCAATCCACCATCATAATCATATGAGAGAAAATAAATTTTCATTATCCACTTGCCCATTACAAATAATTTGTACAATTCATGGTCCCATAAACCTATAAGATTTGTCACCTCACTATGCCATCATATCAAAACATAAATTTTTATGTTCCAATTGTCTATTACAAATAATTTGTACAATCGGAAGTATTACAAACAGATAATTTCAACGCTAAATACTCATTATCAATTCAAATATACATTTTAAACTTTAAAAATATTTTAAATTTAATGACCAAAATCCCAACATATATATTTTTTGCGATTGCATTGATTGGTATTTAAGCACAGCCATAAAATCACCCAGTCCACTTGTTTATTTGTATTTGTACATGTACAACTCATCTTTACATTCAGGCGTGGCAACCCTTATTTGATATTTTATTAAAAAAGATTAGGAAACATATTTACATTTAGGCATGTATGTTCTTAAAAAAGAGCTTAGGAAGGTATAACCAGACCTTCTAAAGCTACTTTATTCCAGGGGTCATCTATCCTTAGAGCCTCATCATAGCAGGGAAAATATTAAACATGTACAACTTCTATCTTTGGTTTTGAACTTGTGATATCTAGAGAGAAAATGCATGTTCTTAACCATTAGGTCCACTCAAACTGCAGGTCATCATACACGCTATTATAAAACACTTAGCTAACTCATTTAAAAAGATGCTTCTAATAATCACAAAAAAAACCAACTTTCAAATTTAGCAATACCACTTAGCTAACTCATTTAAAATGATGTTTCTAAGAATCACAAGAAGAGGGACAAATTTGGATGTACCACATCAGCAGAAGAGGGATGAAAATCAGAGGCCATACAAACCATTTTTCTTAGCAAAATAGGGATGAAAAGGAAGTTCATATAGGTTGTACATTACTGGGTTGTACAGACTCATCTTGGTCGGGCCATACTACTAGGATGTGAGCTAATTTCTGTCGTCATAAATTCTAGGTTTTCTGTTATAATTTTCCTCTTTCTTTGAAGCCAATAAAGCCCCTCCTTTGTTTGTTTTCCCCACACTGGGGTTTCTAGGGTGTTTTTCCATTTTATGTGCTTGGTTATGTGTATACTTATGCTGTTATTTTCTAGTTAAATAACTAAGTTGTAGGTTATTAGCATAATTTTCAGATTTATATTAACAAGTATAATTTCTAAGATAAAATAAATTATTGGCTATAATATCTATGTTTTGAGTTATAGAAAGTCAACATGGTATTAGATATCAACATCTAAGTACATAAGGAGCCAATTCAAATTTGTTGTGCATACGAGGAAGTGAATCAACAAGTGAGATGTGTGACCAAAAAAAGGGGGTGACTCAAAGCAGCTGAAAAATGGCCAGTGCAGGCCTGAGTTTTGAATATAGGCTATAAGGGGCCTAAAACTTCAGTTCTTGGAGGGATCAAATATGTTCGCTATTGGAGGAGAATGGATTGTGGGAGTTTCCCAAAGGAAAATTTGTACTCCCGACTGATCTAGAAAAACAAGCAACCCATCTCAAGAAGGACGTCAGGACAACGAGAATAATTTTCGATGGAGTCAAGGACCACATCATTCCTCATCTATCTGGTAAGAAGAAAACTAAGTATATGTGGGAGGCCCTAGTGAAGTTGTACTAGTCTGATAACTAGAGCATAAATATGTTTCTCAGAGAGAATTTGAGTAGCATGCAGATGGTCAAGGGAGAGTCAATGGTTACTTACCTCACAAAGTTCACTCATATCATAGATGAAATAGTAGTTGTTGGAGAGGCCTTGTAAAATACTGAGTTGGTGAGGAAAACCTTGAATGGATTCACCAAAAAATGGGAAGTGTTTGTCCGTGGAGTGGTGGCTCAGGAGAAACTCCCTAATTGGGATATATTATGGGATGACTTCACCCAGGAGGAGCTAAGAGTTGATGCCACTTAGGCTACCAAACCAAAGAGTTAAGAGGAGGATAATTTGTCTCTTCATGCGAAGAAGATCATTGGAGGAGGCTCCGGGGACATGAGAAAAGTAAAATCCTTTCCATGTCACAGGACTGGCCACTATGCCAACCAGTGTCCCAAGAAGAAGAAGAAGAAGCAGGAGGAGGCACATGTACCAGCAACAAGATCTACTGCGATAGATGAGTTTGTAGAGAAATTCAAGGAGGAAATTTATTTGGTCGCCTCTTGTTCGAGTAGTAGTGTTATAGAGTTGGAGAACATTGGGGCATGGTTTGTGGACAATGTATCATATTTCCATATGATATGAATGAGGTCGATGTTCCTTAATGTTTCAGAGACAAACTCAGACTCGCATGTGAGATGTGGTGATAGTACCATGCATGCAGTGAAGGGGGTTGGATGCATAACATTCCAGCTATACCCAGGTGGCTCTGTAGAGGTGGATGAGATGATGTTTGTACCAGAGATGAAGGTTAATTTTATCTCAGTATCATTTCTCGAGGATATGGGGTATGTTTTCATGTTAGAGGATGGAAAGGTACTCATATGTTCACAGGGAGTGACCTTGGATGCAACAATGAGGCTTGGCATCAGGGAGGGTATGATGTATAGGGAAATGAGACAACTTGTAGTTGGTTCCAAGGGAATATTGGATCATAGATCAGTTTCAGTGGCTGAGTCTAGTGGATGAGTGGCTTCATTCAAGTTTTTCAGGTGGTATGACCTGATATTGATGGATGAGAAGAGCATGATATCATATCAGAGTGCAATAGAGATAGTAGGACGGTCATGTAGCTCATAGGGATCATTGACAGTAGAAACAACAGATTTGATGGGGTCAAAGATTGATCTAGGTGGAGATACATCCATCACTAAGAGGGAGTGTTATTTTTGTAGCTTGTAGGTGTATTAGCATGGGCCTAAGTGTCATAGGCATGCTAATGGACACACTAATTACCCAGATGAACCTTTTTTATCTAAGCCTAAGTATAACTTAGGCAATCAACAAATATTTCTATTTTTGAGTTTATTGTGGGGCCCATGAAGAGGGGTGCACTATTTTAGTGCCTTGTGGGACCCTACCTAGTGGCATGCATGGCCTTAATGGAGTGCAGAATCCATAAAAGAAAGGATGATTTTAAGGATGGAAATTTATTTTAAAATGTAGAAACCTTGGCGAATCTTACTAACCCTTCATATGCCAACTATAGATTATTGGCGATATTTTTGTAAAAATATTCAAATTTCTAAGGATTTTATATAGTTTTTATAAACTTTTGGTGATTTTTAAGGTAAAATAATTTTATCCTATAGAACTTGGGCAAACCATTTTTAAAATAGGGAATCTTGTTTTTTGAAAAACCATGGAAAATTAGCCCATGAGAGAAATTTAGCCCCTAAAATCATCCCTGCATCCAAGGAGGGGTGCCTCAATCTGATCCATTGAAGGCATGAATGGGAACACATATCAAGGAAGTAAGGTGGTTGATTTAAGGATAAAGAGAGGGGTTGAGGTTGAAGAAGACACTCATTCCTCATTTGTGAGTTGAGAAAGTGAGTTGAAGGAGGGCGGTAGGATGAGACATTGTTGGATGATAAATAGGGAAATATTAGAGATGAAGGAGGATGCCTTGGTTGGGCCAAATATTAAGGGAAGAGGAGGCCATAGAACAAGAAAACACAAACAACAAAGTAGTTCATACCATAGGTCGTACATCAACAAGGAAGAGGGCCAAATCTGGCCGTACCACATTAGTAGAAGAGGGATAAAAATCAGAGGTCGTACATGCAATATTTATCAGAAAAAGAGGGAAGAAAAGGAACTTTATAAAGGTTGTACATTGTTGGGTCACACAACCTCATCTTGGATGGGTCATACTCTTGATATGTGACCTAATTTCTACGGTAAGAAATTCTGGGTTTTCTGCCATAATTTTCCTATTTCTATGAAGCCAATAAAGCCCCTCCTTTGTTGGTTTTCCCCATAGTGGGGTTTGCAGTGTACTTCTAGTGTTTTTCCATTTTATGTGCTTGGTTCTTTCTATGATTCTATTGTTATTTTTTGGTTAAATAACTCAAACATAGGTTATTAGCATAATTTCATATTTATATTAGCAAGTATAATTTATGTGTTAAAATAAATTATTGGATATAATATTTGTGTGTTGAGTTATAGAAAGTCAATAGTCATCACCATCACCATCTGATTCTTGGCCATATTTTCTCTTCGGGGAGTATTGTGTGACACATTCTGTGAAAATAAAAACAAATTTTGTGTATATATATTTGAAATATGCGAAAGGCGGATTAATATGTTGTTGTATCTGGCAATAACTTACTTTGGAGAGAACCAAATATTGTGTGAAACATTTTGACATTAAAATTTGTACGATGATGTCACCTTTCTATTCCAGCTACTGACGTAAGCAGTACAAATGATGAGGTGTCCCTTGCTGACTAGTCCTAGTTGACCGTATCTTTGATTGAAGATATATTTCAAACTGTAAATCCATTTGACGAGTCGTTTTCACCATTAGAAATCTTGTGATTCTCTCTTCACGATCATGCCTCTTTCACTGAGTTTTTAGAACTTTGAATTTTTTCCCTTTCTTTGTCTGTTGAAGCCATTCTGATCATTTTGATTTGCCTCTGTGAGTTTTGAGTTAGTCTTAGCCTTCTCTAAATCATTTTTGGATCGCGCCTTCCCAGGAAGAGATTTTTGGACCACCAAAATATTTCATCAATCAATTGGTAAGTGAGGCAAGAGTTCCCTCACTTTGTCCTTCTCGATCCACTTTGCCTTGCTTGGATGGGTGCCTTTTAAGCCGACTCAGAGATAATCAACATTACCTATTATAATCAAAATATTTAATTATTTATTACTCACACTTGATAGTTCGAAGTAATCACATGGTGCAATCATTTATTGAAAAGTGTAAATTAGAAAAAGTTTAAAAAAATTGTTAAATGGTTGTGCTGGTTTGTTAAATGGTTGAGATAGTTTTTTCCACTCCTCCAAGCCACTTTCCATGTTAATACATAAATAACTACATTGGGAAATATAAAATGTAAAAAATAAATAATGTAGAAATAAATTTTAAAATTAAGTAATCTTGTTTGGATTATATTCTGTAATTTGGATTGTATTATCTAAAAGTAAAATAAAAAATAATAAGTAATGATAATCTAATTGATAAAATTAATATTTTTCGATTCATTCCACCATCATATGAGAGAAAATAAATTTTCATCATCCACTTGCCCATTACAAATAGTTTGTACAATTCATGGTCCCATAAACCTATAAGATTTGTCACATCACTATGCCATCATATCAAAACATAAATTTTTATGTTCCAATTGTCTATTACAAATAATTTGTACAATCTGAAGTATTACAAATAGATCAATTCAACACTAAATACTCATTATCAATTCAAATATACATTTTAAACTTTAAAAATATTTTAAATTTAATGACGAAAATCCGAACATATATATTTTTTGCGATTGCATTGATTGGTATTCAAGCAAGGCCATAAAATCACCGAGTCCACTTGCTTATTTGTATTTGTACATGTACAACTCATCTTTAAATTCAGGCATGGCAACCCTTATTTGATATTTTATTAAAAAAGATTAGGAAGCATCTTTACATTTAGGCGTGTATGTCCTTAAAAAAGAGCTTAGGAGGGTATAACCAGACCTTCTAAAGATACTTTATTCCAGGGGTCGTCTATCCTTAGAGCCTCATCATAGCAGGGAAAATATTAAACATGTACAACTTCTATCTTTGGTTTTGAACTTGTGATCTCTAGAGAGAAAATACATGTTCTTAACCATTAGGGCCACTCAAACTACAAGTCATCATATACGTTATTATAAAACACTTAGCTAACTCATTTAAAACGATGTTTCTAAGAATCACAAAAAAAAACAACTTTTAAATTTGGCACTACCACTTAGCTAACTCATTTAAAATGATGTTTCTAAGAATCACAAGAAGAGGGAAAAATTTGGATGTACCACATCAGCAGAAGAGGGATGAAAATCAGAGTCCATACATACCATTGTTTTGAGAAAAATAGGGATGAAAAGGAAGGTCATATAGGTTGTACATTGTTGGGTTGTACAAACTCATCTTGGTAGGCCCATACTGCTGAGATGTGAGCTAATTTTCTATCGTAATAAATTCTAGGTTTTCTGTTGTAATTTTCCTCTTTCTATGAAGCCAATAAAGCCCCTCCTTTGTTGGTTTTCCAGTGTTTTTCCTTTTTATATGCTCAGTTATGTGTATGCTTCTACTATTATTTTCTAGTTAAATAACTAAGCTGTAGTTTATAAGCAAAATTTTTCGTATTTATATTAACAAGTATAATTTCTAAGTTAAAATGAATTATTGGCTATAATATTTCTATGTTGAGTTATAGAAATTCAACATGGTATTAGATATCAACATCAGAGTACATAAGGAGCCAATTCAACTTTGTTGTGCAGACAAGGAAGTGAATCAACAAGTGGGGCATGTGACCAGAAAAAGGGGGTGCGTCAAAGCAACTGAAAAATGGCCAGTGGAGGCTTGAGGTTTGAATATAGGCTATAAGGGGCCTCAAAATTCAGTCCTTGGAGGGATCAAATATCTTTACTATTGGTGGAGAATGGATTGTGGGAGTTTCCCAAAGGAAAATTTCTACTCCCAGTTGATGTAGAAAAACAAGCAACCCAACTCAAGAAGGACGTGAGGACAAGGAGCATAATTTTTGATGGAGTCAAGGACACATCATTTCTCATCTATATGGTAAGAAGAAAACTAAGTATATGTAGGAGGCCCTAGTGAAGTTGTACTATTATGATAACTAGAGCATAAATATGTTTCTCAG
>JASDQU010101321.1:56738-73392 GCA_032191745.1 Picea mariana | reverse complement strand
CTTCCCTTTCTTGTTCATCCTCTTCTCGCAATCTCCATATATTCTTTCGACCATTTCTGACATCCGATAAAAGACCATGTGAAATATTTTCTCTTGTTCATCACACTTGTCCTCTTCTACCATTTTCTTCCTTTTGGATACACGACTAATTTCGGGATTGAAATTATTTATATTTCCTTCACCCTGCTTATGCTTGGCCCTAGTAAGCATTCACACTCGACAATTCAATTCAAAGATGACTACTCTGATAGCAACATGATCCAGGATCTTTTCATCGTGACTTATAAAGAATTCTATTAAATAAGAATAAATTATTGTGCACCATTAAATAAGGGAACAATTAGAAATGAAGATACATAAGCATCATATCTGAACACAAAAACTTGATAACGGAGTGCGTCCCTAGTGGACTACGTCTCCGGGTCCTGCTCTCAAATGGGTAGTCTTTGTCATTAATTTAGCAAAAGAATTTAGCAAATGCATGAATATACCTCATTCGGAAATCAATCTGTAGAAATAATGCTCATATCAAAAAATAGACATCACCACTGGATTTGTGGTGTCGAATTACCGAAAAATCAATGTCTCCATGCTCCAATCTGACCTTGGCACTCCTAGGCCCAAGAGAAAATCTGTCTTGGTTTTTGTGCCTGCTGCAACCTACAATAATTATAGAACTTGTCTCAAAATCCATGCCTATGGATGTACGGTCGTGCCTCCCTCCAATGGCTGGCGAAATTGGCTTTAAAAAAGTTTTCAGTGGAAGGATATAACAAGGTGATCATTGGGCGGATTGGTATGGGTGCTAGAGTTAAGGCGTAGGTTATGGGGAGGTCTGGGGTCAAACCCCATGGGCTTCCATTTTGGTTGTATAGTTATAATGCTGGATAAAATTAGCAAACAATCTCTACATTTTCCATGAGACTGTAAATACAAAGTTAATTAATGAGTGCCTATATGAACTTTTGATATGTTTGTAATTAGTCCATGAGATGTAGATAGAAAATTAATTAATGCATTCCTATATGAATTTGTAATATGTTTGTAGTTGGGTTCTTCCAAGGAGCATTACTTTAAATCGAAAATATGGAACAAAGAATCCACTAGGGGGTGCTCTCCAGTTTGGATTTGTGATATTTAGCAAAAACAATGGGAAAAGGGTGTTGTTTATGCAAGAATGGATTTGTGAAAGTATGTGCTTCCCTCCAACTAGAATTCAGGGATTCTTTGTGATTTTGGACTTCAAAACAATGATGTTAATGAGGAGAAGTGTATCCCATGTGATGACAATGATGAGGATGGGCCGACTCACCATGAACAACTACATATAAATTTCCATTCAATGGTCATGCACTGTTGAATCCATGGGTTAAATAAATAAATGGGGAAATCTCAGTTGTTGTGTCATTATATCAATATTATAGAGAATTCTAACATCATCACCACTTTTCGTATATAATAACAAGTGGTATAAATAAATTTTAGTACTTTATCATAAATTTTTTGAAGAATTAATAGTGATGATTTGATTGAGGTATAAATTTTCAATATCATAAGATTAAATATATATAAAGATTTTAAAAATTAAAAATTTCAAACTCGATCTGTGTATTGACTAAAGAAACAAATTCATCTTCAAACAAGAAATATAATTACCACTACCACCATCTCCTTAACTGTGAACTGTATATTGCATGAAACATTGGTCTAAGATAACTCTAAATATGAATTGGATGTATGATTTTGTTATACGGATACCCTAACCCTAGTTTCCCTAACCCTATATATGAATACCCTAACCCTAATAAATTTAATTGGATATTTTGTAGGTACTTATCAAAATATTGCATCAACACCTTTGAAGTAGCACCTTCAATCGACCCTTGGAAGTCCCTAAGCAAACAAATTGCCATTAAAATGTTTTAAAAGATTCTCAGTTTTAGTTTTGTATCTCAGTAGGTGTCTCCACATGGGCCTAAGTGTCCTAGGCATGCTAATGGAAACACTAATTACCCAGATCAACCTTTTTTACCTTATCCTAAGCCTTACTTAGGAAATCAAAAACTATTTATATTTTGAGTGGATTGTGGCACCCATGAAGAAGGGCACACTATTTGAGTACCTTGTGGGACCCTTCCTAGTGGGGTGCATGGCCTTAGTGGAGTGTGAGTTCCATCCAAGGAGAGTCACCTGAATCTAAGCCATTGGAGGTATGGTTGGGCACACATCTCAAGGCAACAAGGTGTATGATTGAAGGATAAAGAGAGGGGATGAGGGTGAAAAGGACACACATGAACCTCATTTGTGAGTTTAGCAAGTGATCTAAAGGAGGGTGCTATTTTGACACATAGTTGGTTGAGAAAGAGGAAAAGAGAAGAGTTGAAGGAGGATTCTTTGGATATGAAAAATATTCAAGGAAGAGGAGGTTGTACAACAAGCACACAACAACAAGAAAGCATGTCATACCTAAGGCCATACAATAATAAGGAAGAGGGCCTAATTTCACTGTACCACATCAACATAAGAGGGATGAAAATCATAGGCCATATAGACCATTTTTCTGAGAAAAAGAGGGATGAAAAGGAAGGTAATATAGGTCGTACATTGTTGGGTTGTACAAACTCATCTTGGCTGGTCCATACTGTTCAAATGTGACCTAATTTATGTCGTAAGAAATTCTAGGTTTTCTATTGTAATTTTCCTCTTTCTCTGAAGCCAATCAAGCCCCTCCTTTGTTGGTTTTCCCCACATTAGGGTTTTTAGGGTACTTCCAGTGTTTTTCCATTTTTTGTGCTCGGTTTTGTGTATGATTCTACTGTTATTTTCTAGTTAAATAACTCAGTTGTAAGTTATTAGCATAATTTTGAAATTTATATTAACAAGTATAATTTCTAAGTTAAAATAAATTATTGGCTATAATATCTGTGTGCAGATTTATAGAAACTCAACAAGATATTAGAGCTCAACATCTGAGTACAAAAGGAGCCAAGTCAACTTTGTTGTGCAGATGAGGAAGTGAATCGGCAAGTGGGACGTGTGACCATAAAAAGGGGGTGAGTCAACGCAACTGAAAATGGCCAGTGTAGGCTTGAGGTTTGAATATAGGCTATAAGGGGCCTCAAACTTTAGTCCTTGGAGGGATTGAATATGCTTAATATTAGAGGAGAATGGAATGTGGGAGTTTCCTGAAGGAAAATTTGTACTCCCAGTTGATCCAACACAACAAGAAACCCATCTTAAGAAGGATGTGAGGACAAGGAGGATAATTATCGATGGAGTCAAGGACCGCATCATTCGTCATTTCTCTAGTAATAATACAACTAAGTATATGTGGGAGTCGCTAGTAAAGTTGTACCAGTCTGATAAATAAAGCATAAAGATGTTTCTCAAAGAGAATTTGAGAAACACGAAAATGGTCAAGGGAGAGTCAGTGGTTACTTACATCACAAAGTTCACTTAGATAATAGATGAACTAGTAGGTGTTGGAGAGGACTTGGATAAGACTAAGTTGGTGAGGACAACCTTGAATGTCTTCACCAAATAGTGGGAAGTGTTTTTCTGTGGAGTGGTGGCTCGAAAGAAACTCCCTTATTGGGAGAGGTTATGGGATGACTTCACCCAGGAGGAGTTGAGAGTTGATTCTACTCAGGCTAGCCAATCAAAGAGTGAAGAGGAAGAGAATGTGGCTCTTAATGCAAATAATATCATTGGAGGAGGCTCCAGGGACATGAGAAAAGTGAAATCATTTACATGTCACAATATTGACCACTATGCCAACCAATGTCTCAAGAAGAAGAAGAAGAAAAAGGAGGCACAACTACCGGTAAAAACACAATTACTAGTAAAAGCATCTACTGAGATAGACGAGTTTGCGGAGAAATTGGAGGAGGAATTTTCTTTGGTCTCATCTCCTTCGAGTAGCAGTGTTGTAGAGTTGGATGACATTGGGGCATGGATCGTGGACAATGGATCATCTTTCCATATGATAGGAATGAGTTTGATGTTCCTTAATGTTTCATAGACAGACTCAGACTCGCATGTGAGACATGGGGATAGAACCATGCATGCAGTGAAGGGGGTTGGCTGCATCAGATTCCAGCTAGACTCAGGTGGTTCTCTAGAGGTGGATGAGGTGATGTTTGTACCAGAGTTGAAGGTTAAGTTTCTCTCAGTATCAGCTCTAGATGATATGCAGTATGTTGTCATTTTCTAGGATGGACAGGTACTCATATTTTCATAGGGAGTGACCTCCGATGAAACAATGAGGCTTGGCATCAGGGAGGGTATGATGTATAGGGTCTTGCGACAACATGTAGTTGGGTCCAAGGGAATATTGGATCAACGATAATTGTCAGTGCTTGATTCTATTGGACGAGTGGATTCGTCCAAAACTATCAGCTGGTATGAATTGATATTGATGGACGAGAAGAGAATGATATCATATCAGAGTGTAACAAATATATCAGGAGGGTCCTGCAGTTCAGAGGGAGAAGCTACAATATAAGAAATGGATTTTATGGGGTCATAGATTGATATAGGTGGAGATACCTCCCTCACTAAGAGGGAGTGTTAGTTTTGTAGCTCGGTAGGTGTCTTAGCATGGGCCTAAGTGTCTTGGGTATGATGATGTAAACACTAATTACCTAGATGAACCTTGTTTATCTAAGACTAAGTATAACTTAGACAATCAAAAAATATTTCTGTTTTGAGTGGATTGTGGGGGCCAAGAAGAGGGGCACACTATTTTAGTGCCTTGTGGGACCCTACCTAGTGGTGCGCATGGTCTTAGTGGAGTGTGGGATCCATCTAAGGAGGGGCGCCTCAATATGAGCCATTGAAGGCATGGATGGGAACACATATCAAGGAAGTAAGGTGGTCGATTGAGGGATAAAGAGAGAGGTTGAGTTTGAAGAGAACACACATTCCTCATTTGTGAGATTAGCAAGAGAGTTGAAGGAGGGTGCTAGGCTAAGGAATTGTTGGCTGATAAAGAGGAAAAGAATAGATATGAAGGAGGATGCTTTAGTTGGGCCAAATATTAAGGGAAGAAGAGGACATAGAAAAAGTACACACCAACAAGGAAGTAGTTCATACCATATGTCGTACATCAGCAAGGAAGAGGGCTAAATCTAGTCGTACCAAATTAGTAGAAGAGGGGAAAAATAAGAGGTTGTACATACCATTGTTTTTTAGCAAAAGAGGGCCAAAAAGGAACTTCGTACAGGTTGTACATTGTTGGGTCATACAATCTCATCTTGGCTGGGGTCGTACTCTTGGGATGTGAGCTAATTTCTACGGTAAGAAATTATGGGTTTTTGGCTATAATTTTCCTATTTCTTTGAAGCCAATAAATCCCCTCCTTTGCTGGTTTTCCCCACATTGGGGTTTGCAGGGTACTTCTAGAGTTTGTCCATTTTATTTTCTTGGTTCTTTCTATGCTTATGTTGTTATTTTCTGGTTAAATAACTCTAATGTAGGTTATTAGCATAATTTTCAGATTCATCACCATCTGATTCCTAACCATCTTTTGGCTTTAGGGAGTATTGTGTGAGACATTCTTAGAAAATAAAAATAAATTTTGTGTAAATATATTGGAAATATGTGAAAATCCAATTAATTTCTTGTTGTACTTGGCAACAACTTACTTTGGAGAGAACCAACCATTCCTTCCAAGTTCTGTATATTTGAATTTTGAAGATCATCTCCAGTCCATATGTGAAAAGGGAACACGTTAACGAGGAAACAAAATGCACACCCTATGAGTATTGTATATATTCCCTATTATCTGATGTGCCATTTTTAAAAGGTTTTCAACGTAATAGCTAGACATTGCTATTAGATTTTTGCAAATATGTTGTTATCACATCTACATCATCCAAACTAAGCATACACATCATAACTCCGAAAAATAAACAATCAAATATAATCATTTCCTTGTTGGGTTTTTCAATGTTGAGAATGTGAATGGATTTACCTAATGCAAATATAGAAATGCCCAATATAACGGCCTCTCATATTTTTCCTAAAAATTTCACAACACAACTCAGCCCATTGATAACAATCCCACCAACAAAGTGGCCCAATATCTCTCCAAACCTTTGTACATAGTTGCATGCATTATAGTAGTAAGAACATTAATTTTTTTAATCCCAATAAAAGGTATTAAAAAACTTAAACAATCTCCGTCTTGAACCCTAAAATAATCTAGGCCACTATCAACCTATAAATTATTTCACCACTTGTATTCCTTTTCTTCCACAATGTTATCTCATGAAAATCACGTTAGTACTCTCTTTCTGCTTAGTGAAACGTTATGAACGAATATTTAATTATTTATTACTCACACTTGATAGTTCCAAGTAATCACATGGTGCAATCATTTATTGTTTCCACACTGTTATCTCATGAAAATCACCTTAGTACTCTCTGTATGGTTTAGTGAAAAGTTATGAACGCATATTTAATTATTTATTACTTACTTGATAGTTCCAAGTAATCAGATGGTGCAATCATTTATTGAAAAGTGTAAATTTTTAAAAAGTTTTAAAAAAATGTTAAATGGTTGTTTGGGTTTGTTAAATGGTTGTGCTAGTTTTTTCCACTCCTCCAAGCCACTTTCCATGTCAAGACATACATAACTACAGTGGAATATAAAATGTGGGAAATAAATAATGTATAAATCAATGTTAAAATTTAAGTAATCTTGTTTGGATTATATTTTGTAATTTGAATTGTATTTTGTAAAAATAAAATAATAAATAATAAAAATAATGATAATCTAATAAATAAAAATAATCTTTTTCTATTGAGTCAGTCCACCATCATATGAGAGAAAATAAATTTTCATCATCCACTTGCCCATTACAAATAATTTGTACAATTCATGGTCCCATAAACCTATAAGATTTTTCACCACACTATGCCATCATATCAAAACATAAATTTTTATGTTCCAATTATCTATTACAAATAATTTGTATAATCGGAAGTATTACAAACAGATCAGTTCAACACTAAATACTCATTATCAATTCAAATATACATTTTAAACTTTAAAAATATTTTAAATTTTATGACGAAAATACCAACATATATATTTTTTGCGATTGCATTGATTGGTATTTAAGCACGACCATAAAATCACCCAGTCCACTTGCCTATTTGTATTTGTACATGTACAACTCATCTTTACATTCAGGCGTGGCAACCCTTATTTGATATTTTATTAAAAATGATTAGGAAGCATCTTTACATTGAGGCGTGTCTGTTCCTAAAAAAGATCTTAGGAAGGTGTAAACAAACCTTCTCAAGCTACTTTATTCTAGAGGTTGTTTATGCTTAGAGCTCCATCATAGTAGGCAAAATATTAAATATGTACACGTTTTATTTTTGGTTTTGAACTTGTGATATCTAGAGAGAAAATGCATGTTCTTAACAATTAGGTTCACTCAAAGTGTAGGTCATTATACATGCTATTATGAAATACTTAGTTAACTCATTTAAAAAAATGTTTCTAAGAATCACAAAAAAAACTGACTTTCAAATTTGGCAGTACCACTTAGCTAACTCATTTAAAACGATGTTTTTCAGAATCACAAGAAGAGGGCCAAATTTGGATGTACCACATCAGCAGAAGAGGGATGAAAATGAGAGGCCATACAAACCATTTTTCTAAGCAAAATAGGGATGAAAAGGAAGTTCATACAGGTTGTACATTGCTGGGTTGTATAGACTCATCTTGGTCAGGCCATACTATTGGGATGTGAGATAATTTTTGTCATAATAAATTCTAGGTTTTCTATTGTAATTTTCCTCTTTCTCTGAAGCCAATAAAGCCCCTCCTTTATTGGTTTTCCCCACACTGGGGTTTCTAGGGTACTTCCAGGGTTTTTCCATTTTATGTGCTTGGTTATGTGTATGCTTATGCTGTTATTTTCTAGTTAAATAACTAAGTTGTAGGTTATTAGCATAATTTTGAGATTTATATTAACAAGTATATTTTCTAACTTAAAATAAATTATTGGATATAATATCTGTGTTTTGAGTTATAGCAAGTCAACATGGTATTATATATCAACATCTAAGTACATAAGGAGCTAATTCAACTTTGTTGTGCAAACGAGGAAGTGAATCAACAAGTGGGACGTGTGACCAGAAAAAGGCGGTGAGTCAAAGCAGCTGAAAATGGCCAGTGCGGGCTTGAGGTTTGAATATAGGCTATAAGGGGCCTAAAAATTCAGTTCTTGGGGGGATCGAATATGTTCATTATTGGAGGAGAATGGATTGTGGGAGTTTCCCAAAGGAAAAGTTGTACTCCCAACTGATCTAGAAAAACAAGCAACCCATCTCAAGAAGGACGTCAGGACAAGGAGGATAATTTTTTATGAAGTCAAGGACCACATAATTCCTCATCTATCTGGTAAGAAGAAAACTAAGTATATGTGGGAGGCCCTAGTGAAGTTGTACTAGTATTATAACTAGAGAATAAATATGTTTCTCAGAGAGAAGTTGAGTAGCATGAAGATGGTCAAGGGAGATTCAATGGTTACTTACCTCACAAAGTTCACTCAGATCATAGATGAAGGAGTATTTATTGGAGAGGCCTTGGACAGGACTGAGTTGGTGAGGACAACCTTGAATGGCTTCACCAAACAATGGGAAATGTTTGTCCGTGGAGTGGTGGCTCAAGAGAAACTCCCTAATTGGGAGACTTTATGGGATGAATTCACCCAGGAGGAGATGAGAGTTGATGCCACTCAGGCTAGCAAACCAAAGAGTGAAGAGGAGGAGAATTTGGCTCTTCATTTGAAGAATATCATTGGAGGAGGCTCGAGGGACATGAGAAAAGTGAAATCCTTTGCATGTCACAAGACTGACCACTATGCCAACCAGTGTCCCAAGAAGAAGAAGAAAAAGAAGGAGGAGGCACAAGTACCAGCAAAAACATCTACTGCGATAGATGAGTTTGCAGATAAATTTGAGGAGGAATTTTCTTTGGTCGCCTCTCTTTTGAGTAGCAGTGTTGTAGAGTTGGAGGACATTGGGGCATGGTTTGTGGACAATGTATCATATTTCCATATGATATGAATGAGGTCGATGTTCCTTAATGTTTCAGAGACGAACTCAGACTCACATGTGAGATGTGGGGATAACACCATGCATGCAGTGAAGGGGGTTGGATGCATAACATTCCAGCTATACCCAGGTGGTTCTGTAGAGGTGGATGAGATGATGTTTGTACCAGAGTTGAAGGTTAATTTTTTGTCAGTATCATCTCTCGAGGATATGGGGTATGTTGTCATGTTAGAGGATGGAAAGGTACTCATATGTTCATATGGAGTGACCTTGGATGCAACAATGAGGCTTGGCATCAGGGAGGGTATGATGTATAGGGCATTGGGACAACTTGTAGTTGGGTCCAAGGGAATCTTGGATCATAGATCAGTTTCAGTGGCTGAGTCTAGTGGATGAGTGGCTTCATTCAAATCTGTCAGGTGGTATGTCCTGATATTGATGGATGAGAAGAGCATGGTATCATATCAGAGTGCAACAGAGATAGCAGGATGGTCATGTAGTTCATAGGGAGCATCGACAGTAGAAACAACAGATTTGATGGGGTCAAAGATTGATCTAGGTGGAGATACGTCCCTCACTAAGAGGGAGTGTTATTTTTGTATCTCGATAGGTGTATTAGCATGGGCCTAAGTGTCCTAGGCATGCTAATGGACACACTAATTACCCAAATGAACCTTTTTTATCTAAGCCTAAGTATAACTTAGGAAATCAAGAAATATTTCTATTTTTGAGTTTATTGTGGGGCCCATGAAGAGGGGTGCACTATTTTAGTGCCTTGTGGGACCCTACCTAGTGGCATGAATGGCCTTAATGGAGTGCAGGATCCATCCAAGAAAGGATGATTTTAAGGATGGAAATTTATTTTAAAATGTAGAAACCTCGGCGAATCTTACTAACCCTTCATATGCCAACTATAAATGATTGGCAATATTTTTGTAAAAATATTCAAATTTCTAAGGATTTTATATAGTTTTTATAAACTTTTGGTGATTTTTAAGGTAAAATAATTTTATCATATAGAACTTGGGCGAACCATTTTTAAAATAACGAATCTCATTTTTTGAAAAACCATGGAAAATTAGCCCATGAGAGAAATTTAGCCCCTAAAATCTTCCCTGCATCCAAGGAGGGGCGCCTCAATCTGAGCCACTGAAGGCATGAATGGGAACACATATCAAGGAATTAAGGTGGTTGATTGAAGGATAAAGACAGGGGTTGAGGTTGAAGAAGACATGCATTCCTCATTTGTGAGTTGAGAAAGTGAGTTGAAGGAGGACGCTAGGATGAGGCATTGTTGGATGATAAATAGGGAAATATTAGAGATGAAGGAGGACGCTTTGGCTGGGCAAAATATTAAGGGAAGAGGAGGCCGTAGAAAAAGTACACACAAACAACAAAGTAGTTCATACCATAGGTCGTACATTAGCAAGGAAGAGGGCCAAATCTGGTTGTACCACATTAGTAGAAGAGGGACAAAAATCAGAGGTCGTACATGCCATATTTATGAGAAAAAGAGGGAAGAAAAGGAACTTTGTACATGTCGTACATTGCTAGGTCACACAACATCA
The DNA here is from genome assembly GCA_032191745.1 of Picea mariana. NCBI lineage: Eukaryota > Viridiplantae > Streptophyta > Pinopsida > Pinales > Pinaceae > Picea > Picea mariana. The sequence continues at coordinate 62,749 of JASDQU010101321.1, read as the reverse complement.
TCTTGGTTGGGTTGTATTGTTGGGATGTGAACTAATTTCTACCGTAAGAAATTTTGGGTTTTCTACTATAATTTTCCTATTTCTATGAAGCCAATAAATCCCCTCCTTTCCTGGTTTTCCCCATAGTGGTGTTTACAGGGTACTTCTAGTGTTTTTCCATTTTATGTTCTTGGTTCTTTCTATGATTCTGTTGTTATTTTTTGGTTAAATAACTCAAATGTAGGTTATTAGCATAATTTCATATTTATATCGGCAAGTATAATTTCTGAGTTAAAGTAAAATATTGGCTATAATCTTTGTGTGTTGAGTTATAGAAAGTGAACACTCATCACCATCACCATCTGATTCCTGGCCATCTTTTGGCTTCAGGGAGTATTGTGTGAAACATTCTGTGAAAAATAAAATAAAATAAAATGGTGTATATATGTTTGAAATATGTGAAAGGCAGATTAATATGTGGTTGTACCTAACAACAACTTAATTTGGAGAGAACCAACTATTGTGTGAAACATTCTGACGTTAGAATCCATACGATGATGTCACCTTTCCATTCCAACTGCTGACGTAAGAACTACAAACGATGAGGTGTCCCTTGCTGACTAGTCCTAGTTGACCACATCTTTGACTGAAGATATATTTCAAACCGTGAATCCATTTGACGAGTCATTTTCACCGTTAGAAATCTTGTGATGCGCTCTTCACGATCATGCCTCTTTCACTGAGTTTTGGGAACTTTGAATTTTTTCCCTTTCTTTATCTGTTGAAGCCATTCTAAGCATTCTGAGTTGCCTCTATGAGTTCTGAGTTAGTCTTAGCCTTCTCTGGATCATTTTTGTATCATGCCTTCCCAGTCGGAGATTTTCGGACCACCAAAAGATTTCATCAATCAATTGGTAAGTGAGGCAAGAGTTCCCTCACTTTGTCTTTCTCGATCCACTTTGCCTTGCTTGGATGGGTGCCTTTTAAGCCGACTCAGAGATAATCAACATTACCTATTATAATCAACATATTTAATTATTTATTACTCACACTTGATAGTTCAAACTAATCACATGGTGCAATCATTTATTGAAAAGTGTAAATTAGAAAAAGTTTTAAAAAAATGTTAAATGGTTGTGTTGGTTTGTTAAATGGTTGTGCTAGTTTTTTCCACTCCTCCAAGCCACTTTCCATGTCAAGAGATACATAACTACATTAGGAAATATAAAATGTAAAAAATAAATAATGTAGAAATAAATGTTAAAATTTAAGTAATCTTGTTTGGATTATATTCTGTAATTTGGATTGTATTCTGTAAAAGTAAAATAATAAATAATAAAAGTAATGATAATCTAATAGATAAAATTATTATTTTTCGATTCATTCCACCATCATATGAGGGAAAATAAATTTTCATCATCCACTTGCCCATTACAAAGAATTTGTACAATTCATGGTCCCATAAACCTATAAGATTTGTCACCTCACTATGCCATCATATCAAAACATAAATTTTTATGTTCCAATTGTCTATTACAAATAATTTGTACAATCATAAGTATTACAAACAGATCAATTCAACACTAAATACTCATTATCAATTTAAATATACATTTTAGACTTTAAAGATATTTTAAATTTAATGACGAAAATCCCAACATACATATTTTTTGCAATTGCATTGATTGGTATTCAATCATGGCCATAAAATTGCCCAGTCCACTTGCTTATTTGTATTTGTACATGTACAACTCATCTTTATATTCAGGCGTGGAAACCCTTATTTGATATTTTATTAAAAAAAAATAGGAAGCATCTTTACGTTCATGCATGTATGTCCTTAAAAAAGAGCTTAGAAAGGTATAACCAGACCTTCTAAAGCTACTTTATTCCAGGGGTCATCTATCCTTAGAGCCTTATCATAGCAGGGAAAATATTAAACATGTACAACTTCTATCTTTGGTTTTGAGCTTGTGATCTCTAGAGAGAAAATACATGTTCTTAACCATTAGGGCCACTCAAACTACTTAGCTAACTCATTTAAAATGATGTTTCTAAGAATCATATACGTTATTATAAAACACTTAGCTAACTCTTTTAAAACGATGTTTCTAAGAATCACAAAAAAAAACAACTTTTAAATTTGGCACTATCGCTTAGCTAACTCATTTAAAACGATGTTTCTAAGAATCACAAGAAGAGGACCAAATTTGGATGTACCACATCAGCGGAAGAGGGATGAAAAACCATTTTTATTAGCAAAATAGGGATGAAAAGGAAGGTCATACAGGCTGTACATTGTTGGGTTGTACAAACTCATCTTGGTAGGCCCATACTACTGGGATTTGAGCTAATTTTCTGTTGTAATAAATTCTAGGTTTTCTGTTGTAATTTTTCTCTTTCTCTAAAGCCAATAAAGCCCCTCCTTTGTTGGTTTTCCAGTTTTTTTCCATTTTATGTGCTCGGTTATGTGTATGCTTCTACTGTTATTTTCTAGTTAAATAACTAAGTTGTAGGTTATTAGAATAATTTTTCATATTTATATTAACAAGTATAATTTCTAAGTTAAAATGAATTATTGGCTATAATATTTATGTGTTGAGTTATAGAAACTCAACATGGTATTATATATCAACAGCAGAGTACATAAGGAGCCAATCCAACTTTGTTGTGCAGACAAGGAAGTGAATCAACAAGTGGGGCGTGTCACCAGAAAAAGGGGGTGAGTCAAAGCAGCTAAAAAATGGCCAGTGGAGGCTTGAGGTTTGAACATAGGCTATAAGGGGCATAAAACTTCAGTCCTTGGAGCAATCAAATATCTTTACTATTGGAGGAGAATGGATTGTGGGAGTTTCCTGAAGGAAAATTTGTACTCCCAGCTGATGTAGAAAAACAAGCAACCCATCTCAAGAAGGATGTGAGGACAAGGAGGATAATTTTCAATGGAGTCAAGGACACATCATTCCTCATCTGTCTGGTAAGATTAAAACTAAGTATATGTAGGAGGCCCTAGTGAAGTTGTACTATTCTGATAACTAGAGAATAAATATGTTTCTCAGAGAGAAGTTGAGAATCACGAATATGATCAAGGGAGATTCAATGGCTACTTAACTCACAAAGTTAACTCAGATCATAGATGAAATAGTAGTTGTTGGAGAGGCCTTGGACAAGACTGAGTTGGTGAGGACAACCTTGAATGGCTTCACCAAACAATGGGAAGTATTTGTTCGTGGAGTGGTGGCTCAGGAGAAACTCCCTAACTAGGAGACATTATGGGATGACTTCACCTAGGAGGAGCTAAGAGTTGATGCCACTCAGACCAGCAAACCAAAGAGTGAAGAGGAGGAGAATTTGGCTCTTCATGCAAAGAAGATCATTGGAGGAGGCTCTAGGGACATGAGAAAAGTGAAATCCTTTACATGTCACAAGACTGGACACTATGCCAACTAGTGTACCAAGAAGAAGAAGAAGGAGGAGGAGGAGGAACAAGTACCAGCAACAATATCTACTACGATAGATAAATTTGCAGAGAAATTCGAAGAGGAATTTTCTTTGGTCGCCTCTCTTTCGAGTAGAAGTGTTGCAAAGTTGGAGGACAATGGGGCATGGTTTGTGGACAATGTATCATATTTCCATATGATATGAATGAGGTTGATGTTCCTTAATGTTTCAAATATGAACTCAGAATCACATGTGAGACATGGGGATAGAACCATGCATGCAGTGAAGGGGGTTGGATGCATAAGATTCTAGCTATATCTAGGTGGTTCTGTAGAGGTGGATGAAACGATGTTTATACTAGAGCTGAAGGTTAATTTTCTCTCAGTATCATCTCTCGAGGATATGGGGTACGTTGTCATGTTCAAGGATGGAAAGGTACTCATATGTTCATAGGGAATGACCTTGGATGCAACAATGAGGTTTGGCATCAGGGAGGGTATGATGTATAGGGTGTTGGGACAACTTGTATTTGGGTCCAAGGGAATATTGGATCAGAGATCAGTTTCAATGGTCGAGTCTAGTGGATGAGTGGCTGCATCCAAAACTGTCAGGTGGTATGACCTAATATTGATAGATGAGAAGAACATGATTTCATATCAGAGTGCAACAGATATAGCAGTAGGCTCATGTAGCTCATAGGGAACATCGATAGTAGAAACAACAGATTTTATGGGGTCAAACATTGATCTAGGTGGAGATACATCCCTCACTAAGAGGGAGTGTTATTTTTGTAGCTCGATAGGTGTATTATCATGGGCCTAAGTGTCCTAGGCATGCTGATCGACACACTAATTACCCAGATGAACCTTTTTTATCTAAGCCTTAGTATAACTTATGAAATCAACAAATATTTCTATTTTGAGTTTATTGTGGGGCCCAGGAAGTGGGGTGCATTATTTTAGTGCCTTGTGGAACCCTAGTTAGTGGCGTGCATGGCCTTAATGGAGTGTGGGATGCATCCAAGGAGGGGCGCCTCAATATTACCGATTGAAGGCATGAATGGGCACACATATCAAGGTAGTAAGGTGGTTGATTGAAGGATAAAGAGAGGGTTTGAGGTTGAAGAAGACACACATTCCTCATTTGTGAGTTGAACAAGTGAGTTGAAGGAGGGCGCTAGGATGAGGCATTGTTGGATGATAAAGAGGGAAATATTAGAGATGAAGGAGGATGCTTTGGTTGGGCCAAATATTAAGGGAAGAGGAGGCCACAGAACAATCACACCCCAACAATGAAGTAGTTCATGCCATAGGTCATACATTAGCAAGGAAGAGGGCCAAATCTAGCCATACCACATTAGCAGAAGAGGGGAAAAAATTAGAGGCCGTACATGCCATCTTTATAAGCAAAAGAGGGAAGAAAAGGAACTTTGTACAGGTCGTACTTTGTTGGGTCACACAACCTCATCTTGGCTGGGTCATACTATTGGGATGTGAACTAATTTATATGGTAAGAAATTCTAGGTTTTCTACTATACTTTTCCTATTTCTATGAAGCCAATAAATCCCCTCCTTTGTTGGTTTTCCTCACAGTGAGGTTTGCAGGGTACTTCTAGTGTTTTTCCGTTTTATGTGCTTGGTTCTTTCTATGCTTCTGTTGTTATTTTTTGGTTAAATAACTCAAACGTAGGTTATTAGCATAACTTTAGATTTATATTAGCAAGTATAATTTCTTAGTTAAAATAAATTATTGGCTATAATCTTTGTGTGTTGAGTTATAGAAAGTCAACACTCATCACCATCACCATCTGATTCCTAGCCATCTTTTGGCTTTAGGGAGTATTGTGTGACACATTCTGCGAAAATAAAAACAAGTTTTGTGTATATATATTTGAAATATGTGAAAGGTGGATTAATATGTTGTTGTACTTGGCAACAACTTACTTTGGAGAGAACCAACTATTCGTTCCAAGTTTTGTATAATCAAATTGTGAAGATCATCTCCAGTCCATTTCTGAAAAGGGCACACATTAATGAGGAAACAAAATGCACACCCTATGAGTATTGTATATATTCCCTATTATCTTATGCACCATTTTAAAAAGGTTTTTAAGGGAATAGCTAAACATTGCTATCAAATTTTCGTGAATATGTTGTTGTTGCACCTACATCATCCAAACTAAGCACAAACATCATAACTCTGAAAAATAAACAACCAAATATAGTAATTGGGTTGTTTTCATTTTCAATGTTAATAATGTGAATGAATTTACCTAATGCAAAGATAAACATGCCCAATATAACTGCCTCTCAATTTTTTCCAATATAACCCCATTGACCCCTCTCGTAACAATCACACCAACAAAGTGGCCCAAGATCTATCCAAACCTTTGTACATCGTTGCACTGCATTATAGAAATAAGAGCATTAATTTTTTAAATCCCAATAAAAGTATTAAAACCCTTAAACAATCTTTGTCTTGCGCCCTAGAATAATCTAGGCCACTACCAACCTCTAAATCATTTCAGCACTTGTATTCCTTTTCTTCCACCGTGTTATCGCATTAAAATCACCGTAGTACTCGTGTGCATG
>JASDQU010101321.1:43904-56688 GCA_032191745.1 Picea mariana | reverse complement strand
TTGAAGAATTAATAGTGATGATTTAATTGAGGTATAAATTTTCAATATCATAAGATTAAATATATATAAAGATTTTAAAAATTAAAAATTTCAAACTCGATCTGTGTATTGACTAAAGAAACAAATTCATCTTCAAACAAGAAATATAATTACCACTACCACCATCTCCTTAACTATGAATTGTATATTGCATTAAACATTGGTCTAAGATAACTCTAAATATGAATTGGAAGTATGATTTTGTTATACGGATACCCTAACCCTAGTTACCCTAACCCTATATACGAATACCCTAACCCTAGTTACCCTAACCCTATATACGAATACCCTAACCCTAATAAATTTAATTGGATATTTTGTAGGTACTTATCAAAATATTGCATCAACACCTTTGAATTTGTGCCTTCAATCGACCCTTGAAAGTCCCTAAGCAAACAAATTGCCATTAAAATGTTTTAAAAGATTCTCAGTTTTAGTTTTGTAGTTTGGTAGGTGTCTCAACATGGGCCTAAGTTTCCTAGGCATGCTAATGGAAACACTAATTACCCAGATCAAACTTTTTTACCTTATCCTAAGCCTTACTTAGGAAATCAAAAACTATTTCTATTTTGAGTGGATTGTGGTGCCCATGAAGAAGGGCACACTATTAGAGTACCTTGTGGGACCCTTCCTAGTGGGGTGCATGGCCTTAGTGGAGTGTGAGTTCCATCCAAGTAGAGTCACCTCAATCTAAGCCATTGGAGGTATGGTTGGGCACACATCTCAAGGCAGCAAGGTGTATGATTGAAGGATAAAGAGAGGGGATGAGGGTGAAAAGGACACACATGAACCTCATTTGTGAGTTTAGCAAGTGATCTAAAGGAGGGTGCTATTTTGACACATTGTTGATTGAGAAAGAGGAAAAGAGCAGAGTTGAAGGAGGATTCTTTGGCTAGGAAAAATATTAAAGGAAGAGGAGGTTGTACAACAAGCACACAACAATAAGGAAGAATGCCATACCTAAGGCCATACAATAATAAGGAAGAGGGCCAAATTTCACTGTACCACATCAACATAAGAGGGATGAAAATCATAGGCCATATAGACCATTTTTCTGTGTAAAAGAGGGATGAAAAGGAAGGTAATATAGGTTATACATTGTTGGGTTGTACAAACTCATCTTGGCTGGTTCATACTGTTCATATGTGAGCTAATTTATGTCGTAAGAAATTCTAGCTTTTCTATTGTAATTTTCCTCTTTCTCTGAAGCCAATCAATCCCCTCCTTTGTTGGTTTTCCCCACATTGGGGTTTCTAGGGTACTTCCAGTGTTTTTTCATTTTTTGTGCTCGATTTTTTGTATGATTCTATTGTTATTTTCTAGTTAAATAACTCAGTTGTAAGTTATTATCATAATTTTCAAATTTATATTAACAAGTATAATTTCTAAGTTAAAATAAATTATTGGATATAATCTCTGTGTGCTGATTTATAGAAACTCAACAATATATTAGAGCTCAACATCTGAGTACAAAAGGAGCCAAGTCAACTTTGTTGTGCAGATGAGGAAGTGAATCAACAAGTGGGACGTGTGACCGTAAAAAGGGGGTGAGTCAATGCAACTGAAAATGGCCAGTGTAGGCTTGAGATTTGAATATAGGCTATAAGGGGCCTCAAACTTCAGTCCTTGGAGGGATTGAATAGGCTTAATATTAGAGGAGAATGGAATGTGGGAGTTTCCTAAAGGAAAATTTGTACTCCCAGTTGATCCAACACAACAAGAAACCCATCTTAAGAAGGATGTGAGGACAAGGAGGATAATTATCGATGGAGTCAAGGACCACATCATTCGTCATTTGTCTGGTAATAATACAACTAAGTATATGTGGGAGTTGCTAGTAAAGTTGTACCAGTCTAATAAATAGAGCATAAAGATGTTTCTCAGAGAGAATTTGAGAAACACGAAGATGGCCAAGGGAGAGTCAGTGGTTACTTACATCACAACGTTCACTTAGATAATAAATGAACTAGTAGGTGTGGGAGAGGACTTGGACAAGACTAAGTTGGTGAGGAAAACCTTGAATGTCTTCACCAAACAGTGGGAAGTGTTTTTCTGTGGAGTGGTGGCTCAGAAGAAACTCCCTAATTGGGAGAGGTTATGGGATGACTTCACCCAGGAGGATTTGAGAGTTGATTCTGCTCAGGCTAGCCAATCAAAGAGTGAAAAGGAAGAGAATGTGGCTCTTAATGCAAATAATATCATTGGAGGAGGATCCAGGGACATGAGAAAAGTGAAATCATTTACATGTCACAATATTGACCACTATGCCAGCCAATGTCTCAAGAAGAAGAAGAAGAAGAAAAAGGAGGCACAACTACTGGTAAAAACACAATTACTAGTAAAAGCATCTACTGAGATAGATGAGTTTGCAGAGAAATTCGAGGAGGAATTTTCTTTGGTCTCATCTCTTTCGAGTAGCAATGTTGCAGAGTTGGATGACATTGGGGCATGGATCATGGAAAATGGATCATCTTTCCATATGATAGGAATGAGTTCGATGTTCCTTAATGTTTCATAGACAGACTCAGACTCGCATGTGAGACATGGGGATAGAACCATGCATGCAGTGAAGGGGGTTGGATGCATCAGATTCCAGCTAGACTCAGGTGGTTCTCTAGAGGTGGATGAGGTGATGTTTGTACCAGAGTTTAAGGTTAAGTTTCTCTCAGTATCATCTCTAGAGGATATGCGGTATGTTGTCATTTTCTAGGATGGACAGGTACTCATATTTTCATAGGGAGAGACCTTGGATGAAACAATGAGGCTTGGCATCAGGGAGGGTATGATGTATAGGGTCTTGTGACAACATGTAGTTGGGTCCAAGGGAATCTTGGATCAATGATAAGTGTCAGTGGTTGATTCTATTGGACGAGTGGATTCATCCAAAACTGTCAGCTGGTATGAATTGATATTGATGGATGAGAAGAGAATGATATCATATCAGAGTGTAACAAATATATCAGGAGGGTCCTGTAGTTGAGAGGGAGAAGCTACAATAGAAGCAATGGATTTTATGGGTTCATAGATTGATATAGGTGGAGATACCTCCCTCACTAAGAGGGAGTGTTAGTTTTGTAGCTCGGTAGGTGTCTTAGCATGGGCCTAAGTGTCCTGGGTATGATGATGTAAACACTAATTACCCAGATGAACCTTGTTTATCTAAGACTAAGTATAACTTAGACAATCAACAAATATTTCTGTTTTGAGTGGATTGTGGGGGCCAAGAAGAGGGGCACACTATTTTAGTGCCTTGTGGGACCCTACCTAGTGGTGCGCATGGCCTTAGTGGAATGTGGGTTCCATCTAAGGAGGGGCGCCTCAATATGAGCCATTGAAGGCATGGATGGGAACACATATCAAGGAAATGAGGTGATTGATTGAAGGATAAAGAGAGAGGTTGAGTTTGAAGAGGACACACATTCCTCATTTGTGAGTTGAGCAAGAGAGTTGAAGGAGGGTGCTAGGCTAAGGAATTGTTGGCTGATAAAGAGGAAAAGAGTAGATATGAAGGAGGACTCTTTATTTGGGCCAAATATTAAGGGAAGAGGAGGACATAGAAAAAGTACACACCAACAAGGAAGTAGTTCATACCATATGTCATACATCAGCAAGGAAGAGGGCTAAATCTGGTCGTACCAAATTAGTAGAAGAGGGAAAAAATAAGAGGTTGTACATGCCATTGTTTTTTAGCAAAAGAGGGCCAAAAAGGAACTTCGTACAGGCTGTACATTGCTGGGTCATACAACCTCATCTTGGCTGGGTTGTACTCTTGGGACGTTAGCTAATTTCTATGGTAAGAAATTATGGGTTTTTGACTATAATTTTCCTATTTCTTTGAAGCCAATAAATCCCCTCCTTTGCTGGTTTTCCCCACATTGGGGTTTGCAGGGTACTTCTAGAGTTTGTCCATTTTATTTTCTTGGTTCTTTCTATGCTTATGTTGTTATTTTCTGGTTAAATAACTCTAATGTAGGTTATTAGCATAATTTTAAGATTCATCACCATCTGATTCCTAGCCATCTTTTGGCTTCAGGGAGTATTGTGTGAGACATTCTTAGAAAATAAAAACAAATTTTGTGTAAATATATTGGAAATATGTGAAAATCCAATTAATTTCTTGTTGTACTTGCCAACAACTTACTTTGGAGAGAACCAACCATTCCTTCCAAGTTCTATATATTCGAATTTTGAAGATCATCTCCAGTCCATATGTGAAAAGGGAACACATTAACGAGGAAACAAATGCACACCCTATGAGTATTGTATATATTCCCTATTATCTGATGTGCCATTTTTAAAAGGTTTTCAACGTGATAGGTAGACATTGCTATTAGATTTTCGCAAATATGTTCTTATCACATCTACATCATCCAAACTAAGCATACACATCATAACTCCGAAAAATAAACAATCAAATATACTCATTTCCTTGTTGGGTTTTTCAATGTTGAGAATATGAATGGATTTACCTAATGCAAAGATGGAAATGCCCAATATAACTGCCTCTCATTCTTTTCTTAAAAATTTCACAACACAACTCAGCCCATTGATAACAATCCCACCAACAAAGTGGCCCAAGATCTCTCCAAACCTTTGTACATAGTTGCACACATTATAGCAGTAAGAACATTAATTTTTTAAATCCCAATAAAAGGTATTAAAAAACTTAAACAATCTCTATCTTGAACCCTAAAATAATGTAGGCCACTATCAACCTATAAATTATTTCACCACTTGTATTCCTTTTCTTCCACAGTGTTATCTCATGAAAATCACGTTAGTACTCTCTTTCTGCTTAGTGAAACGTTATGAACGAATATTTAATTATTTATTACTCACACTTGATAGTTCCAAGTAATCACATGGTGCAATCATTTATTGTTTCCACAATGTTATCTCATGAAAATCACCTTAGTACTCTCTATATGGCTTAGTGAAAAGTTATGAACGCATATTTAATTATTTATTACTTATTTGATAGTTCCAAGTAATCAGATGGTGCAATCATTTATTGAAAAGTGTAAATTAGTAAAAAGTTTTAAAAAAATGTTGAATGGTTGTTTGGGTTTGTTAAATGGTTGTGCTAGTTTTTTCCACTCCTCCAAGCCACTTTCCATGTCAAGACATACATAACTACAGTGGGAAATATAAAATGTGGGAAATAAATAATGTATAAATCAATGTTAAAATTTAAGTAATCTTGTTTGGATTATATTCTATAATTTGAATTTGAATTGTATTTTGTAAAATTAAAATAATAAATAATAAAAATAATGATAATCTAATAGATAAAAATAAAATTTAAGTAATCTTGTTTGGATTATATTCTGTAATTTGAATTTGAATTGTATTTTGTAAAATTAAAATAATAAATAATAAAAATAATGATAATCTAATAGATAAAAATAATCTTTTTCTATTGAGTCAGTCCACCATCATATGAGAGAAAATAAATTTTCATCATCCACTTGCCCATTACAAATAATTTGTACAATTCATGGTCCCATAAACCTATAAGATTTGTCACCACACTATGCCATCATATCAAAACATAAATTTTTATGTTCCAATTATCTATTACAAATAATTTGTACGATCGGAAGTATTACAAACAAATCAGTTCAACACTATACTCATTATCAATTCAAATATACATTTTAAACTTTAAAAATATTTTAAATTTAATGACGAAAATCCCAACATATATATTTTTTGCGATTGCATTGATTGGTATTTAAGCACGACCATAAAATCACCCAGTGCACTTGCCTATTTGTATTTGTACATGTACAACTCATCTTTACATTCAGGCGTGGCAACCCTTATTTGATATTTTATTAAAAATGATTAGGAAGCATCTTTACATTGAGGCGTGTCTGTTCCTAAAAAATATCTTAGGAAGGTGTAAACAAACCTTCTCAAGCTACTTTATTCTAGAGGTCGTTTATCCTTAGAGCCCCAGAGCTCCATACTAGCAGGCAAAATATTAAATATGTACAATTTTTATTTTTGGTTTTGAACTTGTGATATCTAGAGAGAAAATGCATGTTCTTAACAATTAGGTCAACTCAAACTATAAGTCATTATACACGCTATTATAAAACACTTATCTAACTCATTTAAAACAATGTTTCTAAGAATCACAACAAAAACTGACTTTCAAATTTGGCAGTACCACTTAGCTAACTCATTTAAAACGATGTTTCTCAGAATCACAAGAAGAGGACCAAATTTGGATGTATCACATCAACAAAAGAGGGATGAAAATCAGAGGCCATAAAACCATTTTTCTGAGCAAAATAGGGATGAAAAGGAAGTTCATACAGGTTGTACATTGCTGGGTTGTACAGACTCATCTTGGTCGGGCCATACTGTTGGGATGTGAGCTAATTTTTGTCATAATAATTTCTAGGTTTTCTATTGTAATTTTCCTCTTTCTTTGAAGCCAATAAAGCCCCTCCTTTGTTGGTTTTTCCCACACTGGGGTTTCTAGGGTACTTCCAGTGTTTTTCCATTTTATGTGCTCAGTTATCTGTATGCTTATGCTGTTATTTTCTAGTTAAATAACTAAGTTGTAGGTTATTAGCATAATTTTCAGATTTATATTAACAAGTATATTTTCTAAGTTAAAATAAATTATTGGCTATAATATCTATGTTTTGAGTTATAGCAAGTCAACATGGTATTAGATATCAACATCTAAGTACATAAGGAGACAATTCAACTTTGTTGTGCAAACGAGGAAGTGAAGCAACAAGTGGGACATGTGACCAGAAAAAGGGGCTGAGTCAAAGCAGCTGAAAAATGGCCAGTGCAGGCTTGAGGTTTGAATATAGGCTATAAGGGGCCTAAAACTTCAGTTCTTGGGGGGATCGAATATGTTCACTATTGGATGAGAATGGATTGTGAGAGTTTCCCAAATGAAAAATTGTACTCCCAACTGATCTAGAAAAACAAGCAACCCATCTCAAGAAGGACGTCAGGACAAGGAGGATAATTTTCGATGAAGTCAAGGACCACATAATTCCTCATCTATCTGGTAAGAAGAAAACTAAGTATATGTGGGAGGCCCTAGTGAAGTTGTACTAGTACTATAACTAGAGAATAAATATGTTTCTCAGAGAGAAGTTGAGTAGCATGAAGATGGTCAAGGGAGAGTCAATGGTTACTTACCTCACAAAGTTCACTCAGATCATAGATGAAGTAGTATTTGTTGGAGAGGCCTTGGACAAGACTGAGTTGGTGAGGACAACCTTGAATGGCTTCACCAAACAATGGGAAGTGTTTGTCCGTGGAGTGGTGGCTCAAGAAAAACTCCCTAATTGGGAGACGTTATGGGATGACTTCACCCAGGAGGAGATGAGAGTTGATGCCACTCAGGCTAGGAAACCAAAGAGTGAAGAGGAGTAGAATTTGGCTCTTCATGCGAAGAAGATCATTGGAGGAGGCTCCAGGGACATGAGAAAAGTGAAATCCTTTTCATGTCACAAGACTGACCACTATGCCAACTAGTGTCCCAAGAAGAAGAAGAAGAAGAAGGAGGAGGAGGAGGCACAAGTACCAGCAAAAACATATACTGCGATAGATGAGTTTGCAGAGAAATTTGAGGAGGAATTTTCTTTGGTCACCTCTCTTTCGAGTAGCAGTGTTGTAGAGTTGGAGGACATTGGGGCATGGGTTTTGGACAATGTATCATATTTACATATGATATGAATGAGGTCGATGTTCCTTAATGTTTCAAAGACGAACTCAGACTCACATGTGAGATGTGGGGATAGCACCATGCATGCAATGAAGGGGGTTGGATGCATAACATTCCAGCTATACCCAGGTGGTTCTGTAGAGGTGGATGAGATGATGTTTGTACCAGAGCTAAAGGTTAATTTTCTGTCAGTATCATCTCTCGAGGATATGGGGTATGTTGTCATGTTAGAGGATGGAAAGGTACTCATATGTTCATAGGGAGTGACCTTGGATGCAACAATGAGGCTTGGCATCAGGGAGGGTATGACGTATAGGGCATCGGGACAACTTGTAGTTGGGTCCAAGGGAATCTTGGATCATAGATCAGTTTCAGTGGCTGAGTCTAGTGGATGAGTGGCTTCATTCAAATCTGTCAGGTGGTATGTCCTGATATTGATGGATGAGAAGAGCATGGTATCATATCATAGTGCAACAGAGATAGCAAGACGATCATGTAGTTCATAGGGAGCATCGACAGTAGAAACAACAGATTTGATGGGGTCAAAGATTGATCTAGGTGGAGATACGTCCCTCACTAAGAGGGAGTTTTATTTTTGTATCTCGGTAGGTGTATTAGCACGGGCCTAAGTGTCCTAGGCATGCTAATGGACACACTAGTTACCCAGATGAACCTTTTTTATCTAAGCCTAAGTATAACTTAGGAAATCAACAAATATTTCTATTTTTGAGTTTATTGTGGGGCCCATGAAGAGGGGTGCACTGTTTTAGTGCCTTGTGGGACCCTAGCTAGTGGCATGCATGGCCTTAATGGAGTGCAGGATCCATCCAAGCAAGGATGATTTTAAGGATGGAAATTTATTTTAAAATGTAGAAACCTCGACGAATCTTACTAACCCTTCATATGCCAACTATAAATGATTGGCAATATTTTTGTAAAAATGTTCAAATTTCTAAGGATTTTATATAGTTTTTATAAACTTTTGGTGATTTTTAAGGTAAAATAATTTTATCATATAGAACTTGGGCGAACCATTTTTAAAATAGCGAATCTCGGTTTTTGAAAAACCATGGAAAATTATCCCATGAGAGAAATTTAACCCCTAAAATCTTCCCTGCATCCAAGGCGGGGTGCCTCAATCTGAGCCATTGAAGGCATGAATGGGAACACATATCAAGGATGTAAGGTGGTTGATTGAAGGATAAAGAGAGGGGTTGAGGTTGAAGAAGACATGCATTCCTCATTTGTGAGTTGAGAAAGTGAGTTGAAGGAGGGCGCTAGGATGAGGCATTGTTGGATGATAAATAGGGAAATATTAGAGATGAAGGAGGACACTTTGGCTGGGCAAAATATTAAGGGAAGAGGAGGCCATAGAAAAAGTGCACACAAACAACAATGTAGTTCATACCATAGGTCGTACATCAGCAAGGAAGAGGGCCAAATCTGGCTGTACCACATTAGTAGAAGAGGGACAAAAATCAGAGGTTGTACATGCCATATTTATGAGAAAAAGAGGGAAGAAAAGGAACTTTGTACATGTCGTACATTGCTAGGTCACACAACCTCATCTTGGTTGGGTTGTATTGTTGGGATGTGAACTAATTTCTACAGTAAGAAATTTTGGGTTTTCTGCTATAATTTTCCTATTTCTATGAAGCCAATAAATCCCCTCCTTTGTTGGTTTTCCCCACAGTGGTGTTTGCAGGGTACTTCTAGTGTTTTTCCATTTTATGTTATTGGTTCTTTCTATGATTCTATTGTTATTTTTTGGTTAAATAACTCAAATGTAGGTTATTAACATAATTTCATATTTATATCAGCAAGTATAATTTCGAGTTAAAGTAAATTATTGGCTATAATCTTTGTGTGTTTAGTTATAGAAAATCAACACTCATCATCATCACCATATGATTCCTGGCCATCTTTTGGCTTCAGGGAGTATTGTGTGAAACATTCTGTGAAAAATAAAATAAAATAAAATGGTGTATATATGTTTGAAATATGTGAAAGGCGGATTAAGATGTTGTTGTACCTAGTAACAACTTACTTTGGAGAGAACCAACTATTGTGTGAAACATTCTGACGTTAGAATCTATACGATGATGTCACCTTTCCATTCCAACTGCTGACATAAGAAGTACAAATGATGAGGTGTCCCTTGCTGACTAATCCTAGTTAACCACATCTTTGACTGAAGATATATTTCAAACCGTAAATCCATTTGATGAGTCATTTTCACCGTTAGAAATCTTGTGATGCACTCTTCACGATCATGCCTCTTTCACTGAGTTTTGGGAACTTTGAATTTTTTCCCTTTCTTTATCTGTTGAAGCCATTATGAGCGTTCCAAGTTGCCTCTATGAGTTCTGAGTTAGTCTTAGCCTTCTCTGGATCATTTTTGTATCATGTCTTCCCAACAAGAGATTTTTGGACCACCAAAAGATTTCATCAATCAATTGGTAAGTGAGGCAAGAGTTCCCTCACTTTGTCCTTCTCGATCCACTTTGCCTTGCTTGGATGGGTGCCTTTTAAGCCGACTCGGAGATAATCAACATTACCTATTATACTCAACATATTTAATTATTTATTACTCACACTTGATAGTTCGAAGTAATCACATGGTGCAATCATTTATTGAAAAGTGTAAATTAGAAAAAAGTTTAAAAAAAATGTTAAATGGTTGTGTTGGTTTGTTAAATGGTTGTGCTAGTTTTTTCCACTCCTCCAAGCCACTTTCCATGTCAAGGCATACATAACTATATTGGGAAATATAAAATGTAAAAAATAAATAATGTAGAAATAAATGTTAAAATTTAAGTAATCTTGTTTGGATTATATTCTATAATTTGGATTGTATTATGTAAAAGTAAAATAATAAATAATAAAAGTAATGCTAATCTAATAGATAAAATTAATATTTTTCGATTCATTCCACCATTATATGAGAGAAAATAAATTTTCATCATCCACTTGCTCATTACAAATAATTTGTACAATTCATGGTCCCATAAACCTATAAGATTTGTCACCTCACTATGCCATCATATCAAAACATAATTTTTTATGTTCCAATTGTCTATTACAAATAATTTGTACAATCGAAAGTATTACAAACAGATCAATTCAACACTAAATACTCATTATCAATTTAAATATACATTTTAGACTTTAAAAATATTTTAAATTTAATGACGAAAATCCCAACATATATATTTTTTGCGATTGCATTGATTGGTATTCAAGCACGGCCATAAAATCACCCATTCCACTTGCTTATTTGTATTTGTACATGTACAACTCATCTTTACATTCAAGTGTGGAAACCCTTATTTGATATTTTATTTAAAAAAAATAGGAAGCATCTTTACATTTAGGCATGTTTGTCCTTAAAAAAGATCTTAGGAAGGTATAACCAGACCTTCTAAAGCTACTTTATTCCAGGGGTTATCTATCCTTAGAGCCTTATCATAGCAGGGAAAATATTAAACATGTACAACTTCTATCTTTGGTTTTGAGCTTGTGATCTCTAGAGAGAAAATACATGTTCTTAACCATTAGGGCCACTCAAACTACTTAGCTAACTCATTTAAAACGATGTTTCTAAGAATCATATACGTTATTATAAAACACTTTGCTAACTCTTTTAAAACAATGTTTCTTAGAATCACAAAAAAAAACAACTTTTAAATTTGGCACTATCGCTTAGCTAACTCATTTAAAACGATGTTTCTAAGAATCACAAGAAGAGGACCAAATTTGGATGTACCACATCAGTAGAAGAGGGATGAAAATCAGAGGCCATACAGACCATTTTTATTAGCAAAATAGGGATGAAAAGGAAGGTCATACAGGTCGTACATTGCTAGGTTGTACAAACTCATCTTGGTAGGCCCATACTATTGGGATTTGAGCTAATTTTCTGTCGTAATAAATTCTAGATTTTCTATTGTAATTTTCCTCTTTCTCTAAAGCCAATAAAGCCCCTCCTTTGTTGGTTTTCCAGTTTTTTTCCATTTTATGTGCTCGGTTATGTGTATGATTCCAGTGTTATTTTCTAGTTAAATAACTAAGTTGTAGGTTATTAGGATAATTTTTCATATTTGTATTAACAAGTATAATTTCTAAGTTAAAATGAATTATTCGCTATAATATTTATGTGTTGAGTTATAGAAAGTCAACATGGTATTAGATATCAACATCAGAGTACATAAGGAGCCAATTCAACTTTGTTGTGCAGACAAGGAAGTGAATCAACAAGGGGGGCGTGTGATCAGAAAAAGGGCGTGAGTCAAAGCAGGTGAAAAATGGCCAGTGCATGCTTGAGGTTTGAAGATAGGCTATAAGGGGCCTCAAACTTCAGTCCTTGGAGCGATCAAATATCTTTACTAGTGGAGGAGAATTGATTGTGGGAGTTTCCCGAAGGAAAATTTGTACTCCCAACTGATGTAGAAAAACAAGCAACCCATCTCAAGAAGGATGTGAGGACAAGGAGGATAATTTTCAATGGAGTCAAGGACACATCATTCCTCATCTGTCTGGTAAGATGAAAACTAAGTATATGTAGGAGGCCCTAGTGAAGTTGTACTATTCTGATAACTAGAGCATAAATATGTTTCTTAGAGAGAAGTTGAGAATCACGAATATGATCAAGGGAGATTCAATGGCTACTTACCTCACAAAGTTAACTCAGATCATAGATGAAATAGTAGTTGTTGGAGAGGCCTTGGAAAAGACTGAGTTGGTGAGGACAACCTTGATTGGCTTCACCAAACAATGGGAAGTATTTGTTCGTGGAGTGGCGGCTTAGGAGAAACTCCCTAACTGGGAGACGTTATGGGATGAATTCACCCAGGAGGAGCCGAGAGTTGATGCCACTTAGGCTAGCAAACCAAAGAGTGAAGAGGAGGAGAATTTGGCTCTTCATGCAAAGAAGATCATTGGAGGAGGCTCCAGGGACATGAGAAAAGTGAAATCCTTTACATGTTACAAGACTAGACACTATGCCAACCAGTGTCCCAAGAAGAAGAAGGAGGAGGAGGAGGA
>JASDQU010101321.1:10919-30739 GCA_032191745.1 Picea mariana | reverse complement strand
CTAAGTGGGTAAGAATACTAAAACTAATTATTAATTAAATAACATAGGAAAGAGGCAAGTCAATTCAAGTAAATAAGAAAGATGAAATAATTCTAAAGAAATAATATAATACACATGTGTGAAGAAAATACCTAATTGGAATATAAGATAAGAAAGGAATAAAGCATGAAAAAATAAGTGCACGCATAGAAGGGAATCTAGAGTCTAAACTACCACTAGTTTAACTATGAGAAGACTCTTATTTTAACTCAACTCAGAATTAGTAAGGCATCATCCATTAATTGGAAACAAGGGGAATAAAGAGACAACTGGGAGTGATTTTAGGAGCGCTTTTAGGATGGGTGAGGGAAATTGATTTTAATTAAAATAAATTGTGGATTTATTTGTGCAACTAAGGGAAAGGGTGACAAGTGTACGACGGGAAGTAATTCTAAAATTATCTAATTAAAAAGTGAGTTAAATGTGCAAGTGGGGGTTGTCATTGAGGAAAATCCTATAAAAAAAATGGCTAAGATGAGAAAAGGGACAGGGGTTATGGGTAAAGTTATGCTGCATAAATTTTGATTGGTTTTACTTGTGAGAGTTGGGATAACCATCTTGAGAGAGAGTGGTGGCTCTACCTTGCAAGGTGAGCTGGGAGCTAGAGGATTTCTGGTTATTTGTGTGTGTGGTCCTTTTGCAGCTCGGGGGGATAAGGGGGAAGAAGAGTACCCCTAGAGTTGGATGGGAGGTACCGATGAAGTCTCAATGATTAACAAGTGAAAGAGAGGAGGAATGCCAGTTTCCGAAGATCATCTTCAGGTCCATCTTCATCGTCGATTACGGTATTTTTATTGAGAATTTCTATTGTAATAATCTCGAATTTTATATATATTCAGTTTAGAAATTATCATCGTTGTATTATATCCATAAACCTTTATTTTATTACTGTTCTATTGGAGAGGGAAATCTCTTGGGGACTTGTGAATTAATTTATGGTGCAAGGACAAAATTCGCACGAGTGATATTTGTTTTTTTTTTACATTAAAGGTCATATTGGATTACTAATGTATGTACAAACCCGAATTCTTGGTGATTGCAAAGAAATTGTAGGAATATTTTTAGTTATTGGTTATTCCAGTTGGTTTTCCTCACTGGTGAAATTTTTCACTTGTGAAAGAAAAGAAAACATAGAACTCCATGTTCACTTTCTGTCTAAGAATTAGAAAGCTCTAAATTCTTTTTAATTGTTGACCCTCCTTGAATAACCCAGTCTTAACTCAAATTGCGTTGATATTGGATGGTTGGTGCATGGGGCTTGGGATTTTGAATTTTTTTTTAGGAGTAAATTATCGCGGGGTAAATCCACTCGAATGTCAAAATTCATTGATAAGTGGCTCAGACATTTTCGAAGCCTCTCCTTGTCAGTCGCTTGTGCTTACACACCTTCACCTTGAGCCCCAAGCAAATTGATCCAACCTCTTAAGTGGAATTCCAACCTATGGATCATGACTACCTCCCTTGGCGCTCAACATAATGATTGAATGGGTGTAATATGGATCTGTGTAACATCCCTCTCTTGCGCACACTGAGCAAACTTATTCTTTGAGGACACTTGCATACAAGTGATCCGGGTCATTATACTATTGGTTGTTTTGATTATGATTATGAGATATTGTGGATTTTATGATATGTTATTTTGTAGTATTTACATAGACAAGTGCTATTGACTGGGTCTCCTGAGTGTGTAGGACTCTGGATGTTGAGGATGACAAGGCATTGATGAAACCCCTTGGACTCTAGATCGATTCAGGGAGTGGACTGTTAGAGTTTAAATGTTGTTGATGTGACATATGTACATATGATTATATATTATAATGTTGATTGTCATTGATGACATGATTCATTGATGGATGCAAGCTGACGATATCTTGCTAACTAGACTCACATTTGGAGTAGAGGGGTCATGCACAACAAATAGAGACGTTGAGGGAGAGGTGTGGAAACAACCCTACCATAGCCTACTAGCACTCCCGCTATGGCTCAAACTATAGGTTAATGATTACCTAGTTCGAGAAGACCCAAAATGTCTTGAGGGAACACTGTGACAGTCACTCACGATGATTCTAAGGGGCACATAATAAGCATGGTCCTTATTCCTTAGAGGCCCTTATTCTCCCAAAAGATCACCTGACAGATTATTGACTCCAGGGGTTTGACATCTATCAAATTCATTCAAGAGACGAGTGGAAACCTCGTAGCACGTAGTGTGTCTTGAAGGGAACATTGCGTAAATAAAAAAAAAAGAGGTGAGTGGCACCCTTGGAGCACATAGTGCGTATTGAAGGGAACATCACGCAAATAAAACAGAAAGAGGCAAGTGGAACCCTTGGAGCACGTAGTGGGTCTTGAATGGAACTTCTCGCAAATAAAATAGAAAGAGGCAAGTGGCACCCTTGGAGCATGTAGTGGGTATTGAATGGAACTTCGCGCAAATAAAATAGAAAAATGTGAGTGGCACCCTTGGAGCACGTAGTGCATCATAAAGGGCACATCGCAATTTTAACTGGTAAGTTAATAAACCTAGTGCCTAGAAAACTATACCTCCTTAGGACCTGGTCAGCCTTAAAATGAATAAAGGGATGAGTAAGTTTAATAACAATTTTTCCCTTAGGAATTGTCGCCAATAATAGTGAATTTAAAACCTAGGTCTAAGTAGAACCTATGGAAAAAAATAATTAGACATCTAACAAGAAGGGGGGTAAAGAAATTCAAAATTTAATTATTAAAGTAAAAAATATTATAATGGAGGATTAAATTTATTAAAAGGGGTAAATCGTTATTTTTATCTACATTTTCTAAATTGATTTTTAGTTAAAATGGAAAAGGGGGGAAACTTAAAAGAAAAAAAAACTTAAATAAAAAGGGGAATGCCCAACTTAGTAAGGAATCTAGCCTTTGGGACTTTCTATTTATGAACTCAAATAGGAATTAAGTAAGGCGTAAGTCATTAAAATTTGTAAGGGAATATTGGGACACCAAGGACCATTTTTAGGAACACTTTTAGGTGGGTGAGGGAAATATGAATATTTAATTACTTAATAAAAATGATTTTCTGGTGCAACTAGGGGATCGGTCGACATGTGTACGGGGGAGGTTTTTTTCTAATTAAATAAATGAAAAAGGAATCTAGTGAGGGTTTGGGAAACTAATGACTGAGAAAATCTATAAAAGAGATGGTGAAGGAGGAGTATGAAACACATTTGACTTGCATAACGTTATGCTATCGAAATTTGTCTTGACTGAGTTTTGACTTGTGGGAGTTGGGATACCTAGCTCGGTTAATGAGTCGTAGCTCGACCTTGCGAGGCGAGTTGGGTGATATAATTCTATGGTATTGTGTGTGTGGCCCCTTTGTGGCTCGGGGGGGCTCTGGGGGGAGAAGAGTACCCCTAGCGTTGGCGCGGAGGTACCAGTGAGGTTACATTGGTTGGCAAGAGGGAGCTAGATAGAGCACGCATGGGACAATGACTTTCAATTCTTCGCAATTGGATATGGTGCGCATGTGCATAATTTGTATTAAATAATAGCTCAATTTCTTGTTCATACATTTATTTATTTTCGAAAGCTTACTTGCGTGGATGTTGTTAAGAGAAAAAGACTGTGTTTTGGTCTTGGGCCATTATTTATTTTACTCTGTGTTTTTATGGTGTTTAATACAAAGAAATTTTGTTTTTATCTTATGTTCCTTTATCCTTTAAGTTATTAGTCCATGCCTGAGCAGTCAGCCAGGAACCGAATTGACTGTCCTTCACTGTACTGTTAAAGATTTAGATTCAAATTCCCTGCTTTCGTGTTCATGGATAATAAGTAAAGGATAATTTCTTCACCCAACATGGAGAATATACCATGCAATTTTGTTCGATTACCTCTATGTTTTTTTATCTAAACTGGACAACATTTTTTTTTCCCAAAACTTCATCCAGCTAAGAGAAGTAATCACTGCATATTTCCCCAAAATTCGCCCAGCAATGTGAGTTAATCCTCGGCATATTTTTTTTTTACTCCGTTTTTCTCAGTGATTTCCACTCCTCGACTTCCGATTTTTCCCCTGTGTTTTACTTAGCGATTTCACCTCTAATACCCATCGATTTTCCCTACAGTGTACAACAATGTTTACCCATTATTACTCTGTGATTTTTGTGAGAAGGATAATCGTCGACGATTGCTTTAAAAGCTCTGCAATGGTAGGTTCCCTTTGCGATTTTTGTGAGAAGGATAATCCCTGGCGTTTTGCTTTAAAATCTCTGCAATGGAAGGTTCCCTCTGCAATTTTACCATTACGATTTTGCCAATCTGATTTTAGCATTACGAATTTACCAACGCAATTTTAGCCATATGATTTACCAATACAATTTTACCATTACGATTTTAGCAATACGTTTTCCCTTGACGTTTTTATCCTTTGATTAATCTCTACATTTTCTCCCAGCAATATGAGCATTCTCGGGCGTTATATTATCTTGATTCATCTCTTCCCTCTCCAAAAAACCAGCCATGAATCGGGACTTATCTTTGAGTGAGAAACGGACTTCCACGACTTGTCCAAGGCCAAGCCATTGTGTAATCTTTAACATAAGTCGCTTAAATTTTAGTTGGAGTAGGTTTTAATGGAATATATTAAGTACGTTTTTATTTGGTAGGACATTGGTGGACATGGTGGCTTTGTTAGATGATATGATGGAAATATTATACTACGTTCTCGATGAAGCTAAAGGGAAAGAGAATTTATGTCTAGTTCATTGTCCCTACCAAATGAGATTTAGGTTTTTAGTACCAGGATATTTTATCAAATAATGTAGAAGTAATTTTAAGCATGATCAGACTTTTATTATTTTTAGAGTTTCCTTTTTCAATTGTAAATGCAACCAGTTCTTACGATCTTAAATGAATTATGTGATCTTCTTCTGCATACGACCTTCTGTGTATCTTTCCTTTAGTCAATTGTTTTTATAATTACTTGGAAGATAACATGTGGATGGTAGATTCTAATCGTACACCTTGATGGTTTGATATATGGTTTATTGTTAGAATGTTTCATAAGTGGCTACGTCAATGAATTGTTTTATGATAGGTATGATGGACCTATAAAATGTGTCATAAGTAGTAATGGCACCATTAATTAAGTGAATGTAGAAGTTTGTAGAAGTTCGTTTATCTTGCTCCATGAAAATATAATCAAGATTACTCGTGCACTTGAATTAATGTTGATGCATGATATCTAAAATGATTATGATTCTCATGGGCTTGAAATAATCTTAATGTCTATATGATTAAGTGTTTAGGTATTTTTGCACATTGAATATAAAATGATAGCTTCTCTTGTGCCATTAAAATGATGTGATGTATGCTTGATGGAGTGGATAGATCCTCTTGCACCATGAATTTAATGTGATTTATGATTGGTTTGTAATTAGATTTCTTGCACCATGTAGATAGATTGACGATTACCCTTGCACCTTGAAATAAAGTTTACGATTAGTCATGCATAAATAATGATGTGGATGCTTGCTTGATTTAGAATT
Source organism: Picea mariana (assembly GCA_032191745.1). Classification (NCBI taxonomy): domain Eukaryota; kingdom Viridiplantae; phylum Streptophyta; class Pinopsida; order Pinales; family Pinaceae; genus Picea; species Picea mariana. The sequence continues at coordinate 25,175 of JASDQU010101321.1, read as the reverse complement.
GTTTTACTCTTGTGCCTTAATTTAATGTTGATTTATTATGCAATTAGTTCACTATTGCACCATGAAATTAAGTTGACGTATGATTTATTAAGCAATTTGATTCTCTTGATCCATTAAAATAACGGATGTGATTGGTTTATAACTTTATTATTCGTACGCCATGATTCATGGTTAGTGAGATTGATTGTTGATCTATTTATTTTCGGCTTGATTGTATTAGTGGGATTTAGACACCTCATTGTTCCTCAGAACTGTTGCCAGCCCTGAGACCTTAAATGGTTAAAATCATTTGGATCCTGGGCTAGACCATTTCTTATGTGTCCTGGAGGTCCTAACCATGCAGGATAGGTTGGGAGCGTAGTTCCTTTAATATTCCGTGATATGGTTGATCATTGTTATCATTTTTCTTCCATTGATCATGATATGTGACTTGCGTCATGATTTATGATTCCTACCGATTATGCGCCATTGGTAATTGTGTGAATGCAATGTTTATGTGCTACTATATATTGTGTTAATGTGTCGATATGTGTATCGTTATTCATGGTGATGATGTGTCGATTTTGTGTCGTGATTGATTTTTAATGTGTTAATATCGTTCATTAATAAATTGGATGATGTGTAGATGTTGTTTCTATTATTTGTGATGTTTTAAATTTCATAACGCCCCCCCCCCCAAAAAAAGAAATAAAATTGTTGTACGTCGCTTTTGTTATTGTAATGGCGGGGACGTTACATGTGGTATCAGAGCGGGTTCAAACTTGTGACTGTGGATAGCCACACCTTCCACTGAAGTATACACTTAAATTAAAACTTTAACTGGTACATGATTCACTCAGTGTTAGAGGACGCCGCAAAGGTTCGCAATGTTGTGATAGGGGATGAGGCACGACACCTCCAGTAGCACCCACGCCAGAGGGGTCTAACCCCCAAGGAGAAGAACATGTCTTAAGCATGAGAAATTTTTCGTACGGGATGCATTGGGTCTGACAAGGTGCTTCCAGGGATTTGACAGAGGCCTAGAAAAACCATCTGTACTGAGATAAGGCTAGGGATCCTATACCCCTAATGGTCCACAACACGCTCTAGTTGATACTGGTAGCATTCACCGAGAAATCGAGAAGGTCAAGTTTCCCGAGTTCTTTGGTGCCCTGGATGACACAGTCGTCGAGGCATGGTTGGAGAATATGGCGATGTGCTTTGCACTTCATGACACTACCTCCAACATGAAGGTCCACATGGAGGTATTTCAAGGGGATCACTCTTCTATGGTGGAAGATGCTCTTGCCACAATTGAACATGGCAGTCGAAGATGTGTCATGGAAACTATTCGAGGAACGGTTCCGGGAGAGGTATATGCCTGAGGAATTCATTGAGATTCAGCTCAACGAGTTCAATGCCTTGTGACAAGGTGGCCATACGGTGCCTGAGTATGAGGCTCGTTTTATGGAGCTTCTTTGGTATGATTTGCACCTGAATGCTGAGAAACTTAAGGTCAACAGGTTAGTGTTTGGCCTTAATGTCAAGATTCGTGCAAAGTTTAGGATTTTGATGCCTCAAACCTTGCATGATGTTGTCAAGAAGGCCCTCATAGTAGAGTAGGATCTTACCAGCGGGGGTCAGAGTAGGACTCCAGCGAGACCAGTGGGGCAGGTGTCATTTGGTGCGCAGTAGCATCAGACACTAGCTAGACATTCACCAGGATATCGTGGCTTCCAGAGAGGATCCACTTTCCCTACACTTCGATGAACAAAACCTCAGTAGAGGACTCCTTACAGAGAACCACAACAACAGCAGTTTAGGCATGTTTAGTAGAACAGACCAGGGTTCCAGGACGGTGGACTATCAGCTTCTACTTTGGGAACCAAGAGTAGTGGACCGAAGAAAGGTTGTTGGACATGTGGAGAGCCACATTACCAATGTGACTGCCTAGTGGAGAGGACCAGAGCTTCTGGATCAGTCAGACCCAGTACCATGGGAGATTTGGGCAAGGCTCATTGGATTCATGCAGCAATGAATAACCACCAGGAAGAGAACCAGTCGACTGTGCTCAAGACTTCAGGTTCCTTCACTGACCAGATCCTTAGTATTTTGATAGATTCAGGTGCTACAGAGAGTTTCATTTCTGGGGCAGCACTAAAAAGAGTTAAGGTAAAGGAAATCGAACAAGACGAGTTTATCTTTGTAGAAATGGCTTCGGGAGCCAAACAAAAGGTTGTTTGGAAGGTTACGGGATGTATCCTTAACCTAGGAGAGTTTGTTACTAGGGTCAACCTGTACGTCACAGCCTTAGGGTATTATGACGTCGTTATCGATATGGACTGATTGGAATCGCATGATGCGATACTCAACTGTAAGACAAAATGATTGATATTGGTCGATGATGAGAGAAAGAGACACGTGATTGTGGGTCGGAACCAGGGAGTCTCCCTGAGGTTCATCTCTTCCTTGCAACTACAGAGTATCATGTGCAAGGGATGTAAGCTTTATGCAATCCTTGCGTTAAACATGAAGGGAGTAGTGGAAGGTCTAGAAAACCTTTCGATGGTGCGAGGGTTTGTGGACATCTTCCCTGAGGAGTTACCTGGGATTCTGCTAGAGAGGGAAATGGAATTTACCATAGACCTAAAACTAGGGACTGAACCGATGTCAAGAATGCCTTATCATATGTCAACCCTGGAGTTGTAGGAGTTGAAATTGCAACTAAAGGAGTTGTTGGACCTAAGACTTATATGTCCTAGTGTGTCACTGTGGGGTGTGCCTGTTACCTTCATACGGAAGAAGGATGGGTCGTGGAGACTCTGCATTTACTATCGTCAATTGAACAAGGAAACGAGCAATAATCAGTATCAGTTGCCAAGGCTTTATGATCTATTTGATCAGATGAAGGGTGCGACGGTGTTTTCAAATATCAATTTGAGAGTAGGGTATCACCAGTTATAGATCAAGGAGGACGACCTGATACCACCTTTAAGATGAGGTTTGGACATTATGAGTTTACGGTTTTACCGTATGGACTGTTAAACGCCCCAAGGGTATTTATGAGTTTTATGAACGAGGTGTTTCACCAATACTTGGACAAGTTCATCCAAGTATTAATTGACGATATTTTGATATATTCTTGAATGATGGAGGAGCATAACGAGCACTGTCGCTTGGTTCTATAGTGTCTATGAGAGAATAAATTGTTTGGGAAATTGTCTAAATGCTCATTTTATCAATCGAAGATTCACTACTTAGGGCATGTCATCTCTGATGAAGGTATCATTGTGGATCCAGTAAAGGTCAAGGCTATTATGAAATGGCTTATGCCGATGAGTGTCCTCAAAGTGCGTAGATACATGGCTTTGGCGGGATACTATCGACGGTTCGTTGAGGGTTTTTCGAAGATAGCAAATCTAATTACGAAATTGCATAAGAATAAAAAGAAGTTTGTTTGGACTGATAAATGCATGGAGGCATTTCGGAGGCTCAAGGAGTTGTTGATGAAAAAACTGATACTAAATTTCCCTGACATGGACACAGACTTCTTGGTATGCACTAACACATCCAAGGACAGCTTAGGCATAGTCTTGATGCAAGACAGTTGTGTGATCACTTACATCTCGAGAAAGTTGAGAAGGCATGAGGAGAACTATGCAACACATGATTTGGAGATGTTAGCCATTGTTTATGCCTTGATAGTTTGGAGACACTACCTTATTGGAAAAAAATTTGAACTAAAAATGGACCACTGTGTTCTACAACACATCTTTATGCAAAGCAACTTGAACGTGCGACAACGACGTTGGTCGGAATTGCTTAATGAGTACGATTTCAAGATTAATTACATAAAAGGAACAATGAACAGAGTAGAAGATGCATTGAGTCAGAGACCATGCATCTTTTTGGTGATGGCTCTTCAGAAGAATCTAAATGAAAATATCCTAACCTTACAACGCGACGATGACTAGTACAAAGAGGTCAAGGATTTTATCGGGCAAAACACAACGAGGGTACCAAAATTGGAGGGATTTACTATGGACAACGACGGATTATTAAGATTTAAAAATCGAATTTACATACCTCACAATGACGAGTTGAGGAGTTTGATCCTAAACAAGGCTCATAGAGCAGTGTATATGTCTCATCCTGGAGTCACAAAGATGAGAGCATACCTTAAATCTTTATTCTTCTGGAAAGGAATGAAGGCAGACATAGTCAACTACATGGCATGATGTCTAGAATGTAAGAAAGTGAAGGTTGAACATAGACATCCGAGAGGATTACTACAGCCACACATGTTATTCCAGAATCGAAATGGGAGGTCATTTTGATGGATTTCATTGGATTTCCACTGACAGAAAGGAGACACGACTCAATTTTTGTGGTACTCGACACTCTGACGATGAGTGCTCATTTTATTCCTATGCGTATGACGTATCATGCACCTAACTTAGCTAGAGTTTTCATCAGTGAGATTGTGAGGCTGGATGGTGTGCCTAAGAGGATTATATCCGATAGAGAATCGGTGTTTACAGAACTATTTTGGCCTAGTTTCCAAGAGGCATTGGGAACCCAACTTAACTTTAGTACTGTGTATCACCTAGAAATAGATGGGAAGACCGAGCGAACAAACAAAATATTGGAGGATATGTTGCGTATTTACGTTATGGACCAAAAAAATCTTTGGGAAGAATTCTTGCCATTGGTATAATTTGCATATAACAATAGTTATCAAAGCACCATTAAGATGGCACCTTTCAAGTTTCTTTACGGGCGACCGTGTCAGGCGCCTTTGAGTTGGGATCGTCTTGAGCATAGGGTCTTGATGGGACTTGAATAGATCCAAGAAATGGAATCCCAAATGAAAACCATAAGACAAAGGATAAAGGAAGCGCAGGATCGACAGAAGAGTTATGTTGATGCACATCGTGTCGATCGTAGTTATGAAGTTGGTGATCGAGTCTTCTTGCGGGTGAAACCGCATAAGAGTTCGATCAAGTTTGGAAAGGGTGCTAAACTATCTCCTAGGTTCGTGGGACCTTTATAGATTTTAGAAAAGAAGGGGCCTGCGACCTATCAACTAGCTTTGCCTAATTCTTTGAGGCGTATGCATGATTCTTTTCATGTCTCTGTTTGGAGACATTATGTTAGTGATCCTACACATGTTATTGACATGAGTTCCTTACAGGTATCGGACGAGGGTGCGCTCACTGCAGAGCCAATCCGCATCCTAGAACATCACATTTGATAGCTACGACATCGAATAGTAGATCAGGTCGAGGTCCAGTGGGACAACTATAGTCCACACTCAGCAACTTGGGAGGATGCATGTCAACAATCTCAATTTTTGTTTGGTAGCTAGACCTATGATATTCTGATACGCTTTATTTTGGCACTTACATACTCTGCAACTTTGGGATGAAGTTTAAAACAAGAGGGGGTGTATGTAACATCCTGCTCTTGCACACACTGAGTGAACTTATTCTTTGAGGACACTTGTGTACAAGTGATCCGGGTCATTATACTATTGGTTTTTTTTATTATGATTATGAGATATTGTGGATTTGATGATATGTTATTTTGTAGTATTTAGATAGACATGTGCTATTGACTGGGTCTCCTAATTGTGTAAGACTCTGGACGTTGAGGATTTTGAGGCATCGATGAAACCCCTTGGACTCCGAATCGAGTGAGGGAGTGGACTGTTAAAGTTTAAATGTTGTTAATGTGACATATGTACATATGATTAGATATTATGATGTTGATTGTTATTTCTAACATGATTCGTTGATGGATGCAGGCTAATGATAGCTTGTCTAACAGACTCACATTTGGAGTAGAGGGGTCACGCACGACAACCAGATACGTTTAGGGAGAGGTGTCACAGCATCCCTGCCACAACCTACTAGCACTCCCGCCATGGCTCAAACTATAGGTTAACCACTACCTAGTTTGAGAAGACCCACGATGCCATGAGGGAAGACTGTGACAGTCACTCATGATGATTCTAAGGGGCATGCAATAAGGTAGGGGCATTATTCCTTAGAGGCATTTAGTCTCCCACAAGATCACCTGACGGAGTATTGACTCCAGGGGTTTGAGATCTACCAAATTCAGTCAAGAGGTGAGTGGGACCCTTGGAGCACGTAGTGCATCTTGAAGGGCATGTCACGCAAATAAAATGGAAAAAGATGAGTGGCACCCTTGGAGCATGTAGTGCGTCTTGAAGGGCACGTCGCACAAATAAAACAGAAAAAGGAAAATGGCACCCTTGGAGCACATAGTGTGTCTTGAAGGGAACATCATGCAAATAAAACAGAAAGAGGTGAGTGTCACCCTTGGAGCATGTAATGCATCCTGAAGGGCACGTCGTGATTTTAACTAGTAAGTTAATAAACCTAGTGCCTAGAAAAACATACCTCCTTAGGACTGGGTCAGCCTTAAAATGAATAAATTGATGAGTAATTTTAATAAAACAAATTCCCTTAAGAAATGTCGCCAAGCCTAGTGAATTTAAAACCTAGGTCTAAGTAGAACCTATGAACAAAAATAATTAGACATGTAACAAGAAGGGGGGTAAATAAATTCAAACTTTAATTATTAAAGTAGAAAAAAATATAATGGAGGATTAAATTTATTAAAAGGGGTAAATGGTTGTTTTTATCTACATCTGCTAAATTGATTTTTAGTTAAAAGGGAAAGAGGGAGAAACTTAAAAGAAAAGGAAACTTAAATAAAAGGGGAAACTTAAAGAAAAAGGGGAATGTCCAACTTAGTAAGGAATCTAGCCTTTGGGAATTTCTATTTATGAACTTGACTAGGAATTAAGTAAGGCGTAATTCATTAAGAATTGTAAGGGAATATTGGGACATCGAGGAGCATTTTTAGGAATTCTTTTAGGTGGGTGAGGGAAATAGGAATATTTAATTAATTAATAAAATTGATTTTCTGGTACAACTAGGGGATCGAGCGACATGTGTACGAGGGAGGTTTTTTTTATAATTAAATACATGAAAAAGGAATCTAATGAGGGTTTGGAAAACTAATTACTAAGAAAATATATAAAATAGATGGTGAAGGAGGAGTATGAAACACATTTGTCTTACGTAACGTTACGTTGTCGAAATTTGTCTTGACTGATTTTTGACTTGTGGGAGTTGGGATACCCATCTCGGGTAACGAGTGGTAGCTCAACCTTGTGAGGCAATATGGATGCTATCATTCTCTGGTATTGTGTGCATGGCCCCTTTGCAGCTCAGGGGGCTCAAGGGGAAGAAGAGTACCCCTAGATTTGGCTGGGAGGTACCAGTGAGGTCACACAGGTTGGAAAGCGGGAGCTGGACGGAACGCGCATGAGACAATGACTTATGGTTATTCGCAATTGGATACGGTACGCATGTGCATAATGTTTATTAAATAATAGATCAATTTATTGTTCATACATTTCTTTATTGTCGAAAGATCACTTACATAGATGCTGTTAAAAGAAAAAGATTGTGTTTTGGTCTCAAGCCATTATTTATTTTAATCTGGGTTTTTATAGTTTTTAATACAAAGAAATTGTTTTTTATCTGTTGTTCCTTTATCCTTTAAGTTATTAGTCTGTGCCTGAGAAGTCATCTAGGGGCCAAATCGACTGTCTTTCACTCCAGTGTTAAAGATTTAGATTTAAATGCCTTGCTTTCCTATGCATGGATAATAAGTGAAGGATAATTTCTTCGCCCAACATGAAGAATATACCATGCGATTTCGTTTTGTTATTGTTGTTCCTGAGTCTGTACTTAAGGCTTTAAAGTACAGTGTCAAGGCATCCGAAAGTATGATAATGGTCGATAAAGGATTTCATTAACCTTCGGCATAGGAAGCTAATGAAGGTTTCTATGTTCACGTTGTCTAGCTTCCAACTGTTCCCGAGTAGCAATATCTTGTTCAATGGATGCCCATGAACGTTCTAATTATTCCTGGGTATTTGCGGTTCTAAGGATCGTTTCGAAAAGACTTAACACGATATGTGTTTGATCTGATATCCCGGGTTGAATGTTAGGTTGAGTTACCGTGGGTACAGTCATTGAAGAACAATAAGAGTATGGAAATGATTTAACGAGAGATTTTAATCGCTGATTCAATTCGGTCAAGATAAGAGAAATCTTCGCATGAGGAACGAAATAGGAATACAAACTAAATGCCCTTTCCCGTAATTGTATGATTTTTAGCAAAAGGTGTGAAATGATAGAAAAACATCTAGTTTCAAGTAACGTAAAATTCTTATCGGTAAAAAACTCATGTATACACAGAAGAAGAAATTGACATGAACATAATTGACATGGTGCAAGTAAACATAAAATTTTGTAACTGTAGCTTGGACTTACACCTGCTGATAGCTGGTGCAGAGGAAGGACAAGAGACAATTACCAAAATATGAACTTCCTTCACTATAGTAGTAGTCGCACTAAGTTATAGTGATACCTCTCAATTATGTAGAGCAAAATGAAAAGAAACAAAGAACATAACAAAACAAACTAATTGTGTAGAGAAAAATGAAAAGAAACAAAGAACATGACAAAACAAACTTGAAATACAGTCGGGACAGAATCGAGAATCTTGAATTTGCTTTGTATTAACTTCCTTCATGGGAGAACTCTGTTACAATGAGCACCAAAAAGTCCAGCCTTTATCTCCTCTTTTAGTGATGTATTTATACAAGATTTACCTCTCGGTTTAGAAGAGCCAAATTGCTCCATTTGTCTGGATCCCTTTTTCAAAAAGGTGCCAGGTGCTTGTTTTTGCTTAGATTTAATACATATGATACATTTGTCCCAAAAAATGGAATACAAGCTGTGAAGGTTTTGCATTGACAGTTGGGGGGAGCGAGATAACTCCATTTCATCTAGTCTATCTTCAAGAAGTGCTAGGTGCCTGCCCTCACATAGATTCAGTGTACCTGATACACTTGTCCACAAACTGGGTCACCAGCTGTGAAGGCTCGGCCTGACAATGGGCTTCGGCAAGATAGCACTCTCGGGCCAACTGTGGAAGCTTATCATCTACCTGTATCTCAACGAGTTCAAGGGCACCAAGTTGTGCACTTGGTCAGATCAAATGTTTGTCAATTTGTGCTGAGTCCATCCTGTCCATCTTAGAGATTTTCGTCGAATTTCTCTCATTCTCCTCTTTTATATCGAGAGAAATCTGATCTATATTTATCTGCCTCAGCGCCTCTGTGTCACCTCCAATCTCTATCCCTAACTGTTCACCATTTATGTTATTGATGGCTTCTTCTAACGAATTCATCACTTTTTGAGCCTGCTCCTTGCTTAAAGTAATATCCTGTTCCCAATTCTTTGACAAGATATTACCTCTGGTTTGCTCGGCAATGGTGAGCCCGGGTGTCCCTGAAAACCTGTTGTTGGTCGCTATTACTGCCTCTTGGAAAGCAACCCGAGCAGCTTATGCGTTCCTTTCTTTGTTAGTCAGATTCTCGGAGATTTGATGAATTAACAAGCAGTGTTCTCGAATCTCTCCACTTTGTTTCGCAGACTCTATTTAGCAGAGGAGATCTTGCTCTGAATATCGGTTGCTCGGGATTTAATGGTCTCGATGTCAACCTTATTTCTTTTTGCAACCTCCAACTGATCTTGCAGCTGTGTAATCATATCCCTCTGCTGGCCCGATTATACTCGACCATCTCGGATCGTATAATTTGCTTGTTCCAGCTTGGTCTTAAGGACTTTAATTTCTTTCTTGTTGGCCAATTGGGCCAACTCGATTTCTCTGCTTACTTGACTCCTCACGCTTTCTGCTGCCGAAGCCACCCTGGCCTCAAGAGTCTTGATCAGTCGATTTTTTGCTTTGAGTTGCTTTTTTAACAATTCAACCGAGAATATAATTGTCATTGCGTACGCTCCTAGCGTTCCTACAATTTCAGTGGCAAACTCATCTTTCTTTTTATTTCTCCCATCAGTCATCACTTTGAATTTCTTAACAGTGGACTCTCCCTCTTGATAAAATTCTCGCTTTACCACAGCTTTCCTCTTTTTGTCAAAGAAGAATTTGTTAGGAGGGAGTTCCTCTGCCCTTATAGGTCTCATCTCTTCACCAAATATCCATCCTTCGCTAATGCCTCCCTGTGCCGACTACAAGGGTGTGACAGAGGTGATGGGTTGCCCGATCTGCTTTGCACCCTTCCCTGGTGTGCTGAGTGGATCTTTCCCTTTCAAGGGGTCGGAAGTCTTCGTCCCTGCTTCCGGATCATGAGTTTCTAGTGGGTCTGTATCTTTTATTTCCACCTCCGGACTATGCTCTTTGGGAGGGTCAGTATTCTCCTTTTCTGTTTCGGGATTCTCCTCCTGCTCAGGGCTCTTCTCCTTGTCTAGATTTTTCTTCTGCTCGGGGCTTTTTGCCTTTCCAGTACTCTTCTCTTGCTCCCCTTCCTGACGTTTTTCGGGGTTATAGGTTTGCCCCTCAAAACTTTCGGCTTCCTTTTCTTTATCCTTGGGAAGTCCCAAACCTCCCAGCACAACGGGGAGGCACCTTTTCTGATGCTCCTGAAATTTTAAAACAGAAGCTCTGTCTTCGGGCGCTAGGGACCCGATTCGAAATTGAACCTCCGAATAGGACCTCACCCCTCGGAAAACATCATCCGAGGGCGAAAATTCATGTTCAAACCTCTTTAACCCACAATTTCCCAAATGGGTGCTTACGATCCTCTGCGGATCATGTCTTTTGTAATCAATGTAGGCTAGGATCAAGTCTTCTAAGGCTGCAACCTCAGCCTTAGCATGTCCGAAATCTAATAATGAATATGAATTTAGTCGAATAGGGAAAGATGGCCATACCTTCTTGGCTGACGCTTTGAGCTCTTTGCTCACTCCGCCGATTACTGTTTGTCGAGTAATTTCGCGATAGGCCAGTTTGTCGGGAATGAACATCGGTAGTGCCGAAGGGGGAACAGCAGCTCCAAACACTCTCAAATAAGAGAATTCTTCTTCTACGTACCAGTCTGCAATATGGCTCAGATTCTCAGCAATGCGATCTGAGATGCAAGGTGGCAAAATACCAAAAATGGTGACGTGCACGGGCACCATCACCCAGTTAAAAATCTCATAAATAAACTTGTTCGTGTTATTTTCCCACATCTTATCGTGGTACTCATGAATAGTCTTCTCATGGGTCGGGCTCCAAGCCCACTTCATTAAATGGAAAGGTGTCAAGGAGCATATTGCATCCATGATATACGCGGACATGTAGAATCCGGATGGGTTTCCCGGCTGCTTTTTTCTCTTGGTACTCGGTGATCCTGTTGAACAAACTATCAGAGAGCATTTTTGCCCAATTGAATGTGGAACCTTCTACTACCCGATAGAGGAGAGGTACCCACTGGATGTAAAAATGTGTGGTATCCTCCCATCCGAAAAGCTGACAAGCCATCATTGCCACATACATAAAATTTGGCTCCAACGAAGAAATTGAATACACGCCCTCGTTATTCACTCTGAATGTCGCGGAACGTGACACCCAGTCTTTTATCAAGCCTGGCAAGGTTCTGTCAAATTCTTCGCACTCCTTCTTTTTGAATTCTGCCAGGAATTCTTTGCCATATGTATATTCAGAAGTTGCTGAGAGCTTATACATAGACTGGATATGTTCAGGCCTAAAAGTCTCGCCCATGGCCTGTCGGTCACTCAAGATAGTTCTGGAGGGCAGGTCGACGTGATCCAATGCCCATCGGATCATATCGTAGTATGGGAGAAATCGAGTTCTGGTTGCTACCAGGTGCATTCTCGACTGCACAATTGTCTTGTACCTAGTGTTCATATCATCCTTCACAATATCAAGGTTATCGTCATCAGAATCTGAACAGTTTACCAGCCCGGATCGCATAATGTTTGAAATAGATGACCAGGTGGATACTGAGCCACTCGTCCGAGGCGAAGTATCTGAGACATTGTCTGGACCCTGTGCTGCAACCTCGACGTTTTCTTTCGCCGCTCTCCTTAGCCCCATAGCTGAAGCTTTCTTTTTTGCTCTTCTGCAGTAGACCTGTGTATACATGTGGAAATGAGTTTCCTTGGAGCAAAATGAGTTCTATGTGCTTTAAGAGATATGTTTTTTAGAACAGAACGAAACTTTCGTATATATTTGAAGATCTGTACCTTTCGAACAAGTCTGTAAAATCGCACATAAAACCAAATTAAATGCGTAAATCCGATCTTATGTGTTCGTGGATTTTCCCTAAATCTTTATTAATGCCATCAATGCTCGACGGCTTGACAGGAAATCGGGTCATGGAGACCGAGTAAATCCCTCGTGAGGTGTGCCAACCTTGATGCGCGGGACGTATCTTGTTTAATTTCATTTTTCTAAGTTTTCGAAATCTCAATGACTTAAATATTTCCTCGCCTTTCACTGCATCGCGAACTTCTTCTTCGTATTTTAACCCTTTAACTCGCGATATTGCAACGTGGCGATAATTAAGGCCCCAATTAATTTGGGAAAAATCTTAGATTAGGCGCTTAATTTAAACTTGCGATAATCATGTCGTACTTCGTGAATCGTGGTTTCGGACACTTTAACTCCATGAAGGGAAATGCCGAGTCGCGACATGCCGAGAGACAAAACCAACCAAGGTTAGTTTTTTTTGCTTTTAGTTCTCGACCAAGATTCTCAGAAAAGTTATTGCATTCTCGGCTATCGGGGCTGTAAGAACAAAAGCTTGGATTCGACGAGCGCCGAGGCGTGAAATAACGATGATATCTAATCAAGGGTTAAAGGTTTTACCATAGTCAATTTCCTTGCGTGAAAAATTGAAAAATGAGTTCGCATTTTCGCAACTCGGGACTTGAGAATTCAAAAATCAAAGTGTCCGACTTGCGATATTTCAAAATAAAACAAAAAGGCAGACGTATTGGCAAAAAAAATGAATCTTTTCTTTTGGAAGTTAAAAAGTATTTCCATCGAGACGACAAGATTTAAGAGTCTTATGATTTCGGATGAAAAAGAAAAAGAACTTTAAAACTTAAGTATCAAACGTCGAAAATTGCGCGAGGTGAAAAACAAGGGCGGCTCCAACATAGGCTCTAACTAGGGATCCCGCTTCCTTGTGAGGTGGGAAGAATAGTAGACCAAGTGCCAAAATTGGGTGAATGGAGTCATAGGCTAAAATCAAGAGAAAAATCCAAGGAAAAAGATAGAAAGGGGACAAAAACTTTCATTGGATAACCCAGAATTTTTTTTTTTCGAACTCAGATACTTTTTCTAAACACAGCTGAAGTCACCTTCGCAATTTTCCCTTTCCCACTACTAATTTTGGGGAACGCTTCAAGACAGTCGTAACGGTCCAAGGATATTCAACAGGTCTTGTGATTCTCAGCTTGCATCAAAAGAATGATGTTATATAATCTAAAAATAGGGAAGTCCCATCGGAATTTGGGGAAATGATCAGGTTTTCAGAAAGCGTTGATTACCAGAGTTAATTGATATTTATGTATAACAGTCTTATAGATCTCTCAGACATTGCTTCACTGCCAGCGAGCCTGTTCAGTACCCAGGTGAAGTTGTCTGACCCTTTTTTACTGAATTTCTTTTCACCACTTCGGAAAATATTTATGCGTTTAAACTCTAAGACGAGGGCAATCATTTCTGAATTTCCTTTCATCGTCTTAATGGACTAGGTGGGGGCAATCATTTCTGAATTTCGTTTCACCACCTGTCTCAGTATTTATTTATTTCTTAAACATGAATATGGGAGCAATCAGTTTATATCAGGGATGAGATCTGTGTAATATTTTTTATCAGAGGTCTGTCAACTTATTTTGATTACTCGGTATCAACCTTCCTTTGACCCTCACAAGTCCTTTGGTTCTTATGGAGACAGGGGAGAATGAATAAAAATATTTAAGGAACATCTTGTTCAAGCAAGCTTTGATTTTTCAGACACTATTGAAAATCCTGGGAAAGTTAGGATCGCTATAAATGTTCCTTTGCTTGGCAGAGGATCAAGTAGTTGTGAAGACCAACTTTCTTATTAAGATCTGCTTCAGAATCCCTGAGGTTTGAATCACAAAATCTTTACCCCTTCCCCAAGGTTTGGGAAAAAATTGAGTTACTAAAAGTTAGATCCAAATATAAACATAAAACAAGGCCGCAATCAAATGGCTTAATATGAAAACAGGTCATAACAGTTTCTGGACTAGTCTTCAAATGCATTTGGGAACAAAAATTATGAGTGACTGCTTTTGAATTTAACATATTCATTCAAATTTTAGTTTAAAG
>JASDQU010101321.1:0-10899 GCA_032191745.1 Picea mariana | reverse complement strand
TAGATCCAAATATAAACATAAAACAAGGCCGCAATCAAATGGCTTAATATGAAAACAGGTCATAACAGTTTCTGGACTAGTCTTCAAATGCATTTGGGAACAAAAATTATGAGTGACTGCTTTTGAATTTAACATATTCATTCAAATTTTAGTTTAAAGATCAAAGCCAAAAATGATCTTGTTATCTAACCCTTTATATTGCAATTTGAACAATGTCATTTTAAATTGCTAAAAACAGCCTTTCATGATCTGAGTATTTAGAAAACTTACCTCTGTCTTCTCTTTTCAATTTCTTTGGGGATTATGAACTATCTTATGTATCACCTATTTTATGGCGCCCTATTTCCGACACTGATCTGCATCTTAAATCTTGATTTAATTTCGCCTGAGGCTAGAACCCTGCAACAAACGAAAAATCCGATTTGAAAATGTGTTGAAAATTTAGGAACGAAAACAAAAATTGAAGATAAATGTCAGAATAAAAACATAAATATGTACAAAATTCATAATAGAATTTATTTATTTACAAGTATATATATATAATTTATTTATTTTCTTTTCTTTTCTACCCAACCACTATCACGTCATATAGTGCTTTAGATATCGCCCGTTGACAGGGGCATTTAGAACCTCTCCATCAATGTTTTCCAGAAGAAAGGAATTCTTTCCTTCTGGAGTCGAGACCCTGAATGGTCCATACCAAATGTGGTCAAATTTGCCATGCTTTGTGGCTTCCTCCCTTCTCGCATCCCATATCAACACTAAGTCGCCTGGGAGGAAATCTCTATCCTTTGCCTTAAGGTCGAACAGCGCTTTCATATCGTCCTGGTATTTTTGTATTTTCTCATCAACCTCCACTCTAAACTGTTGAACCTCAATGAGTTGGTTAATTCTTCTGGTCACATGATTGGGCTCTTCGTTATGATCCTGCCATAACTTCATCACTGGCAATGCTAAGTTTATGGGGAGAACCACCTCGGTCCCATATACCATTTTAAACGGCGAAATGCCGATTGATCTTTTAGTGCTGATGCGGTTTGCCCACAATGCGTGCTTTAAATATACATGCCAGGACCTCTTTTTTTCGTTCAGTACCTTTTTGATTACGTTTACCAGGCTTTTATTAGATGATTCGGCCAGCCCATTTCCCTGAGGGTAATAAGCAGTGGAATGGCCGAGAATGATACTGTACTTCTGGCAGAAGTTGATCATAGCCATGGATTTGAAAGCCTGGGCGTTGTCGGTAACAATCTTTCAAGGGCACCCAAATCTGGACAAGATGTTATCTTCCAAAAAGTCAATCACCACCAAGTCTGTTGCCCTCTTAGTTGGAATTGCTTCCACCCATTTTGTAAAATAGTCTGTAGCTGTTAAGATCCATTTGTGCTGAGCACTAGAATGGGGATTGATTTCCCCTATAAAGTCTAATCCCCATTGTTGAAATGGGGCTTCGGTTTTGACTGGAACGAGCGGTAATGCAGGGAGTTTCTGTTTTCCAGCGAATATTTGACATGAGTAACAGGCACGTACTGTGGCATTAACGTCCGAAAATAGTTTCGGCCAATAGTATCCGGCCCTCAAGATCTTATAAGCTGTGGCTCTCCATGCATGGTGTCCTCCACAGATTCCTTCATGAAATTCTTCTATAACTCGTGGAGTTTCCGACTCAACCAGACAAACCAGCAAAAATCCGAGTGGATCCTTCCAATATAATTGATTTTCTGAGATACAATATTTGACAGCATGGAGTTTTAAAGTTCTCTATTTGGCCGGTGTTAGTCCATCTGGACATTTCAGGTTTAACAAGTAGAAAACTATATCTTTATACCAGCTAGACAACATGAATTTTTCTTCAACCTTGTTTGGATATGTCTGGTCATCTGGCTCTTGCAAATGTGTGTCCTCGTCTTCCCCTTGTAGGCAATTGATGTCAAGGGCTCTAAGATTTGACTCAGCCAAGAGTTTGGCTAGACCCTTTCCTTTTATTAATTTAGTTGGCTTGATTTCCAGATCAAATTCTTGAATCTTAGCGAGCCAGCGCCCTCGTTTTCCATCACTGTCAAGCTGTACCAATATATCCTTCACAGCACTGGTTGGTACGTACGCGATAATTTTTGAATGTAGAATGTAAGTTCTAAATGCCTTTAGTGCTTTCACCATTGCGTATGCCTGTTTTTCCATTATATCATATTTTAGTTCGGCGTCCCTAAGGCTCTTGCTAAAAAATGCGATCGGGCATTCAAATCCTTCGTCATCTTTTTGCAGCAACACTGCAGCGATAGTATGTTGAGAAGCGAATGAAAAGATGAGGAAATCTTTCAAGTAATCTGGGCTTGTTAACATAGGTGCCTCGCTGATGACTCTTTTAATATGCTCGAACGATGCTTTAACCTCGGTTTTCAAATTTACTTTTCTATCTTTCTTTAGCATTCCTGTGATCAATTTGACAATTTCAGCGAAATTTGGTATAAACCTTTGTAAAAAAATTATTGTTCCTAAGAAAGCTTGAATTTCTTTAACATTTCTAGGAATCCTAATAGTTTGTATCGCTTCAACCCTCTTAGGATCAATCTTGATCCCATCCTTAAATACAATATGCCCAAGAAGCTTACCTTCCTGCATAGCGAAATGTGATTTTTTTGGGTTCAAAGACAAACCATACCTGCGGCATTTTTCAAAAGTTTGTTTTAAATGGATTAAATGTTCTTCATCGGTTTTAGAAAAAACCGTCAAATCGTCAAGGTAGATTACTACGAACTTATCTCTTTCACCAACGAAAGAGATATCCATGGCGTGCTGGAAGGTAGCCCCTGCATTCATTAAACCAAAAGGCATTTTATCATACATGAATGTACCCCATGGTGTGGTGAAAGCGGTTTTTTCTCTGTCTTGCTCGCTCATGGCGATTTGGTTGTACCCAGAAAACCCATCTATCATAGACATTCGATTCGCTCCAACTACCCTTTCCAGGACGTGATCCATTTTAGGAAGTGGATAATTATCTTTAAGAGAGGACCTGTTCAAGTTCCTGAAATCCACACACAGTTTGATTTCTCCGTTCTTTTTTCTGACAGGGACCAAATTTGCTACCCAGTCTGAGTACCTTAGAGGTACAATTATTTTCGCATCTAGGAGCTTCTTAACTTCCTTTTCAATAACGGGCAACAAAATGGGGTTAAACTGCCTGAGCTTCTGCCTAAAAGGCTTGATTCCGGGCTTCAAAGGTATCTTGTGCTCAATTATAGAAGTATCATACGTTCGAAGCTCATCATAGGACCAGGCGAAAACGTCTTTATACTGTCTGAGTAAGTCCCTATACTGGTCTTTTACCTTAGGAGGGAGAAATTTAGATACCTTTACTATTCTGGAATCTTTTTCAGTTCCTATGTTGAAATCCTCCACTTCTTCTAGTTGTGGTTGTGAAGTGGACTTCAAAGGTATGTCGTTCTGATCGAAGAGTCTTTCCAAAGGAATTAAGCCTTTCGGGATTTGGTTATTTTTAAGGACCAACATGCGATGATCCGCTATCTTTTCTCGGAAGGTTTCAAGATTTTCCTCTTCTTGCATAATCCACCTCGGGTCATTTTGGTTTTCTTGGTCTGGATGGGTTTCGGAAAATTCACCTATTGCTATAATAAATTTCTGAATCTGTTCATCATCTTCAAAGACCTGCCAGTGTCTGACATTGTCTGGTATGGAGGGTTTATACCTAATTTCAATATGATACTTCAACTTAACATTTGTGGGAGGGGAAAAGGTTGAGGTTGCCTTAGCTAATGCGTCAGCATGTAGATTCTCTGTGCGAGGAATAAAATGGACTTTTATAGATGAGAAAAAATTCTCCATTAAATCCCAAGCGCAATTTCTGTATGTTCTCAATCTGGGATGTTTGGCTAGGTATTGTCGGTTTACTTGTTTTACTATCAATTCAGGGTCACCGTAAACCTCCAAGTTCTTTATGTTTAACTTCTTTGCAGCCTCTAAACCTAAGACTAATGCTTCATACTCGCATACGTTATTGGTGTAGTCTATGTCCCACTGCAAGCGATATGAGAAGGGAACGGTAAACTTATCTTCGGGTGCTACCAAAAGTATGCCAGCACCAGCTCCTTCAGAAGATGAAGCGCCATCGAAGTACATTTTCCAGATACCGCTTTTGCATAGTTCTTCGGTCAAGGGGCTAAGCTCTTCTTGTTTCATATCAAGTTCTTATGGATGTCCCTCTAAACCATAATCAAAAGACAATATGCAATTCCCCAGATCTTGGTCTGCAACGTAAATGGGAAAGTTATTTGGGTTCTGAGGATCACTGACAATATATGCTAATCTTGTTTCTCGGTACAAACGGGTAAACTGTCCACCGAAAATTTGGATTGTGGGATATGACATGTTTAATTGTAGAGAACCTCCCAACTTGGCTCCCCATGATCTGGATAGCAACATACCATATTTGGGGGGAATATCTGCAATAACCACATCCATTAGGATACTCTTGACCAGGACCTGAGCTAGGGTAACTACCAGATCTTTTATCATTCCCATACATTTAACATTTCTTGAATCAAATGAGTATAGGTATCCATAGGGTCTACTGATCTGTAGCCCCAGCCTCTCCATTATAGTTTTGGGCATAACATTATGTGAAGCCCCGGAATCTAACATGCAGTTATGCAGTAACTGGTCATGTATATTCAGGGTGATGTAGAAAGGAGCGACATTGTCTCTGAATCCCTCAAAATGAGGACCAAAGGTGATGTTAGGTCTGTCATCTTCTAGGTTGATAACATCGGAGTGACTTTCTGGCTCATAAACGCCCATCACTTTGGCAATTTGCTTCCGATAAGTGGGGTTTTTTGCCAATTCTACCAAAGGAATCGGTATCTTAATTTTATTTAATTCGTTTTCAAAATTGTAAGCTATATTGGCCTTGTCCGTTTCTTTGGTCAAGACTTCCGGGCTTTCTCTTTCCAACTTGTTTGTCTGGACTGCTTTATAACTCGTGATCTTAGTCGAAGTTGTAACTTTATCTCTCGGTCCCGTTTCCTTCGTTTGGGTCTCAACCTTTTTCACCTGAGACTGTTGAGTTTTTGCCACCTTGTCTATATTATTGGGTAACAATGTCTCTTCCAAAAGAGGTTCATGAGATTGACCCCTTGGTAGGATTTTCTTAGGTTGGTCATTTGACGTGGGCTTATTTTTAGATCTCAGATTGTATCTGGGTTGAAAATCAACCGCTATCATTTATGTTTCTGGTTGAGATACGCAGAGGTCAATATGACCACCTTCCTCTTCTTCGTTGTAGGTTGAGGAGTATTTAAAGATTCCTCATACTCTTCCCTGGTCAAAAATGGCTGTGAACATTCATCTCCGAAACATGCAACTTCATCTTCCGAATCTCCGAAATCTTGGAGGTCACTTGCTCCTATAAAATTTTCAGTTTTTAGGGGAGCTTGTATTTTTTGATCTTCATTCTTTATTTGCCTCTGTTGATTTTGGGGATTCGGGTTTCTCCTGAAGTCCCTTTTGTTAGAAGAATCAGCCTTATCCTGATCCAATTCCATCCTAGAGATTCTGTTAGACAGATCTTTAATTACTCGGGCCATATCATCCACTATGTCATCAGTGTATCTATTTGACACGGAAGGACCTGTTGGTTCCCTATAGCGTCTATTATCACGGTTGGCTATTTCTACTTTAGCCTTCATCTTACCTGAAGCCATCATATTAGATTCTATTTCGACAGCGTCGTCTTGTATTCTAATCAGAGTGTCTCCTCTTCTTTCACGCAAAAGCAACGCAAAATCGGGTTCGAAAGCTCCCGCGAAGGTTACTTTAGCTGAGGGTTTGGAAGGTTTAACAGCGGCTGGAATTTTATTATAAAGTTTGTTAAATCTCAGAATAAATTCCATAATGGTCTCAGAGTTCTTTTTCTTTAGGGACCCAAACTTGGTAAGGTAATATAAGTGATCTTTTCTCTCTCCCCATTGTCTGAGGAAAGCATCTTCCAGGGCGTTATATGTCCGAATAGAAGCCGCAGGAAGACTCTAAAACCAAGTTCGGACCTGTCCTTCGAAGGTATGGACAAGTAGTCTTGAATAGACATCCTCGTTCTCAATACCACAGATATATGTGAACTGGTCAAAAAATTTTATATGTTCGGCTGCGGTTAGATCTCCTTCTCCAGTGAACTTAGGAAGATTTTTGATGTAGTTATCAGGTAAATCATGAAGGTGAGCGAGTAAAACTAGGGGAGCGTATCTCGTCGCTACCTTTGCAAATACTCCGGGAGGAGGGGCATTAGGTTTTCCTCCACCTCCTCCTCCGATGCCAGCCATTTTCTTAGGAGTAGGAAATGAGGGTGTAAAACACCCTTTTGAATCAGGCGAAACTGGGAAATTCTGATGAAGAAAAGATGGTATGTCAAAAGATAATGATCTTTCCAAAGGACCTTTTCCCTTGTTTATAGATGGGAAAGTTTGATGTGGCTCATTCCTAAATTCTGAGTACTCTGTTTCCATATCTTTGATATCAGAGAGAGGGTTACCGGAAGTAGGAGGTTCTAAAGCGTATTTAGTCTTTAAAAGTGGACCTTTGGGTTTATTAACTGAAGCGGTCGCTTCAAACAAGCCTCTCGCTCTTAAAAAATTTTCAGGGTTGTTAACAGGCGTAATCAGCTTGCTAGCCAAGTTCTGTCTGGTATGCTTTCTACCAAACGCCAGTTTTTGTTTCAGTGGAGTTGCCAAGTGAAAGATTTTTTTTTTTTTAAAAGCCTTACAACAGTGTGCACTCTATGTTCACTATCAAAGAGCAACACTATCAACGAAATAGTTTGTCGTTTTCCTAGGGAAAAGATTTCGTAACTTCCTTCCCCGGCAACGGCGCCAGAAAGATGTTGTTCCTGAGTCTATACTTAAGTCTTTAAAGTACAGTGTCAAGGCATCCGAAAGTATGATAATGGTCGATAAAGGATTTCATTAACCTTCGGTATAGGAAGCTAATGAAGGTTTCTATGTTCACACTGTCTAGCTTCCAACTGTTCCCGAGTAGCAATATCTTGTTCAATGGCTGCCCATGAACGTTCTAATTCTTCCCGAGTATTTGTGGTTCTAAGGATCGTGTCAAAAAGACTTAATGCGATATGTGTTTGATCTGATATCCCGGGTTAAATATTAGGTTGAGTTACCGTGGGTACAGTCATTGAGGAACAGTAAGAGTATGGAAATGATTTAACGAGAGATTTTAATCGCTGATTCAATTCAGTCAAGATAAGAGAAATATTCGCATGAGGAACGAAATAGGAATACAAACTAAAGGCCCTTTCCCGTAACTGTATGATTTTTAGCAAAAGGTGTGAAATGAGAGAAAAACATCTAGTTGCAAGTAACGTAAAATTCTTATCGGTAAAAAACTCACGTATACATAGAAGAAGAAATTGACATTAACATAATTGACATGGTGCAAGTAAACATAAAATTCTGTAACTGTAGCTTGGTCTTACACCTGCTGATAGCCGGTGCAGAGGAAGGACAAGAGACAATTACCGAAATATGAACTTCCTTCACTATAGTAGTAGTTGCACTAAGTTATAGTGATACCTCTCAATTATGTAGAGAAAAATGAAAAGAAACAAATAACATAACAAAACAAACTAATTGTGTAGAGAAAAATGAAAAGAAACAAAGAACATGACAAAACAAACTTGAAATACAGTCGGGACAGAATCGGGAATCTTGAATTTTCTTTGTATTAACTTCCTTCATGGGAGAACTCTGTTACAATGAGCACCAAAAAGTCCAGCCTTTATCTCCTATTTTAGTGATGTATTTATATGAGATTTACCTCTCGGTTTAGAAGAGCCAAATTGCTCCATCTATCCGGATCCCTTTTTCAAAAAGGTGCCAGGTGCTTGTTTTTGCTTAGATTTAATACATATGATACATTTGTCCCAAAAAATGGAATACAAGCTGTGAAGGTTTTGCATTGACAGTTGGGGGGAGCGAGATAACTCCATTTCATCTAGTCTATCTTCAAGAAGTGCTAGGTGCCTGCCCTCACATAGATTCAGTGTACCTGATACACTTGTCCACAAACTGGGTCACCAGCTGTGAAGGCTCGGCCTGACAATGGGCTTCGGCAAGATAGCACTCTCGGGCCAACTGTGGAAGCTTATCATCTACCTGTATCTCAACGAGTTCAAGGGTGCCAAGTTGTGCACTTGGTCGGATCAAATGTTTGTCAATTTGTGCTGAGTCCATCCTGTCCATCTTGGAGATTTCCGCTGAATTTCTCTCATTCTCCTCTTTTATGTCGAGAGAAATCTGATCTATATTTATCTGCCTCAGCACCTTTGTGTCACCTCCAATCTCTATCCCTAACTGCTCACCATTTATGTTATTGACGGCTTCTTCTAACGAATTCATCACTTTTTGAGCCTGCTCCTTGCTTAAAGTAATATCCTGTTCCCAATTCTTTAACAAGATATTACCTCTGGTTTGCTCGGCAATGGTGAGCCCGGGTGTCCCTGAAAACCTGTTGTTGGTCGCTATTACTACCTCTTGGAAAGCGACCCGAGCAGCTTTCGCATTCCTTTCTTTGTTAGTCAGATTCTCATAGATTTGATGAATTAACAAGCAGTCTTCTCGAATCTCTCAAACATTGTTTAGCAGACTCTGTTTAGCAGATGAGATCCTGCTCCGAATATCAGTTGCTCTAGATTTAATGGTCTCGATGTCAACCTTCTTGCTTTTTGCGACCTCCAACTGAGCTTGCAGCTGCGTAATCATATCCCTCTGCTGGCCCGATTGTACTCGACCATCTCGGATCGTATAATTTGCTTGTTCCAGCTTGGTCTTAAGGACTTTAATTTCTTTCTTGTTGGCCAATTGGGCCAACTCGATTTCTTCACTTACTTGACTCCTCGCGCTTTCTACTGCCGAAGCCACCCTAGCCTCAAGAGTCTTGATCAGTCGATTTTTTTCTTTGAGCTTCTTTTTTAACAATTCGATCGAGAATTGATTTGCCGTTGCGTACGCCCCTAGCGTTCCTGCAATTTCAGTGGCAAACTCATCTTTCTTTTTATTTCTCCCATCGGTCATCACTTTGAATTTCTTAACAGTGGACTCTCCCTCTTGATAAAATTCTCGCTTTACCACAGCTTTCCTCTTTTTGTCAAAGAATAATTCGTTAGGAGGGAGTTCCTCTGCCCTTATAGGTCTCATCTCTTCACCAAATATCCATCCTTCGCGAATGCCTCCCTGTGCCGACTGCAAGGGTGTGACAGAGGTGATGGGTTGCCCGATCTGCTTCGCACCCTTCCCTAGTGTGTTGAGTGGATCTTACCCTTTCAGGGGGTCGGAAGTCTTCGTCCCTGCTTCCGGATCATGAGTTTCTGGTGGGTCTATATCTTTTATTTCCACCTCCGAACTATGCTCTTTGGGAGGGTCAGTATTCTCCTTTTCTGTTTCGGGATTCTCCTCCTGCTCAGGGCTCTTCTCCTTTTCTGGATTTTTCTTCTGCTTGGGGCTTTTTGCCTTTCCAATACTCTTCTCTTGCTCCCCTTCCTGACGTTTTTTGGGGTTAGAGGTTTTCCCCTCAGAACTTTCGGATTCCTTTTCTTTATCCTTGGGAAGTCCCAAACCTCCCAGCACAACGGGGAGGCACCTTTTCCGATGCTCCTGAAATTTTAAAACAGAAGCTCTGTCTTCGGGTGCTAGGGACCCGATTCGAAATTGAACCTCCGAATAGGAACTCACCCCTCAGAAAACATCATCCAAGGGCGAACATTCATGTTCAAACCTCTTTAACCCACAATTTCCCAAATGGGTGCTTACGATCCTTTGCGGATCATGTTTTTTGTACTCAATGTAGGCTAGGCTCAAGTCTTCTAAGGCTGCAGCCTCAGCCTTAGCATGTACGAAATATAATAATGAATATGAAATTAGCCGAATAGGGAAATATGGCCATACCTTCTTGGCTGACGCTTTGAGCTCTTTGCTCACTCCGCCAATTATTGTTTGTCGAGCAATTTCGCGACAGGCCAGTTTGTCGGGAATGAACATCGGTAGTGCCGAAGGGGGAACAACAGCTCCGAACACTCTCAAATAAGAGAATTCTTCTTCTACATAACAGTCTGCAATATGGCTCAGATTCTCGGCAATGCTATCCGAGATGCGAGGTGGCAAAAGACCAAAAATGGTGACGTG
This sequence comes from Picea mariana, assembly GCA_032191745.1. Classification (NCBI taxonomy): domain Eukaryota; kingdom Viridiplantae; phylum Streptophyta; class Pinopsida; order Pinales; family Pinaceae; genus Picea; species Picea mariana. The sequence continues at coordinate 697 of JASDQU010101321.1, read as the reverse complement.
CAGGGGCACCATCACCCAGTTAAAAATCGCATAAATAAACTTGTTCGCGTTATTTTCCCACAGCTTATCATGGTACTCATGAACAGTCTTCTCATGGGTCGGACTCCAAGCCCACTTGATTAAAGGGAAAGGCATCAGGGAGCATATTGCGTCGATGATATACGCGAACATGTAGAATCCAGATGGTTTCTCGGCTGCTTTTTTCTCCCGGTAATCGGTGATCCTGTTGAACAAACTATCGAAGAGCATTTTTGCCCAATTGAATGTGGAACCTTCTGCTACCCGATAGATGAGAGGTACCCACTGGATGTAAAAATGCGCGGTATCCTCCCATCCGAAAAGCCGACAAGCCATCATTGCCACATACATAAAATTTGGCTCCAACGAAGAAATTGAATACACGCCCTCGTTATTCACTCTGAATGTCGTGGAACGTGACACCCAGTATTTTATCAAGCCTGGCAAGGTTCTGTCAAATTCTTCACACTCCTTCTTTTTGAATTCCGCCAGGAATTCTTTGCCATATGTATATTCAGAAGTTGCTGAGAGCTTATACATAGAATGGATATGTTCAGGCCTAAAAGTCCCAACCATGGCCTGTCGATCACTCAAGATAGTTCAGGAGGGCAGGTCGACGTGATCCAATGCCCATCGGATCATATCGTAGTATGGGAGAAACCGAGGTCTGGTTGCTACC
>JASDQU010101320.1:494259-584708 GCA_032191745.1 Picea mariana | reverse complement strand
TGATGTGTATTACCCACGAACATCCACGAGTCTCAGTTCACACAATTGAGGACTTGTGAGGAATTTTTGAAATTTTTTCATTCTTCAGTTTCTGGGAGATTTGTGGGTTTCTCTAGGTCATCGTGGGTTTCTCGAGTTTGTGATTGCTTTGTATTACCTTGTGTAAGGTTGTGAAAACATTTAGATAATAAAAAATATTTCTCTTGGTTCCCTAGTGTTCTTGGCTTCCCAGTGTATCCTGCAGTTTATTTTAGCATCTTTTGTTAATTTTTCTTTTATATTTCATTTTTCTACTAGTTTTCTTAGTTTCAACAAGAAAATGAAAAAAAAAAGCTAGTTTTCTACTAGTTAAGTTTCTTTCTTTCTCTGCATTKTTTGCATTGTTATTTGAWTTTTTTTATTTTATATTAGCATAGGTTTTAATTTTATTCTCATCTTAAAATCATTTCAAAATAAAAATAAGAAAGAAAATCCTTTAGTTTGCCTCTTTTGTATTTTGCATCAGAAAAGGAAAACATTGCATTTCAAGCTKTGAAGGATTGTCCATGCATTTTCTTGTTGAAACTCTTTTTTGATTTGAAGTTTCATTTTTATAAGAATCWCAAACAACAATCAGTTTCACCTCCACACCCATTGATTAAAAACAACCACTTAAAAAATGCTAAACTTAAAATTTACTAGACTTTGTTTCTAGGGTTYAGAAACAGGTTTAGGGTTAGGGCCTTGGATTAGGATTGGAGAGATAACTCCCCAAGKCCATTGAAAAAACATAGAAGTTTGATATAGGGAGAGTCAAATACAATTTTCATATAAGTATAGTCGGGATCCTCCTCTAATAGAGAAGCTAAACATGAGGTCATGTGAAGGAGATCCAAGGAGATGGCACTSCAAAGCTTAATTGAGCATAGTGGAGAGATCCTATATTAGGGGTTTCGTTAGTGCCTTTACCTCAATGAGAGGTGGAGCTTTTGAAGCATCAAGTTTTTTTACCCTACCCATATGTTTGATCACAACTATTGATTGTACCCCCCATATGCTGACTATGAGTTGGTGAACTTAGTGGCTTTTTCTAAGGACCTCAGAGGTGATTGCAGGGACTTGATGTGGTACCTGGGGCATATTTTGTATCACACTTTTCAGTATTGTTGGAGGGTGCCCCACGAAGTGTGGGTGCTTGCACCAGATAAGGATGGTTAGTGGAGGTCAGGATAACTTCTTCTCACTCCTTTTTTTGTTGGTCCACAGGAATTAATCAACCCATGCCTTCATCCAGAAGGTCCCTTTCCAGTTTTTCATTGCTTTGGACTTAGGACTGTATCCACCTGGGCTGAAGTTTTGGAGAAGTTGTTTTCATGTGACGTTTCTCTTAGGAATTTTTATTGGAGTGTTGATTTGTATAGTTGGCCTTAGTTTGTTTCAATATCACTGCTTTTGGATCATTGATTCAGGGTGGTTGACCAACATCTTCGTTGGTCAAGAAGGACCCCTGGTATTTCTCTTGAAAGTGTGGAGTTGCCTCCTAGAAGGCGTGGGTTTTTATACCATTGGTTCATCAAAATCAATGTGTGAGACATTTATGGTCATGAATGATCCTGCAAAGGAAAAACCTATGCATAAGAACAATATGGCCAAATTTCTCTAGGATACCAACCAAGGGACCCATGCCCAAGGGGATTCTTGTGATTTTCCTTTCCTTAGAAATGTTGGTGACCCCTTGATGGCCACTTTTAACATTCCTGGGTTGAATGTAGGACTACCAGTTTGGTTTTGGACCACTCCATATGTCTTGAATTCTCTTGATGCTTCTCAGATAAGCACCTTATGTTAGGGACATCATACGGATTTTGATCCTTCACCTTCTGCATCCACAAAGTTTACTTCTACTCCTCCTCCCTCTTTTGGTGAAAGTCTTTATACTAGTAACTAGAATTCTAAAAGGAATAGGAAGAGGATGAGTAAGAAAAAGAAGTCACCAACCTTTGCTGGTCATGTTGGAAACCTGTCACTAGCCCCTGCAAGTCATGCTGGAAGCACAATCCCAGTCACTACAAGTCATACTGGCATTAGGTCACCAACCTTTGTGAGTCATGTTGGATATTGGTCATAAACCTTTGCAAGTCATGTTAAATACCAACACCTAGCCTTTGCAAGTCATGCTAGGGGATTGAGTTCAATCACTACAAGTCATAATGGAATTAATTCACCAACCTCTACTAGTCATGTTTGAGATAGGTCAACAACCTCTGCAAGTCATGTTGAATACCAACAACCAATCACTGCAAGTAATCCTGGGGGCATGAGCCCAGTCACTTCTAGTCATACTGGCATCGAGTCATCGACCTCTGTGAGTCATGTGGGTGTCTTGTCACCAACCTTTTCTAGGCACGTTGGAGACGTGAAACCAACCTCTACTAGTCATGCTGGGGGAAACCCACTGGCCACTGCAAGTCATAATGTAGGCATTGATATGGTTGATAATCCTAGATGTATTGGACATAAGCCCAATTTCCCTTCTAATCTTTTCAAAGGAGATCAATTTACTCATTCGTGCTTCTAGTTTATCTGTTAGTGGTGCAAGGCCATTTAGACTTTAATATGATTCTTGGGCATTATTATGTGTATGTGATGAATGATGTGGTGGCTACGCTCTTTTGTGTGATGCATTTCCCTCACAAGGCAAGCTTTGTCACTATTGATAAGCTTTCATCACATAATCACCACCCTAGTTCGATTTCAGCTCAGGTCCCCCCTTTATGTGTTTCTAGTGTTTGAGTAGACTCTACCCCGCCACAAGTGAATTATGTGGAATCTTATCCTCGGTGTCCAATTAATCCTAAGAAGGGTCCTTTACAATTATGTTCACCTTCTCGAGACAATGTCTCGACAATTTATCATGTGTTTTTTTTTATGGGGGCATGGGATCCCTTTCTCCCCCCTATTGGCCCGAGTTATCTGGTGTTTCCTCCTGATTCTAATCTTGTTTCTTGTAATACCTTGAGCCCTGGTATTGGTGAGTTTTCGAGTCCCAGTTTCTTGGATGTTGAATTGCCTTCAGATGAGGCTGTCCTTGGAGCTATGAGTATGGATTTACGACCTGCTCCTAAACTGAAAGATTTACAAGAGTTGGTTACCAACGAAACCCTTGGCTTGAACCTAGAAATGGGCTCTACCTTGAGCACTACTATGCATAAGTTGTAAGGCTGTGCGGTCCTCTGTACATGTTGTATTTTTAGGGTTTCTGGTTTTCAAGTTCAGTAGCCCATAATAATTGTTTTTAACAAAGGTTTCTATATTGGACTTATTAACTTATGGGTAAGTGTTTTTGGTCTTATATATAGGACATTGGAGACATTTTATTTGGTGCCTTTTCTTTCCATGTCAATCCATTCTGAGAGGTAATGATCTCGAAATTGGCATATAAGTTAGATTTTCGCCTTCATGCATTTTTGTGTTATCTATTTCCTGTTTCATTTTCCCTTAGGATCAACCCCACTGAGTTGCGGCACAAAACCTTCTTTGTTGTCTATAAGTGTTTTGATTCACGTGGTAGAGCCTACCTTCAATGGTAATCCTATTTTAGAATTCCTTTGTATTCTGGCGATCATGCTGCAAGATTTCTATTAGGCTCGGGAGTCATGTTTAGACCTGCCATGACTTTGCATTGAAGATTCATATATTCTTCTCAATATTTTTCTGGCCATTACCTAAAAGACTCCCCCTAACATATGTTGATACTTATGTTAACATTTCTTTGAATTCTTCATCTAGTATTGTTTTCTTTACTAGTATATAGGTAGGTTCCATTCCGCCTACACATTGCAGTTATCTTTATCACTCACATATCTTCCATAGGATCCACCCCATTGATTTTTGACATCATACCTTCAAGCTACTTAAAGGTGTCGCTTATGGATGGTAGAGGCTACCTCTCCATGGGTGTCTTAGTTAGTACCTCGCTGATTTTTTTTCACCCATGCTGCAGTTTCTCTATAGGCATGAAATCCCTCTATAGTCCCGCCATGTCTTTGCATTGAAGCCTCACAACTTACTCTCAATATTTTTCTGGCTAACTCAAATTGACTCAGTGAATAATTTTCTACAAATTCTAGATCCTCAAAGTAAATGAATGATCTGGATTATTTTCAGAATGAAATGAAAGCAAAGAGATTACAATGAAATACTCATGAAAATTTCCAGAAACGAAGAATTACAACAATACTTTATTTCTATTAATGAAATAATTGTAAAGAGATTGTAAAAATTAGAGTGCAAGACTTGCTAGAATGGTGGAATCTTTATCTCTGAGAAGAGATGTGACGGCTACACTCAATCGCCAGAAGATGATTACAATGAGTCTCTAAAGGCCTTTTTATGATAAACTTGAATGCCAAAACCCTAGACATCCAAAAACCTAACCCTAGGAGATGAAACGCCAAAAGTCATGTGGGCCCCATTTGGGTAAGTTAGTACATTAACTTCCTAGGGTCGTAAATTTTGCATACGATCTTCGTTTTAGGCACGTGATAGCTTGTTGGAAAGGTATTTTCAAGGACTACGAATTAAACCATCAATATCTAACTCCGTCTACAATTTTATTGTGGTGAGCCAAAAAAAAATTGTTTAGGGCCCCAAAATGGCCCTGGAAGTATGGCAAGATGTGCTGAAATGGAAACATACAAAATAAGCTAGCTGGATTAGGTGGGGAGCCACCATTATCCACCTGGAAGATGTGTAGGGCTTCAGATAGCCCCAAAAGTGTAGAACCCACAATTATAAAGAAGTACAAAAGAACGCGTTGAACTAAAAACTGACAAGAGGAGCTAGTTGGAACAGGTGGCTGGCCACCAATCTCCACTTGGATTTTCAACTAGCTCCTAGTAATTCAACTAGGAGCTAGATGCGTCACTATTTTCAATTTCATGAAATCCTGTAATTGATTGAAATGTGATATATTAAGTAGATGATGGAATTAAAATACTTATTAGGGATATCTAGGAAAGGTTTGTAAGGTTAGTACTAGTTCATAATGTTTTTGAGAAATCAACAAATACAATATTGCAGGGATATTTAGAAAAAAAAAGGTGTTGAACTTGTGAAGGAAAACATGATATACCTTCATGATGTTATGATAATTGCAATGATTTATTTGTCTTTATGTTGTGCATTTGAGTTATTGGATTTATAGTATTAGGGGAATTTTGAGGTAAAAAATGGGCCTCAAAACAAAAAATTTAATATCAAAACCAACTTTAAAAGAAACAATAGGATTCAAGATGATGTTGTTAACCATAAGGATAAAAAATTTTGGAGGGAAAGGAAGAAAACTATTTTTTTTAATAATATTTTTGACTCATCTCCTTATATATTTACTCATATTTCAAGTGTAGTCACTTGTTGAATGCATAATTAGACTCTTCCTCCAACGAGTACCCACTATGCATACTTTTGACATACCCATAGTGAGATAAACCCGAATACGTGAAAAATGTGTGTGAAAGAAATACTCTTTTTTCCTCCATGTATTTCTAGTTTATCTCACCGCAGATCTATCAAATGTATGTAGAGTGGGTACTCTTTGGAGGAAGAATTTAATTCCGCATCCAATGAGTTTCTACACTTGAAATTTGAGTAAACATATAAGGAGATAAGTTTAAAATATGAGGAAAACGGTACTTTTCTTCCTTTCCCTTTGAAAATTTATAACTCTTATTTTATTATTTTCTTTAGGAGGTCCATTTTACACCTCAAATTTCCCCTAAAAGAACATATTCTTTTATACTTTTTATTTTTAATTGAGCTATATTCTCATCATAAATAGACACAAAATAAATTGAACAATTGACATACATGCTTGTATAAGATATGAAACATAGATTCATCATCTCTATAAGATTTTCCAAAATCCGTATACTAACCCCGAACTATGGTAAACAAAAATCCCTTTTCAAGATAATTTTTACACCATTTTCATATTGGCTTACCAAGCCAATATGAAAAAACTTTTCAAGACCATTTTTCATCATTTTCTTCGCTTTTAAACACCCTAAAATATTATTAATGCAAGCTTAGTGTTATCACCATATAATTCCCAGATGGTGTCCGAGTTTCAAAATTTTAATGAAGGATTAAATCGCCACAGAGTTGTGATAATTTGGAGGACCCAGCTATACATGGTAGCGTATGGATGAAATAGCAGAGATATGAAGAGTAAAAAGTAGCATACCATCGATCCCGAAAGTGGCCCGGATCAACGGCTAAGACGTGTATCGAAGATGTAACTAGCGCAGAGATTAAGTGGTCGAGGGTGGGCCGGGGAAAACCGTCACGGTTTTTTGTGGGACGCATGGCGCCCTTAGAAGTACATTGGAGGAGAGGGTTGTCTGAACAAAACCAATTTTTTCAACCTTCGATGACAAAGTTTCCAGGCAAGACGCAGACTGTAGATCTTGAAACGACCCGGATCAACGACCGACGCACATTTAGGCGATTGAAGTAGCACGAGAATTAGCTCACAGAAGATGGTCTGGGGAAAACTGCCCTGGTTATGTTAGGGTTCCTGTTGATTTTCTTCCTGTCTGGGTAGTCAGTCTGTGTTAGTTTTGATGAATTTATTGCAGAAAATATACATCAACAGCTGGTTAATTTCAGCTCGTTAAGACATTTCGGATACTACTATCACCTGTTGAGAATGTTTCTGGGATCTACCAACACCGAGCTTCCTGAGGCTGCATTTATTTCGACCGAGTGTAAAAATATCACCATGCTCATCTTCATCAACAACATCATGTCCAGGATATACAGTCTCATTTTTGGTTCAGATCTGCCAAGAGTCCTAGAAGAAATGAAGAGTTCGTTGCAGCTGATTCTAGAGAACATGATGGGAGACTGGATTCTTTTGACTTAGTCCACTGTGATTTGGGTATACGGTGCCAGGAAGGACCTCATATTTTACGAGTTTTTCTGACTCCCAGGATATTTTCTTTGGAAATTATAAGACAAAGGGTCATCTTAGAGACTGAGCATTTCCTCAAAGCTCACAAGGCTTCTAATCTGAAATTCCCATTCGTGGTAGGTCCCTTTGTGGTGAAGAGCAAGTCTTGTTTGCCTCGGATTCAATCTAAACTCAATGAATTTTGGTTCACACAGTTGCAAGGAAGAAGATATGATCCACATCAGATTATATCAAAGAGGAGCTTGGCAAGCAGACAAGGCCCTTATGAGCACGAGAACATTGAAGGATTAGATAAGTTGGCCAATGTAGAGACCTGTATAGAGATGGAGGTCACCATACAACATGATCAAACAAAAAAAACAGAGCTTACTTTTCAGCAAATCTCAACACAGAAACCCTCACCTGGGTTGATTGTCAAAGCTCCTAAAATGAGCATCTTCAATAAGAGAACTATTTCAGAAGCCCTAGGGGCTGCTATCCAGCAAGACACCCTCAAGAAAATGAGAGTTGCATCACCCTCTCTAGTTATTGACTTGGAAGAGGAAGATTAGAAAGGAAAGACGTGCATGGAGATGGTAGAGACTACGATCTAGAATGAAGAAATCAATCCAGAAAACAAGCCACAGAACGAAGGCAACATGAAGGTTTTCAGCAGCAGGAAACACATATTCTGCCAGACTCCTCAGACAGTTTATCAATCTAAGGAGGATTTTATAAATCAGTATGTCTTGAAAGGGAGTATGATAAATAGTAAAATAAGGGAGATTTTTCCCTAAGTAGAAGGGACATCCCAGCGTAAATCTCACGTACTCTCAGTCAGATATGTCGAGAAAAAGGTATTCAACATTGCAGTGGCTGATAATGATAAGGTATCTGAGTTCAAGGTACACTATGAAAAAATTGGTGCCCCTGATAAAGTAAAATTCCACAGAAATGTCAGTGATATGCTGTACGCTGATCACTAAGCTTAGCTCTGAAGGTTGCAAGATTGACAACACATGCATTGAAGCTAGATGGGCAACTAAAACAAGAAAAGGTGTCTAGCAAAGCTTGGATGACACAGGTAAAGAGATTAGAGTCTGAAGGTCCATAGGGGTTGAAAGCTTCTCTAGATGACAAGGACAAAATGATCCAAAGCTTGAAGAAAAGCTTAAAGATGTCACCTATAGACCATCCGCAGACAGTAGAATTAACTGCTTTGGAGAAAGAAAAAGAAACTTTCAGACAAGAGGCACTAGACTACAAGGCTAAAGTACTGCAATTGGAGAAAGAGAAAGAAAATTGGTCACAAATGCAGGCAACGCCATTGGATATGGAAATTATTGTGCCTGCTAAGGATTAGTTCATGCTATGTCCCATTTGAGCTTGAAAACAGATGAGATCAAGAGTCTCAAAGAAAACTTAGAAAGGTTGAAACAAGAGATGAAGGTGAAGGATGAGAAATTAGCTCAACTCCACAGAGAGAACCAAGACCTACAGGAAAGAGTGAACAAGATAAAAACCAGATTGAAGGGAAAAATGCTACTGCAGGGAGCCAAACATGTAATATGGGACGCGATTGTTGCGGAGGTTGCTAAGTTCAAAAGTTATTTGAATTTTATCAATGAGAAAGACAACATGGCTACTATAGCTCAGAACAGATGCACTGTTGTAAATGAAGTGTTACCAAAGAAGCCCTCGGAATGGGCCCAAAATGCCATCGACTTACTAAATGCTATACCAACTGCCTATCTTCAGACCATTGGTGTGAAAGACAGGACCACATTAATCATTTCATCTAGGAGAATCATTGCCAAGCACAACCTGCTCAGATCGGTCCAGAAAAAAGCTGTGCAAATGGATCGTAGCATACAGGAGTTTAAGGATGCCTTTGAACAATTGTTTGCTAAGGGCCTCCCCTCATTTTGGGATGGTAAAGGCTCATTATACAATCAAGAATATTATCACACTCTCCTCATGCAGTGCAGGATGGTTTATTCCAGGTTTGAAGATATGGAAAAAAGTTTGAAAGGCCCTAGCTTGGTAGACCATTTAGCTATTGATTTCAAAATTCTAAACAAGTTCAAAACAGTAAAATTCAGTGTGCCAACTATGTACTATGCTACGTGCATTGACTTGGAAATTTTGATTAAAGAAATGATGGATTACGAAATCCCCTCTGATGCACAATATAAAGAACTCGTGCGGCTGGGTAAGACAAAGTACAACGTCCCCATCACCAATAGGTGATATCCAGTTGTCACCAATCTTGCAGATCCAACAGAAGCACAGAGAGGAACAAAGGGCGCAGAAGTAGTCGAGTGGTCAAAGAGACTGTTCATGATGATTGAAACGTTTCTTTTTTTGCTAATTATTATAAATTGTTTTGTATACTGAAACTGACATTCAAAACTGTTACATAAGCTAAAACATTTCAGTTTCAGTTATTATTTATCAAATTGTATAAGTACTAAGAGAATTGAATTAATTAATGTTGGTAGAAGTGCAAGATCACCTTTTGGTTGTATCAAACTTTATTTGTAAATTTTCTGAATCTGAATTGAATACAAATGCAAAAGATTTTGAAGTCTCTATGAAAAGATTCTAATGGGTGGTGATATGAGCTTTGTTTCCTTTGATCGTATGTATTTCCTGTAGCCTGTCATTTCATTTACATTCTCTTCTATTTAAATTGGAGAGTTTAAAGGCCCAGAATTCGTCTTGTGATGCTCTTGGATTAAGCAATTTAAACTATGTGATTATCTTCTTAACTTATTCAGAATTCATTTCAGTAATGCTCTGACGCAGTTATTTGTTTTCTTCATCTTCCTACACATCTTTTTATTTCAAGAATAACTCAGATTCATCGCCTTATTTAGCCTTTTTCCTCTGGAGAGTTCTATCAGTCGATGCATTGTTTTCGTTCACTTTCGGAATTTTGACTCCATAGCCCATAGTGTTCCCCCCTTCTTTGCCAACAACTTTATTAAAAATCCCCAAAAGAAACCAAATCTAGCCACCGATTTCCATAGATATATCAAGTGACACGAGAGAGTCCTCTCTAAGTTGAGCAGGCTAGTTCCTCAACTCTAAATCTGGTTGAAACAATTACCTCTATCATTTTTCTATTTAGCAGAACAAAATTTATAGAGTGCTAACATTCTGGCGCCGTTGTCGGGGACGAAATTGAAAAATTGTCCCTGGGAAAACGACTTAAAGCTTTAGTTTGATCCCTGAGGGTGACAGTGGACCAAATACCTTATTGGCTGAGATTATTATTACCCTAGTGAATCTATTACTCATAGACCATTTGTACTACACTGTGTAATATAGAAATCCTAGCTCCTAAGAAAATCCACACCAGGAGAAACCTAGACCCTGAACCTGCAATCCCTGTCTCTATCCCTGAAAATCTTGGCCGAAGAAGAAAAGAAAAGACAGTAACCCCTGTGTTATGTCCAGACCGATATTCGTCCTTACCTAGAGACAGATTGGCCAGTATCGAAGACCTTGAGTTTGATCTAAAATTCGAGCACTCCCTGTTCGGAACTAGGTCCAAATCCCGTTTAGACGAGACCATATTTGACGAAAAAATATTCCAAGATTTGATTCTAGCTGCTTCTGTCAAGCCTGTAGTGACTCCTATCCGAAACTGACAGCTACTCTAACCCCTCACAACAACTATGGAATCCATATTTGGTCCTCTCATACTGCCTGCTCTATTGCATGACTTACCCCAGGAATACAACCTAAGGATTAAGTTATATGATGCTGAAGGTAACATATCATCCCAGAAACACCTAGACTGGTTTGATGATTTCATAGAATTAGAAGAGGTGGATTTTGCAGATGTGAAAATGAGGTTGTTTACGCAAAGCCTTGCAGGAGATGTAAGAAAATGGTTTAGAGCCTTTGCACCATGAAGTATCACAAATTTCATAGCTTTTGAGACACTCTTCCTTGCTAGATGGGGAGATAAGAAAAACCCCCTTCAGTTGTTGACAGACTACAACAATATGAAGAGGTCGCCTGATGAAATAGTGCAGGAGTTTTCGACTAGATTCATGAAGGTATATAATGCGATTCCTGATGAAGTAAAACCCCCACCTAAAGCTGCTTAGCTCAGATATGCTGATTCTTTCAAAAGTGATTTTTCTTTATTATTGAGAGAACGAAGATCTGCCATGATAGATGATATGATGACAGATGCCATTGAATTCGAATTAAACCTAATGGCTTCAGGAAAAATGAAAGCTAATTCTGACAAGAACATGGGAAAAACTCAGGATAAAGCACAAACTTCCACATCACAAACATCAGAAGAAAGATTCAAAGCGATGATGAAAAACATGGAAAGGATGATGGAACAAATGGCATTGGGAAACAGACCCAACCCTAGAGAATAGGCCGATGGTCCACCTAGAAATCTAGGAAGACCAGCCGATCCACAGATCAGGCAAAGAGAGCAAAGAAACCAGGATAATCAGGCAGCTCAAGCAAACCAAAAAAATCAGGGAAATCAAGGAAAATAGGGAAAACAACAAATAGGGCTTCCTTTTCAGAATAATTATGTGAATGAAGATTATGATGGATATTTTGAATATAATGTGAACTTCTGTGATGACAAAGAAACTGATGTGTTTTTGACCAAGGAAGAACACGACCAGTTCATGGATGCTAGTGAAATATTTTTGCAAGATGAAGAGGAGAGGATATCAGTAGAAAGAGAAGATTCTGAGACTGGATTGCAAAGCGCCATCATGCAATTCCAAAGGCAATACAATCTTTGAAATCAAAAGGTGCCTCCAAATCCTTCGAAAGGTAATCTCCCAAAGGCAAACTCCACCAAAGATGCTCAGAGTAATGTGCCCTCTTCTAGTCAGCCCAAAAAGAACTCCACGGGAAAAGATCCAGCTGCAAAGGATTCCACTATGAAAGAATCCACTGCAAAGGATGTTATGGATAAGGGCAAGCCAAAAGAGGAACCACAGAAGAAAATATTGACAAGAAAAGAAACTGTCACTAAAGAGGTAGAAAAAACTCCGTCCTCTTTTGACTTCGAAAGTGAGATGGCTAAGATTAAAATTTCAGTACCATTTAATGAATTGATCAGAAATAGAGAATACATAAGTTAGATCATCAAGTTGATTAAGATGGGATAGACCTCTGATACTCTGAACATACAATATGATCACCCAACCATCTTATTTAGGCCGAGAGTAGAAGAAAACAGTGAAAGTGAAGAAGTTCCTCGTTTTTATGTCAGCTTAAAAATCCACAACATGACTTTACACAATGCTATGCTGGACTCCAGAGCATCTCACAACCTGATGCCTAAAGTGGTCATGGACCAACTAGGCCTTGAGGTCACAAGACCCTATAAAGATCTGTTCTCTTTTGATTCAAGGAAGGTGAAATGCCTTGGCATGATAAAAGACATGGTCATTTCTCTAGCACAAATCCCAGCGAAGAATATGGTGATGGACGTGGTGGTTGCTGATATCCCTCCAAAATTTGGAATGTTGTTGTCCAGGTCATGGGCTGCAAAACTGAAAGGAATCCTCCAGATGGACATGTCATATGCCACTATTCCTATCTTTGGTCAAGACATAATATTGTACAGGGAATTTCTACTGAAATATATGGTCAAAAACAAATCACAACCTACCAACCATCCTATCTACTCAGTAAGCACTGAGTTGGGGTCTTCCATTTTCTTCAATGATATATGCTCAGGAGCAGAAGAGATGAAAATAGTCCTGGCAGATAAAGGTATACCCGGGCAACAGTTGGAGGAAATTTTAGAACAACAGGGTGACCCATAGGATCAGATATAGAAAATGAAATTCGATGGAGCTACATGTAGAGAAGGCTCTGGAGCTGGCGTGTGGATAAATCATCCCAAAGGAGATGCAAAATTGTGCTCTTACAAACTCGTTTTTGAATGTACAAATAATATGGCCGAATATGAAGCGTTAATATTGGGGTTGAAAGTTGTGGAAGAGTTGGGTGCCAAAAGGATTGATGTACTTGGAGATTCTAAAATCACCATAAATCAAATCAAAGGCATCTACCAGGCCAAACATCCTATACCGAGGGCTTATAGAAATATTGTATTAGAACTCCTTGAAAAATTTTCAGAATGCAACCTTTCAACAATTCCATGGGAACAAATTCAGGTTGTCGATGCACTAGCCACTTCAACAACAGTGTTCAAAGTCCCATTTTTTCTCGAAAAAAGATACAAGGTTGAAGTCAAGTATAGACCGACGATACCAGACAATATGAAACACTAGCAAGTCTTCGAGGACGATAAACATATAGAAAGCTTCCTTAGGATGGAAAATGAGTTTGAGAATTTAAGCATTGATGATGAATATTGCGATGATGAAGTAGATGCAACTGCTTTCACCAAAGAAGGATAATTTGACAATCAAATCGCTGGCAGAGATATTGTGCAGCTAAAGAGCAACATTATCCCCAAAGGCCTAGTACCATTAGAAAAACTTTTTGATAACAATGATGTGGCTAGATATCCAAAGATCACAGTAGATGAAGGGGACATAGAAGATTGTAATATTGGGACTCCAAAAGACCCAAAGATCATTAAGCTGTCCAAGAAGCTCAACCCTGAAGTCAAAGAAAGGTATGTAAAATTGATGAAGGAATTCTATAATGTCTTTGCCTGGAGCTATGATGAGTTGAAAGTTTATGATACTAGTATAATCCAACATGTTATCCCGATAAAAGAAGATCACAAGCCATTTAAATAGAATTTAAGAAGAATAAACCCTCTGTTGTTACCATTGATAGAGAAATAAGTAAAGAAATTGTTTGAAGCAAAAATCATAGTGTCCCTAAGATTATCCAAATGGGTAGAAAATCTGGTGCCTGTCAGAAAAAAGAGTAGAGAGATCAGATTGTGTGTGGACTTCAGAAATCTGAATAAGGTATCTCTTAACGATAACTACCCTTTGCCCAAAATGGACCACATTCTACAGAAGGTAGTGGGCTCTCAAAGGATGTCGATGTTGGATGGTTTCTCGGGATACAACCAAATCATGGTACATCCCGACGATCAAGAAAAGACAACGTTCACCACACCTTGGGGAATTCATGTACGCCAAAATTCCATTTGGGATTATGAATGTTGGAGAAACATTTTAGAGGGCTATGGACATAGACTTTACAAATGAAAAGGATAAATTTATTGTCATATACCTAGATGACATTACTGTGTATTCTTCTACAGATGAGGAACACATCAAACATCTCAGAAGGGCGTTCGAGAAATGCAGAAAATTTGGCATATCACTGAATCCGAAAAAGTCAAATTTTGCCATGGAAGAAGGGAAGGTCTTAGGGGACATCATTTATAAGGAAGGAATAAAGGTAGACCCGAACAGGGTTGAAGGAATTTTGAAGATTGGCGTACCCAGAAGAAAAAAGGAAGTACAATCGTTTCTAGGTAAAACAAATTTCCTAAGAAGATTTATTCCTAATTTAGCGGAGATCATAAAGCATATCACCAACATGTTAAAGAAGGGAAATCAAATCAAATGGATCCCTGAGGCTAGAAAATATTTTGAGGACATCAAGGTAGCATTGACAAAGGCTCTTGTGTTGTCTAGTCCAAATTTCGAGAAAGATTTCATACTATTCTCTTTCAAGTCAGAACACACAATTGCAGGTGTATTGCTCCAAAAGGATGACTAGAATTTTGAGAAGCCCATAGCATACTATAGTAAGACATTGAGAGATGCTCCTTTAAAGTATGAAATCATGGAGAAGAAGGCGTATGCTTTGGTCAAAGAATTGAAAGAATTCAGGGTGTATATTCTACATTCACATACTACTGCTTATGTCCCCAACAACTCAGTAAAAGACATCTTAACACAACCCAATCCTGAAGGAAAGAGGGGAAAATGGATTACAGTACTATTAGAATATGATCTCGAAATCAAGCGCACAAAGTTGATCAAAGGGCAAGGACTTGCTAGACTAATGGCTCAAACAAACTGTGAGCTTTTAGGGATACATTTCACTACGGATATGTTAGAGGATATAACAGAGGAAGAAAGGGCGACTCCACAAATATCTCAGAAATTTCTTGACTCTACATGGTATGCAGACATTATCTTTGTGTTAAAAAATTTGCAAGCTCCTCCTGAATATAGTAAAACAAAGGCTGGGTTCTTGAAACTTAAGGCGACAAAATTTTGCATTGTTAATGAATTACTGTACTGGAAGGACCCAAGAGGGATTTTACTGAGTTGTTTGATAAAAGAAGAAGTTGAAAGAACCACCAAGGATTTCCATAAAGGAAACCATGGAGGTCATCATTATTGGAAGACAACTGTACAGAAAATGTTGAGAGCTGGTTTTTACTGGCCTAGTATTTTCCCTGATGTTTATAAGGAAAGGTCAAAGTGCCATGAATGTCACATCTTTGATGGGAAAGGAAAATTGCAGTCTCTGCCATTGAAGCCCATTTCAGTAGAAGCTCCTTTCAGGCAATGGGGCCTGGATTTCATAGGAGAGATACACCCACAATATTCGGCTCAACAAAAATGGATCTTGATTTCAACATATTTTTTTACTAAATGGATTGAGGCTGTTTCTACCAGACAAGCTACAAATGACGTTATAATTCGATTCCTGGAAGACAATATTTTGTCAAGATTCAGATGTCCGGTCAAGATTAAAACAGACAATGCAACGACCTTTAAGTCTAAAAAATTTGAGAATTTCTGCAATGATTACAATATTAATCTTGGTCATTCTACGTCATACTACCCACAAGGAAATGAATTAGTTGAGTCTTCAAACAAAAACCTAGTCAGAATCATCAAAAAACTATTGAAGGAGAATAAAAAGGTGTGGCACAAGAAGCTCATTCATGCGCTGTGGGATGACAGGATATCCCCAAAAAGATCTATTGCCACATCTCCGTTCCAGATCGTCTATGGTACAAAAGCCATCTTTCCTACGACACTCAGATTGTCGGTAATGAAGTTGTTACAGGAGAAAGAAGCAGAGATGAATGCCGGTCAGAGAAGGGAGGATGAACTCATCAGCATGCAGTAGACCAAAGAAAAATCTTTCAATAACGCCCAACTACGTCAAGAAAAAATCAAGGAATCTTTCGACAGACATACCAAAGCAGATAACTTCAAACTTGGAGACTGGGTACTAATATGGGATGCCAAGAACGAAAACAAAGGTAAACATGGAAAATTTGATCACTTGTGGCTGGGCCCATTCAAAATTACAGCTTACCGCGGGAGCAATGCCTATTTGTTGGAGGAAAGTAATGGAGAACTCGCCAGAGGAGGGTCTGTGAATGGCAGGTTCCTCAAGCACTACGTCGTTTGAAAATCATCACTCGCCATTCATTGTACATAGCTTCTTTGCGTTTTGTTTTTCTTTAAGTGTGAAAATCAAAATAAAAATAGCATGGTTGAAGCCCGAAGTGAAGGCCCTGAGCTGCGTTGAGTAGGTTCGTAGTTTTTGAATAAAATAAACAGATTCAGATCACACACATAAGATTACAGCCCAATGGGTAGGAACTTGGTAGACAGTTCTTTGCTACCTCATAGGGAGGATAGAATCCCTAGTTGGAGCCAATGTTATCACCATATAATTCCTAGATGGTGTCCAAGTTTCATAATTTTAATGAAGGATTAAATTGCCACAGAGATGTGATAATTTGGAGGACCTGAATATACCTGGAAGTGTATGGAATAAATAGTGGAGATATGAAGAGTAAAACTCAGTAGACCGTTAATCCCAAAAGCAGCCCGGATCAACGGCTGAGACGCATATCAGAGATGTAACTAGCATAGAGATTAAGCGGTCGAGGGAGGGCCAGGGAAAACTGTTGTGATTTTTTGCGGGACGTGTGGCGCTCTTAGAAGTTCATCGGAGGAGAGGGTTGTTTGACCAAAACCACTTTTTTCAACCTCCAATGACAGAGTTTCCAGGAAAGACGCGGACTGTAAATCTTGAAACGACCCGGATCAACGACCGAGGTGCATTTCGACGATTGAAGTAGTGCGAGAATTAGATGACAGAGGATGGACTGGGGAAAACTGCCCTATTTTAAGTCATGGACATGTGGCATTCTCAAAGACACATCAGGGCAAAGGGAGATTCATCCAAAACTGTTTTTCTCCAAACCCCGATGGCAATAGATGCCTATAAAAGGAGGAACCCCGGGAATTCTTCTATGACAATTTGAAGCATTCAAACGTTCGAAAATTTGGTGCAAAGCTTCGATTCAAATTTCGAATTTTAGCACTAAACCAGACTAGTTTTCTCACCACCTATCAGGTATTCTTCATCATGGCTGCCAATCCTGTTGTTTTATCCGTGAGTGAACCAAATATTTCCTCCAGGGAGGAAGCCCTAATTAACATATATTTTGACGTTTTCGACACAGAGACAACAGTCTCTCCCATTTTTGGGTCTAAAGTGAATTTGTTCAACAATGATAGATCCCACATACCCTTTCTTGAAGCGGCCCAAGCCTCCTTCGCCCCTTATGTCATAGAAACAGTCTTCCCATTCCCTGAATTTGTAAGATGGTGTGCAGAGCAATATTCCCAGGGAGAAAGAGACATTTTAAATAAATTAGGGTCAGAAGTTCTGTGTAAAGTAGACGGTCCATTGCTCCGACATGCTCTCAATATACCAGATGCCTCCCCCACAGTGTCATAACCCTTTGAGGAACAGAGAATCATTACGATTTATAGAGAATGCTTGCCCGAGGTAAAAACCATGTTTATGGAAACCACAGTCAAGCCTGAACATCATTCATAGAGTCTATCCTTGCCTGTCAGTATAAGCGTCATGATCCTCGAAGTCCAGTGGGCTTGTTCTCTACTGAGTCAAATTCTAGGTCTAGACAATGACAAGTTTGTGGTAGAGGTTATGTTAGGGTTCCTATTGATTTTCTTCTTGTCTGATAAGTCACTCCATGTCAGTTTTGATGAATTTATTGCAGAAAATATACATCAACAATTGGTTAATTTCATCTTGTTAAGACATTTTAGATACTACTCTCACCTGTTGAGAATGTTTCTGGGATCTAACAACACTGAGCTTCCTGAGGCTGCATTTATTTTGATCGAGTGTAAAAATATCACCATGCTCATCTTCATCAACAAGATCATGTCCAGGATATACAGTCTCATTTTTGGCTCAGATCTACCAAGAGTCCTAGAAGAAATGAAGAGTTCGTTGCAGTCGAGTCCCAAGAACATGATGGGAGACTGTATTCTTTTCACTCAGTCCACCATGATTTGGGTATACGGATGCCAGGACGGACCTCATATTTTACCAGTTTTTCTGACTCCCAGAATATTTTCTTTGGAATTTATAAGACAAAGGGTCATCTCAGAGATTGAGCATTTCCTCAAAGCTCACAAGGCTTCTAATTTGAAATTCTCGTTCGTGGTTGGTCCCTTTGTGGTGAAGAACAAGTATTTTTTGCCTCAGATTCAATCTAAACTCAATGAATTTGGGTTCACATAGTTGCAAGGAAGAAGATATGATCCACATCAGATTATATCAGAGAGGATATTGGCAAGCAGACAAGGCCCTTATGAGCACTATTTAGTTCTAATTGATGATGTCAATCAGAGTTCATTTAATGTCAACCTGGGAAGGTAAACTTAGAAGCGCTACCTAAAATATATAGATCTAGAAAGATTCCTAATATGTCCGAGATCTTAAAGTTCCCTTACAAGAACATTTTCATCAAAATCTCTTTCAACAACTAATCAAACCTAGATCTAACAATTGTCAAGACCCTAAGGTTCTCTTACAAGAACACCTGAATTTTAGGATCTCCTCCAATATTAGAACATTTAACAAAACTTAAAAGATGAAATGAAACAAACCTAAATCTAATAATGGTATGAGGTCTTACGATTCTCTTACAAGAACACTTTCAAATAAGACTCTTCCAATATTAGAACATTTAACAAAACTTAAGAGCTGAAATGAAACAAACCTAAATCTAATAATGGTATGAGGTCTTACGATTCTCTTACAAGAACACTTTAAAATAAGACTCTTCCAATATTAGAACATTTAACAAAACTTAAGAGATGAAATCAAACAAAAACATAAATTAAATTATACCTAAAATAAGCAAATCAGCATGCAAGTGAGGCCATGGGGGCCCTCCATAACTCCACAAGCACACCACTTCAAAGGAGACTCAGATGTAGAAGCAAAATCGAAGTATGATTCTTTATTTCAAAACCTCCATTACAAATCAACTCTAAGATTACAACTCTCTCTAATTCTAATATTACAAGCCTACAAATGAAGGAGGTAACACTCCTATTTATACAAGAGCTATGATAACAAACTCATAAATGTGATCCACTAATCTCTCTTTAGTTCCATACATCTCTCAACCATCTAGACACATAACCCTATCCTCCATGATATTCTCCATGAGGTCCATGATCTCCTTCATGATATCCTCCATGATCTTCTCAATTCGAATTTGAACATAGAGTGCCACATAAAGGTGCCTAGGAAGCTTCTTTTGTACCTACACATGTTAACAAACTCATTCTTATTGTTAGGTATAAGTATAAGCATATTATTTTCTAAAGTTTAACCACATATCCACTTAAAAATGTTAAGAATTGATAAACTTTGGAAAAGCATAGTTATAACCCAAGGATGAGGTAAATGTAATGATGCGGAGGTGATATGAAGGTGATATGAAGGTGAAATGGAAGTAATTGTGAAGGTTTTAGTGAGTTAATGGAGTGAGAATAGGGACTATTTTGAAACCCTACAAGCACGAGCACATTGAAGGATTAGATAAGTTGGCCAATCTAGAGACCTGTATAGAGATGGAGGTCACCATACAACATGATCAAACAAAACAAATAGAGATTACTTTTCAACAAAGATCAGCACAGAAACCCTCACCCAGGTTGATTTTCAAAGCTCCTAAAATGAGCATCTTCAATAAGAGAAGTAGTTCAGAAGCCCTAGGGGCCAGTAGCCAGCAAGACGTCCTCAAGAAAATGAGAGTGAAATCACCCTCTTCGGTTATTGACTTGAAATAGGAAGAGTAGAAAGGAAAGACGTGCATGGAGATGGCAGAGACTATGGCCTATAATGAAGAAATCAATCCAGAAAACAAGCCATAGAACAAAGGCATCATGAAGGTTTTCAGCAGCAGGAAACCCATATTCGACTAGACTCCTGGGACAATTTATCAATCTAAGGAGGATTTTCTAAATCATTATGCCGTGAAAGGGAGTATGGCCAATATTGAAATAAGGGAGCTTTTGCCTGAAGTAGAAGGGACATCCCAGTGTAAAGGTCACCTACTCTCAGTCAAAGATGTCGAGAAAAAAACATTCAACATTGTAGTGTCTGATAATGATAAGGTATCTGATTTCAAGGTACACTATGAAAACATCGACGCCCCTGATAAAGTAAAATTCCACAGAAATGTCAGTGATATGTTGTACGTTGATTACCTAATCTTAGCTCTAAAGGTTGCAAGATTGGCAACACATGCATTGAAGCTAGATGGGCAACTGAAACAAGAAAAGGTGTCCAACAAAGATCTGATGACGCAGGTAAAGAGATTAGAGTCTGAAGGTCCATAGGGGATGAAAGATTCTCTAGACGACAAGGAAAAAATGATCCAAAGCTTGAAGAAAAGGTTGAAGATGTCACCTACAAACCATCCATAGACAACAGAATTAACTAATTTGGAGCAAGAAACAGAAACTTTCAGACAAGAGGCACTAGACTACAAGGCTAAAGTACTGCAATTGGAGAAAGAGAAATAAAATTTGTCACAAATGCAGGCAACGACATTGGATATGGAAATTATTGTGCCTGCTGATGTAGAGGCTGGATCAAGCGCTGAAGGATTAGTTCAGGCTATGTCCCAGGTGAGCTTGAAAATAGGTGAGATCAAGAGTCTTAAAGAAAACTTAGAAAGGTTGAAACAGAAGATGAAGGTGAAGGATGAGAAATTGGCTCAACTCCACAGAGAGAACCAAGACCTGCAGGAAAGAGTGAACAAGCTAAAAACTATATTGAATGGAAAAACGCTATTGCATGGAGCCAAACATGTAATATGGAACGCAATTGTTGCGGAGGTTGCTAAGTTCAAAAGTTATCTGAATTTTATCAACGACAAAGAAAACATGGCTGCTATAGCTCAGAACAGATGCATTGTTGTAAATGAAGTGTTAGCAAAGAATCCCTCGAAATGGGCCCAAAATGGCATCGACTTACTAAATTCTATACCAACTACCAATCTTCAGACCATCGGTATGAAAGACAGGACCACATTAATCATTTCAGCCAGGAGAATCATTGCCAAGCACAACCTGCTCAGATCGGTCCAGAACAAATATGTGCAAATGGAGCATAGCATACAGGAGTTTAAGGATGCCTTTGAAGAATTGTTTGCTAAGGGCCTCCCCTCATTTTGGGACGGTAAAGGCTCATTATAAAATCAAGAAGATTATCACACTCTCCTCATGCAGTGCAGGATGGACCATTCTAGGTTTGAAGATATGGAAGAAAGTTTGAAATGCCCTAGCTTGGTAGAACATTTAGCTACTGATTTCGAAATTCTAAACAAGTTCAAAACAATGAAAGTCAGTGTGCCAACCATGTCCTATGCTACGTGCATTGACTTGGAAATTTTGATTAAAGAAATGATGGATTACGAAATCCCCTTTGATGCGCAATGGAAAGAACTCGTGTGGTTGGGTAAGGCAAAGTACAATGTCCCTGGAACCAATAGGTGATCTCCAGCTGTCACCAATCTTGCAGATCCAACAGAAGCATAGAGCGGAACAAATGGTGCAGAAGTAGTTAGGCGGTCAGAGAGATTGTTCATGATGATTGAAACATTTCTTTTTTTGCTAATTATTGTAAATCGTTTCGTATACTGAAACTGACATTCGAAACTGTTACAGAAGATGAAACGTTTCAGTTTCAATTGTTTTTGATCAAATTGTATAAGTACTAAGAGACTTGAATTAATTAATGTTGGCAGAAGTGAAAGAGCACCTTTTGGTTGTATCAAACTTTATTTATAAATTTTCTGAATCTGAATTGAATACAAATGCAGAAGATTTTGAAGTCTCTATGAAAAGATTCTAATGGTTGGTGATATGAGCTTTGTTTCCTTTCATCGTATGTATTTCCTGTAGCCTGACATTTCATTTACATTCTCTTCTATTTAAATTGGAGAGTTTAAAGGCCCATGATTCGTCTTGTGACGCTCTTGGCTTAAGCAATTTAAACTATGTGATTGTCTTCTTAACTTATTCAGAATTCATTTAAGTAATGCTCTGATGCAATTATTTGTTTTCTTCATCTTCCTACACATCTTTTTATTTCAAGAATAACTCAGATTCATTGCCTTATTTAGCTTTTGTCCTCTGGAGAGTTCTATCAGTTGATGCATTGTTTTTGTTCACTTTCATAATTTTGACTCCATAACCCATAGTGTTCCCCCCTTCTTTGCCATCAACTTTATTAAAAATCCCCAAAACAAACCAAATCTATCCACCGATTTCCATAGATATATCAAGTGACATGAGAGAGCCCTCTCTGAGTTGAGCAGGCTAGTGCCTCAGCTCTAAATCTGGTTGAAACAGTTACCTCTGTCGTTTGTCTATTCAGACGACAAAATTTACAGAGTGCTAACACTTAGTATCCTAACTTATTTGTGAGATTCCCTTAAAAGTGAAAATGAATGAATCCCTACAAAACAAAAAATTCATGAGCATGATGAGGATAATTTTTTTAAAGATGATTATGGTAAAGCTAATCTAACATAGTTTGATAGGAATACAAAAATTATATCATGACATGAAAATTCATTGCAAAAGGTATGCAAATAAGGAGACAAAAAACCCTTAGGGTTTTTCTTCATGGAAATATTTCATTTTTGTTGGATTACTAAGAGGGGGGGGAGGGGGTGGGTGGTGAATCAGTAATAGAGATTTTTAATCCTTTTAACCAAAGTATGTAAGTGTTACTTATCTTTATGATCAATATAATATTATCATTCAACAAGTGGAGAGTAAATATATAATGAACAATGAACAATCATACACATAAACAATACACCAATATTTTTATGTGGAAACCCAATGCGGGAGAAAAACATGGAATGCTTTTTCTTATATGTATTTAAGAATTACATTCATTAGAAGCACCAACTTCCTTCGTTCTTAAACTGCAACTAGAAGGAGGCTTCGACCCCCTATATTTTCAGGCTACAGCCTGAGGGAAGCTCCAACTCCCCAATTCTCTGGGTACAACCAGAAGGAGGCTACAACCCCCTATGTTCTCTAACTACAACTGAAAGGTTTCTACAACCACCTATCCTTGCCCCATCCTACTGCCCTGAAATACAAGTGTCAAATGATGAAACCACTGCCACACTGTCACTGTGAGATATACCATTGTAAACTTGTACCGACCCTGTACCAAAAACCTATAACCAACCTTATCCACTGACCTATAACCAAATTGTACCTATTCTCAGACTATACCAACAAAACCCAACATGTACACGACATGTATATGCTACAACCCACATATGTGTGCACCATGTCTATGTTGCAACCTGTGTATGTACACAACCTATCTATACTACAACCTACGCACACCTTCATTAAGCTAGGGTTTTCACATTTTTTGAAACTTCAAACACTTTGTTGCCTCTATCACATCAACCTACAACCTGTAACTGTGTATTATATGTAGATTTTCCCCATGCATACATCATCTTATACATTCTTTAACCAAGTGCATCTATGTCTCTAGTAATGTTTCATACATGTGTGTAGAATCATGAGAAAAGTGTATAATCCTCACATGTACTAGACATCAAACCCTTACTGATATGCATCCTCACACCATACAAAAAAATTCACAAGCACTTCATAACCAAAACCCTCAACCATGTACCAAGAAATACAAACTATGTCTCAACACTTGAACCAACAAGATGAACCAATGAATAATACCAACATACCAGTGTTGTATTTCTGTAGATCTATCTCATACCATATTGTCCATACAACCAAAACCCTCTCTAGGGAAAAACCTTAAACTACCATAACCATATCACATGGAGACAACAATATCCAAATACACATAAGAATATGGCATACCTTTTGAATTTGTAGATAGATCTATTGTACCTGATCATTGTAGACCTTCCTGGAAGCTTGATTTCAGATTCTGAGATCCTGAAACCCTCAACAACTCAATATTTCATGGATTTTAACACATGTGTGTTCCTTGTTATACTTCCAGTCTGCGTACGCATGCACCTTTCTCCACTGCAGCCCACGTACACCTAAAAAACTAGTGTTTTTTCAACATTTCTACAATTTCAAAACTTTCACTGTCAACCCTTCGTTCTACCTCAGATGTATCAATGAGTACCTGCAATAAACCTTACACAATAATAGATATTCAATGTGCTCAATAGGTGCTAATATGAGATCCTTTCTCTCTTATTTATACTTCCATGTAGCTTCCTCAAGGGGTTACCTTCTAACCAACTTAACCCAATGTTATCAGACAAATCGGTAAGTGTCGACACAAATAGATCTCCCTAGTTTCACCCCGAGACTAGAAAAAAACAAGACAGAATATAAAACTTTCCCTAAGTTTCAATCATCAAGCATACTAACTAACAAGAGATAAATGACATACCTTTTAAACGTCGTTTGTCCTCGCTAGTGTCATCCTTACTCCATTTAAAGGCTTATGGGATGCTGAACCTGTAAATATACACAAGCCAATGATGTAAATGTGTTGAACCTACACATAATAGATCTAGCTAAACAATAATACACACATTTGTAGAGAGAATTTGAGAAAGAAGAAGAAGGAGAGAAATAATGGAAGAATTATCATTAACCGTTATGAATAATGAATAATTTACACATGATACTCTCTGTATAACTCAATGAGTTCGACTGGAGGATAACCAATGCACCATAGTGGTGGTATAGAGTGATTTGGACACACACCAGCAGTTACGGGAGTGAACTGCCACCTAGTCTAGTCTCTTAGACAGTTACGGGAGTGAACTGCCACCTAGTCTAGTCTGTCAGGCAGTTACGGGAGTGAACTGCCACCTAGTTGAGTTAACTAGTCAACTAGTCTTCAGTTAACTGACTGAACAGAGAGTAGTGAGGAATTAAACTATGGAATCAAGGCTAATGTGCCACTCTAGTGATGATACCAAGGAAAGGTCGAATTAGCATGGTGATGATCCCAATGTTGCATGGTGACAAAACCAATGCAACATCTAAACTCAACTCAACTAGTCAAACTGAAGTGTCAACTGAAAGAGAATATTCTCT
Source organism: Picea mariana (assembly GCA_032191745.1). Classification (NCBI taxonomy): domain Eukaryota; kingdom Viridiplantae; phylum Streptophyta; class Pinopsida; order Pinales; family Pinaceae; genus Picea; species Picea mariana. The sequence continues at coordinate 559,376 of JASDQU010101320.1, read as the reverse complement.
AGGTGGAATATTCTCCCCTAAATTATAGGAGACTGGATAATGACTAATTATGACAAATAAAAAAGGAAAAACCTTAGGAAAAATAAATCCTAGGTGTGTGTGAAGTAACTCCAACACCCCCCTTGAACATCACTATGGTGAAAATAAATATTGGGTTCCGACAACGAGGCCATGTTAGGTACCCAAGTACAAAATATACACTGAAAATAAAGTGAGGAAAGAGGGAAAATCTCATGGGAAAACCCCCCCCTCAAGGTACAATGTATGTAAAAAGAAGAACTATAGTTTCTAGGAAACTATGTCCTTCACTCCAAGACGACTTCATAGAGAATGGAATTTTTGCTCAATGAAGGTCTTGGTGAAGATATTTGACGTCTATTTTGCTGAAGGATAGAATTGTAAGTCGATGATCCCCTTGTGTACTAAGTCCTAGATGTAGTGCATGTGGATCTCGATGTCCTTTGTTCATTGCCTCTGAACTGGATCTTTGCAAAACTTTAGAGTGCTCTGGTTGTCACACCAGATCATGAACGACCGATGAAATTCAATGCCCAACTTAGTGAGAAAATGTTGTAGCCACATAGCCTGAATGGTTATGTTAACTACCCCTCTATACTTTTCCTTGAATGAATATAGAGAAATGGAAACTTGCTTATTTCTTGAACAACAGATAAGCCCAAAATCAAGACTGACTGAGTAAACAGATGTGGACTTGAGATCAATGCTATCTCTAGCCCAGTCCGAATCAATAAACCCAATGAGATATAATGTAGAGTCTGCTACATAATGAATCCCAAAGGTGATGGTGCCCTGTACGTATCGAAGGATACACTTTTCAGCTTTCCAATGTAGCTCATGCGGCTCCTGCATGAACCTAGAAACTGCGCCAACTGCATAGGAGAGGTTTGTTATAGAGTGTGTGAGATACAATCAGATCCACACTAGCAATCTATATAGTGTGATTTAAACTAGTGGAGTCTCCCCACCATCCTCAAGTTTGACTCCTGATAGGAAAGGAATCGAAGTAGACTTGTAGTCTGTCATGTGAAATCTCTCAAGGAGATCTCGTGCATACTTGGCCTGAGACAGTTTGATGCCTGATGCATCCTGACTGATCTCAACTCCAAGGAAGAAGTGTAGTGGACCCATGTCAGTAATCCAAAACCTGTCATGTAGAATCCTCTTGACTACAACAATCGTTGAAGTCGAGCCCCCGGTGACCAGCAAATCATTGACATACAAAACTAAAAGTAGAAGTGAATCAACCGTCCTGAGCATGTAGACATTCTGGTCTGATTTACAACATACAAAGTTCTATGACAATAGGTAGGAGTCCATCTTGGCATACCATGCCTCGGAGCCTGCTTGAGGCCATAAAGTGACTTCTTCAGTTGACAGACCAAATATGAGTCCTGCATAAATCCCTGGCGATGCTCCTTGTATATCTCCTCAGAGAGATCACCATGAAGAAATGCATTCTTCACATCCATCTGATGGAATTNCAAAAATAAAAGTAGAAGTGAATCAACCGTCCTGAGCATGTAGACATTCTGGTCTGATTTACAACATACAAAGTTCTATGACAATAGGTAGGAGTCCATCTTGGCATACCATGCCTCGGAGCCTGCTTGAGGCCATAAAGTGACTTCTTCAGTCGACAGACCAAATATGAGTCCTGCATAAATCCCTGGCGATGCTCCTTGTATATCTCCTCAGAGAGATCACCATGAAGAAATGCATTCTTCACATCCATCTGATGGAATTCCCATCCCTTGTCTACCACAATGGCAAGGGCCAATCGAATGGAATCCATATTCGCTACTGGAGCGAAGGTCTCATCATAGTCAATACCATGAACTTGCTTAAAGAATTTCGCAACAAGCCTGGATTTATATCTGCTAATATGTCCATCTGCTACACTCTTGGTCCTATAGACCCATCTGCATATGACAAGTTTCCTCCCAGAAGGAAGGGGAACCAGATCCCAAATATGGTTCTCGAGGAGGGAGTTGTACTCCTTCTGCATGGTGGATTCCCAAAAGGGATTTCTAGCAGCCTCACCATAAGACTGTGGATCAAAAGATTGAACCAAGAAAAGATGCCTGGAGGGAAATGGTTTAGTGGTAGTGAGTGCAACAAGAGGCTCCTCGAAATCAGATTGAGTCCTCCTAATATCGGCTGGATCACCAACGCGATCCCCTGCATCCTGAAGAGTAGTTTGTGCCCACTTGGACCTATTCTCTGGATCTGCAACTGCATCTGGATGCTTTGACTCTACATCTGACTGTACTAACTCTTCATCTGATTGTACTGAATCTGAATCTGAATCATTTGAGTCCTATGAATCAGAACTCTCATTTGAATAAGAGTCAGCATGTGCATGCTCATCATCTCAAACAGGTGGAAGAGTGAAGGTGTCTGCATGCGGCTGTTGAGTTACATGCGAGACACTTTCCTCGAATTGGACACTACGCTCAATGATGAGACGGTCTGAGGAAATATCAATAAGATGATATCTCTGCACACCGTCGAGGTATCCAACAAAAATTCACTCAGTGCTCTGTGGATCAAGTGACTTCCTCTTTTCAGAGGGAATCTGGGCCCATGCACGTGAACCAAAAATGCGAAAGTGGGCCACTTCTGGTTTGAGGCTGCTCCAAGCCTCGTACGGGGTATTATCCATGACAAATATATGGGGAGATCTGTTTTGGATGTATGTTGCACAGTTAAGTGCTACGGCCCATAGTCTTTGTGGTAGTGACTTTGCATGCAACATGCAAGATTCCATCTCCTTTAGAGATATGTTTTTTCGCTCAACAACTCCGTTTTGCTGCGGAGTGTAGGGAACTGTATGCTGCAAATGAATCCATGCCTCGTGGAAAATATTATGGATGTCATGATTTAAATACTCTCCTCCATTATCAGTTCAGAGGACTTTGATCTTCTTTCTGAACTGTGTCTCAACTAGGGCTTTGAAATCTTTGAGGTGTTGAAAGACCTCAGATTTTTGCATGAGAAAGTAGATCCATGTAAAACGTGAGAAATCGTCAACAAAAATGAGAACAAACCTCGCTTTGCTGATCGATAAATGTGGAAAAGGACCCATGAGGTCACTTTGGATCAGATCTAAAGGTGAAGAAGCTCGTTGAGAATTTCCTTTGTCGAATTTCTCTTGAGGGTGTTTTCTGAGAACACATCCCTCACATACTCCCTTGGAGAAATGGATGTTTGGTAGACCATAAAATAATTTGTTCTTGCTAAGTTGTTGCATGTATCTGAAATTCAAATGTCCAAACCTTTCATGCCATATCCTACTACTTTCATTAGCATGAGTAAGCAGTAAAGCAGAATCGGGTTCAATGAATTTAGAAAAAGTATACAATCTAGACTGATGATTTACCTCACTGGTAGCAACGCTGGAGTTGGTTTGCATGTCGTATATGTCCACGGAATTTGGTGTGAATATGAATTTCTTTCCGGTGCTAGAATTCGTCATCTGATACATAGAGAGAAGGTTGACAGAAAGATTGGGAACATGCAACACATTCTCGAAGCTTCCGTTGGTGAGTTCAATCCTTCCTTTATCGGTGACTTCGACAGAAGAGTTGTCCCCCATCAGAATAGGAGGACCTTTGCATACATCTAAAGAAGAATATAATTCTTTTGAGGAATCCATGTGGTGTGATGCTCCTGAATCAACGATCCAAGCATCGAGAGAGGAGTTGATGGAAATCAAGGCATGGCTAGAATTGCCTTTCTTGGAATTCAGATCTTCTGGCTTCTTCTTCTTTTCACTCTCGGGGATGCGATCTCCAAGGTTGTTTTGCTGAAGTATTTGAGACAAAGGATCTATTTGTTTTTTCATGCATGAGGATTCCGAATGGAATCCTTTGTGACAGTACATTCATTTCTCCCCTTTTCTTCCCTTTTCCCCTTTTGATCCAGAGGCGTCAGTGAAGGGTTTTGTGTACCCTTCCTTCTTCGAATGTGCATGAGATTTCATTTCATCTTTATCTTTATCTTTATTATATTTTTAGCTTCCATCGTGCATAGTGAGTGCATGCGCCCTTGGGCTTTTGATTGTGCCCATGTTGATGAGCTTGGTTTGATCTTGTGTCAGGGATTCGATAAAGTCCTCAAGAGAAGGCATCTTCTAGGTGGCTCCAGAGGTGAATCTAATAGTATGGAATGTGGATACGAATACATAGAATTCAGGACCAATCTTGGAGAGAACGGTGAGAACCATTTGTTTCTCCTCTGTTGATTTATCAACCCTGCAAGCTTTGAGTTGCGACAGTAAATGCTTGAATTTTGTAAAGAAATCTTGGATATTGTCGAAGCTTTTTGGATCCAATGTGAGCAGCTCCACCTCCAGCATGTGTCCCCTCATCTTATCATGTTTTCCAAATATCCATTCCAAGGTTTTCCAGGCTTCATTGGGAGTCTTACAAGAAGATATGTGAAAAAGGAGATCAGGAGAAATAAGACCACAAATTGTTCCGAGTGCCTCATCCATGCGATTTAAGTACTTGGATTTTTCTATGGATGATGTCAGATCTGTATCTGTATTCATGGTTAACTTGTACAACCCTCTGGATCATAGATGTATGGCTATTTTCTCCTTCCATGCAAAATAGTTGTAAGGTGTAAGAGTGAATTCTTTTTGGAATTCCATCTTTCCGTTGTCTTCAATCTTTTGTACCTGCAAATTTTTTTGGTGTATCTTTTGCTTAGAAGTCCGTCGGCTTTGATACCATGTAAATATGTTTAAAATTCACATAATAGATCTATCTAAACAATAATACAATCATTTTCATAGATAATTTGAGAAAGAAGAAGAAGGAGAGAAAGAATGGAAGAATTATCATTAACAGTTATGAATAATGAATAATTTACACATGATACTCTCTGTATAACTCAATGAGTTTGACTGGAGGATAACCAATGCACCATAGTGGTGGTATAGAGTGATCTGGACACACACCAAAAATTATGGGAGTGAACTGCCACCTAGTCTAGTCTCTCAGGTAGTTACGGGAGTGAACTGCCACCTAGTTGAGTTAAGTAGTCAACTAGTCTTCAGTTAACTGACTGAACAAAGAGTAGTGAAGAGTTAACTTAGGGAATCAAGGATAACGCACCACTCTAGTGATGATACCAAGGAAATTTTGAATTAGCATGGTTATGATCCCAATGTTTCATGGTGACAAATCCAATGCAACATCTAAACTCAACTCAACTAGTCAAATTGAAGTGTCAACTGAAAGAGAATATTCTCCAGGTGGAATATTATCCCCTAAATTATAGGAGACTGGATAATGACTAATAAACAAGGAAAAAACTTAGGAAAAATAAATCCTAGGTGTGTTTTAAGTAAATCCAACAAACGAAGTGAAATCAACAACATAAACTCAACAAAACCTATGTATGTGATCAAGGAGTCATACAATAAAATAAAGACAATTTTATGGGAAATAAATATATTACTGTATTATACATATGAAAAGGAAAATACAACCAGATGAATTGATATTGTAAGGTCCCTTCCAACAGTTCCTTTCTTCCCACACACTTCTTTCTCCACATATTCTGAGACCAACAATCTATCTTGACAAAGCAAATCCCAAAGCTACAAAAATTACTCAAGCTCACACTAAAAGCTATCTAGCTAACGTTCCCCATGAGAACTCCTCTCCTTTTATAGGATGAAAAGGATAGGGTGAGGAGGTTAGGATGATCCCAAGAGATCAGGGATGTGACTCAGATCCAAACCGATTGAAGGCGACCTCACCCTCGAAGCTTCTATTCTAGAACTTTTGAAAAATTCCTCTTTTTCCTTCATACAAAAATCGTCGCACCCTTAACACTAAGAAAAATGCGATGATACCATAGGCCACTATGGTGCATCCTGTGACGATCCTAGACCATCACACCCTTAACACTAAGAAAGGTGCGATGATCCCTCTTTGTAAGGTTTTTGACAAAGGAAAAGTATAATTTCATATCTCTGGGAAAAAGTATCTTCATTCTTCTCTAGGGATTCAGGCCATTGATCCTTCTCAAGACAAAGGATAGGTTTACATCATTAACGGTCACAGGGGTGATGAAAATAATGTGTAACAATGATCCCCCCAAAGTATGAAGTTAGAACAGAGTGATAGTTGAAATACTTTGTCGAGTATGTGTTGGGAACAAGGAACACGTCGGTCGGAAACCTGCCAACAAACAAGGAAATACAGTACAATAATATATCATCACTGAGGTAGGAATTACCATACTTAGAATACAAATGAATCAAAGCATAAATGTTGACATGCAAATATACATGTCAAGTAAGACAGGTCATGGCCACCAAACATACACTATGGATCCATGCCATTATGACTCAAATATGAACATAGCCACCAAAAATACATTGTGGATCTATGTGTTAAAGACTCAAATTTGAACATAGCCATGAGACATACACTGTGGATCTATGCAACAATACAATATGAATATAATCCAATGCAACCTAAATCTGTCAGGAAAGATTTAGGGTCTTCATCTCCACCACCCTATAGTATGAATCTAACCATGCGAATACATGTGTTGAAGTCGAACATGGTAGAAACCATTTGATTACCGGTCATTAATGAATATTGTTAACAAGTGCGAGGGAAATCACCACTAATGTAAATGACTCCAAAGGTACTCTACAATCCAATGAATGTGAATTAATGATATGAAGTCAAACACTTGACATAATCTTCCGATCAGGGGTCAATGATGAAAACCCACTATCAAAAGCGAGGAAACCTGCCATTGAGGCATGCAAGTTCCAAGGTACCAATTAGTTTCTAAGTCTAATTCCTAGATAATGAGTTGAAGTCGATAGGAAAAGACTTGTCACGAGAAGGCCTTAATGTATCCTCCATCAATGACATGAAACAGGTAAAAATATTTGAGGTAGTTTAGAGTAACAAGTGATTCAGGACTAACTCAGGGATGGCCGACACAATAGAAGGCTTAAGGACTGCAGAAATGGTCGATGCAATAGAATGATTTCTGGGTTGAACTTCTCTTTGAACATATTGATGACACAACAATTGTCTTGGAAACACTGACTCAACAACAAGGATCACAGACCACAATGTAATCTTATAAAAGAGTATGATCAAGAGACAAGCGGATTTTCTAACCTAGACACAAAGTGAGTGAAAGGGTGTCATGTTCAAAGGAGACTCTTCCATAGAATAAAGGTTTAGATACATTTCTTTCTCAATTCCTCCCCCCCACCATTTCTGGCGAGTACGTCTTTATTTTTACACAAGCTTGAGGAGGATAACATATGCTTGTAATGTAAGCTCATCCTTCAGATGAGTCCCTCAGAGTATGTTTAACGAACCCTAGGAAGGAGTGGTTCAGTCCCATATGGGCCTTTTGATGTTTGTTTTACGAGTCCAAAGAAAGTAAACTCAGGGGTTTTTCATATTTAGAGAGTCTGAAAAACACTTAAAGAAAACTCCAAAAGGTCCTTTTTCGTAAAGTAGTCTAATGAGATCGAAAAAGAGATAATCTACCACTCAACAAACATTTTCTTCAAATAATTTAATGAGCATGAAAAGAACAAGATCGATCGACAATCTTTTCATGTTTAGAGAGTTTGAAAAGAGCTTAAAGGGAACTCCAGGGGGTTCCTTTTTCATATAACCTTTATGAGTCTGAAAAAGTGATAAAATTTTACTCGGTTACATTCTCAGGTATTTACGAGCATGAGAAAGAATAAAGACTGAGCTCGTGATTGTGTTCATTTTTGCGCAAGCTTAAAACAAAACAAAACTATGCTTGGGATATATTTTATTTTTACTTAAGCTTAATACTAAAAAAAACTATGCTTGGACCTTGTTTCATTTTTACACAAGATTAAACTAGAGGAAACTATGCTTGAGGTAGGTGAATTCATTTTTACACAAGCTTGAACTAGAGAAAACTATGCTTGTGACTTCCCATCGCAAAATACAGGGATGGTTGGTACTTAGCCCCCATCTTAAGAAGCTAGCATCTTAAATTCAACATGAATAACAGAGGCTATAAGCATTGCCCCCTAAGCTTCATTTAATCCAACTGTAAAGGTGAATGAAATGAAGCTTCAAATACTAGACAAAGGACTTGACTCAAATAAAGAGGGGGAACTATTTCATTGTTTAACGAGCTTGACACATGAACAAGAACTGTGCTTGAGAATCCAGGTTCTATCCCTAGACCCGTGTTTCATTTTTTAATGAGCTTGACACAGAAACAAGAACTATGCTCGTAAGATATGTTTCATTTTTTAACTAGGTTTCCACGGAGACGCAAAACTATCCTCGTAGCTAGTTTCATTGTTTAATGAGCTTGAAATCAGAAAACCATGCCCAAAGCTGGTTTCATTTTTTAATGAGATTGAAATAATAAGACCATGCTCAAATATCTCTTCTTGATCATGGCATTCAAGAGGACAATTCTCTGGAAGGACACCATGTCAAAGGAAAAAACTCAGTCATGGCCTCCAAGAGATCTTCATTTTACGGAAGAAACACACTCTGGAAGGGACACATGTCGAGGGCCGCGATAGGGGTAAGGAGGTCAGGATCCAATAGCCCTACTAAAGATATCACCATGTCAACTAATGGATCCAAGTCATAAGAGATTGAGCTTACAGTGAGAGTTTCATCTTCATCAGTAGTTGAAAGCATGGGATATAACGCCACATAATTGACTTGTGGCGGGGGCAATATTGTCTGCATATAAGAACCGTTTAGGGAGTTAATTGGATTGGTAATCAAGTCTGGGCCAATGAATGAAAGTTGATCAATAGCCACAATTCTTCCATCATGAGGAAAAGATATCACATGAAAAAGACTGGAAACAATAGCTTTCATGGAATAGACATAATATTGCCTAAGGAGTAAATAGAAATCCAAGGGGTCCTGGACTACCATAACATCAATAAAGACAATTATCCCTCCCAAAGTTACAGGAAACTAAGGAAGGGTCCCTAAAGGTTGACTGGTTCTTCTATTAAAAGATAACATATTTTGCATAACCGACACAAGCTGAGGATAACCCAAATCTTGCCAATCAATAGAGGATAAAATACTAACAGACACACCTTCGTCTATCAGTGTCCGAGGAACGTCCCGACCACAAAATTGTATTGTAATCTTGAAAGGAATGTGAGAGGGAAGATGAGGTCTAGTTAGTGCACCCCAATAAAAAAGGATGACCTCATTACTTGGAGGGGGTTCCACGAGAGAAGGAGGAATTCTCCCCAGTACGGTAGTGTCTGTATCAACAAGAAAAAATTGAGAAACATCAGGTTTACTCTCTAGCAGGAGAGTAGGATCGACCGATGATGAGATCATATCAACCACTTGGGTTTCATTCTCCAAGGGGAGAATGGGGTCGATGGGTGGAAAGGGATCGACCACTTGGGTTGCACTCTCTAATGGGAGAATGGGATCGACCAAGGATGGGATTGGATCGACCACTTTGTCAACTGGTTCAACTAAGGATGTGACCATATTGACTACCTAATCAACCAAATTGACCGACGAAGGGACCGGATTGATCATTCCATCAACTACGAGTGGGTCGAGAGTAAGCTTGTAATAAGAAACTGGAAGTTGAGGTTGGGAAATGATCATGTCTTCCATTAATTTTGAGGCTTCGTCCATACGAGCGAAAAGGTGAGTTTGATGACTCCCTCCGTATAACCTACATAGGAACTTGACTCTACTTTTCTTCTTCCCAAAAATATCGTGACTAGTTGAGGGGAGGTCACCAACATGTTGTTCATGGGTTGATTACATGGGCTAGTGAGGGTGTGTAGACCATACTTCTATAACCTTGGATAGACTAGGGAAATCCTTAAGAAGATGGCTACCCTTACAAAGCCTGCAAGGGTACTTGGGCTTATAGGTTTTTTGGGTGATCTTGGCATCATCAACACTCCCAACACGATTATCTGTAACTGGTGGTTTTACAACATGTCCAGTAGTGGTTAGAGGTTCAGAGCCTTGATTATTTTTCTTCTTCTTCTTCTTATCCATCGGGTTACTAGCTTTAGATATTTCACTCGATGAAGAAGATAAAACGAAAGAAAACCTTGCAAGTGGAGAAGGTGAAGAATATATTACTGGTGAAGAAGGTGAAGGATCAACATGAGGTTGATGTTCTTGAGGGGAAGTGCTTACAACCAAAGCACTAGTTTCATTCGGGATTACCTGAGTGGAAAACAACCATACCGGTAATCCAATTGTGAGACCTGAAAGGCTCAAAGTAGCGATGTAAGGAGGACCAACATTTCCGTAAGAAGGAAAACAAAAGGTTCCCCTGGAAAAGGGGTTTCTTCATTGTTCGTTCTAGGAAATGACACCATTAAACACAGATCCAACTTAGAGTCTTGTAAGGGAAAACAAACAACACATGCTAAAAATCTAGGAAGCAAGCAAACAAACAAAACCTTCTCACAATGAACACACTAGTTGGTAATGAAATCCAACATCACGGGAACAATGTAAGAAGGGGATAATATAGAGTAGGTGAAAAAGTTATGTTGACGACCTGCTTAACGGACTTACACCCTGGTGCAAGCTGCCACACATAAACGTGGGTATACCCTCCAAGGAGCCCAAGTGAGTTTGGCCAACATCGATTCCAGGTACCGTGAAGACTTACCCCTCCATAATCACCTCGTGTAAATACCTTAAAGAGATAGGCCACTAAGGTTACTAATTACTACAATGATGCTTGGGGAAAGAGTCGATAGTTTGATCCACGCGCAGAGGCAGGGTATCCAAACCCGAAATCAACTCGAGAAGGTCCCCACAGGATTTTATTCTCAAGTGACCCCTAATAATACGTGCAATCTCTACACTAAGACCAACAAAGCAGGGTGAATAACTCTGCCAATCCTAATGAAACCTCGTGATTGACCCTTGTGTTAGAAGGGCTTCCCATGACAAAATGTAGCAAGTGGATTTGAACTCTCCCTATCACAAGATACTATGTTTGTTTTCAGCTTTCGAAAGTTATCTTTCACACCTATTCCAAATCCCTACAACTAATCTAATGTAGGTTTGCTACCAAAAAATATAAAAATGTCTAATGAATTTTTATAAGCGTTTTATTTTAAGATTATTGTTACTCAAGAGGAAAATGGCATGGAATAAATGATGTTTTGACCAACTCTACACAATGCAAAGAAATGAGAATGCAAATATTTCACTTCGATGAAAGCTATATTACGAGAAGGATAATTTTTTTATCATTCCCAGATGCACAATGTCCCATAAATTTTATTAAACTCATCAATATCAAGAAATTCAGGAAATGAGCCTAAGAGACTGTACAACAATACATGATTCTTGCCCCCCTCGGGACATGAGGTTTTTTTTTTTTTTAAGAATTCAAGATTAAAAAATGCCAAAAACCATGCAATTTTGCTACTTCAAATGCAAATATGTCCCCAATATAAATTTTTTCTTTTAAAACAAACTATTCAAAAAAAGAAATGTTCTTGCACTAAACAATTCTAAAGAAAAAATAATGCTTTGTAACCAAAAGACACTCAAATCAAGAGATCAAATCTTTCAGAAGCAAAAAAGCTAAAAAAAATCAAATATTGGGCAAAATCAGATTCAAAGCTATCAAGCAGATTGTAATTAGACCCAAAAAATCACCCCAAAACCATATCTCAGATCCGGGCAAGAAAAACCATCAAAATTAATTTTTTTTCACTATCATCACAAGTTGTAGACTAACATAGTGCGACGATCCTAAATCGCCACAGGCTAGAGAAAAAATACAGTGCGACGACGCTGCACTGTGTCAAAAGGTAGGGTGCGTCGATCCTAGATCGTCACACTGTCTCTCAAAGTAGGCTGCGACAATCAAAGTAAAAATGGAAAAAATAAAAATCAAGAAGATTTTCACATTAAGCTAGGGTTTTCACATTTTTTGAAACTTCAAACACTTTGTTTCCTCTATCACATCAACCTACAACCTATCACTGTGTCTTATATGTAGATTTTCCCTATGCATACATCATCTTATACATTCCCTAACCAAGTGCATCTATGTCTCTCTAGTAATGTTCCATACATGTGTACATAATCATGAACAAGTGTAATAATACTCACATGGACTAGACATAAACCCCTTACTGATATGCATCCTCACATCATACAAACAAATTCACAATCACTTCATAACCAAAACCCTCAACCATGTACCAAGAAATACAAACTATGTCTCAACACTTGAACCAACAAGATGAACCAATGAATAATACCAACATACCAGTGTTGTATTTCTGTAGATCTAGCTCATACCATAATGTCCATACAACCAACACCCTCTCTAGGGAAAAACCTTAAACTACCATAACCATATCACATGGAGACAACAATATCCAACTACACATAAGAATATGACATACCTTTTGAATTTGTAGATAGATATGGTGTACCTGATCATTGTAGACCTTCCTGGAAGCTTGCTTTCAGACTCTGAGAACATGAAACCCTCAATAAATCAAGATTTCATGGATTTTACCACATGTGTGTTCCTTGTTATACTTCCAACCCACGTATGTATGCACCTTTCTCCACTGCAGCCTATGTACACTTCAAAAACTAGATTTTTTTCACCATTTCTTCAATTTCAAAACTTTCATCGTCAACCCTTTGTGCTACCTCAAATGTATCAATGAGTACTTGCAATAAACCTTACACAATAATAGATATTCAATGTGCTCAATAGGTGCTAATAAGATATCCTTGCTCTCTTATTTATACTTCCATGTAGCTTCCTCAAGGGGTTACCTTCTAACCAACTTAGCCCAATTTTATCAGACAAATCAGTAAGTACAGACACAAACAAATCTCCCTAGTTTCACCCCGAGACTAGAACAAAACAAGACAGAATCTAAAACTTTCCCTAAGTTTCAATCATCAAGCATACTAACTAACAAGACATAAATGACATACCTTTTAAATGTCATTTGTCCTCTCTAGTTTCATCCTCTCTATGTTGAAAGGCTTATGGGAAGTTGAACCTGTAAATAGACACAAGGAAACGAAGTGAAAGAAACAACGTATACTCAACAAAACCTACGTATGTGATCAAGGAGTCATACAATAAAATAAAGATAATTTTATGGGAAATAAATATATTACTGTATTATACATATGAAAAGGAGAATAAAACCAGATGCCTTGATGTTGTGAGGTCCCTTCCAACAACTCCTTTCTTCCCACACACTTCTTTCTCCACAAATTCTGAGACCAACAATCTATCTTGACAAAGAAAATCTCAAAGCTACAAAAATTACTCAAGCTCACACCAAAAGTTAGCCAACTTTCCCAATATATTCAACTAACTTTCCCATGAGAAATCCTCTCCTTTTATAGGTTGAAAAGGATAGGGTGGGGAGGTTAGGATGATCCCAAGAGAACAGGGATGTGACTTAGATCCAAACCGATCGGAGGCGACCTCACCCTCAAAGCTTCTATTCTAGAACTTTCGAGAAATTCCTCTTTTTCCTTCATATGAAAATCGTCGCACCCTTAACACTGAACAAACTGCGATGATGTCACATGCCACTATGGTGAAACCTGCAATGATCCTATATCCTCACACGCTTAACACTAAGAAAGGTGCGACGATCCCCTTTTTGTAAGGTTTTTGACAAAGGAAAAGTATAATTTCATCTCTCTGGGAAAAAGTATCTTCATTCTTCTTTAGGGATTCAGGCCATTGATCCTTCTCAAAAAAAAGGATAGGTGTACATCATTAACGGTCATAGGGGTGACAAAAATAATGTGTAACACCCAAATTCCTTCTTTTAGGTCTAACCAACTTCTAACCACTTGTCCACTTATAACCACTTTATCCACAAATAGTAAACTCTCCACTTCTAATTGCAACTAATTTATTTTTAATTATTTTCTTATTGCAACAACTTAACTCATGATTAACTCCTAGCTTCACCCACTTGACTAGTCAAATTCTTCTAGGAGCTTCTATAATAATTTGGTTTCTTTGACCTTCTAGATAACTAATGGGGGTTCTCCAACTTCACAAGGCCATAACTCTCTAACCGTGAGGAGTTATGTGACGTTCCACATATCATCGGAAATGGCATGACATGTACTATCCATATATAATAGTATTACTTGAAAATATACTAATGTTCATACCATTATACATCAAACAAAATTAAGTCCCTTAACCATACTGTTGGGGATTACCAGAATTTGCTGCTAGACTTGCTTCAAGGGTTGACATCAATGAAAACCAACCCAATTAATCAACAATCTCCCCCTTTGGCATTGATGACAACACTCTGATGAACCACTGAAGTCATATTTCTCATGGTCCCTCTGTGGCTATTGCTCCCCCTAGAAACATGCCTATGTTCTCTCTCTCTAATAATCTAATGAATCTCTCCCCCTTTGACATCAATGGTAAAGGTAACTTCTCGTCGCGGTTTCTCCCCCTAACTTTTTTGTCCTTGGGGATGCTCCCCTTGACTGAACTCTTCTTGAAATTGCTCTCCCAAACTGAAATTTCCTCTTTATGGTGCTTCCTTATGTAAATATAAGACATATAAGAATAAAATTCAAAATTCATTTTGGAGCAGAAACTATGCCAAGTTTCTGATGAAGATACTCAAAGGATTCCCTTGGAAGTAGTTTTGTAAATATATCTACAATCTGTTATTTTGTGCCAACATACTCAAATCAAATTTTCTTCTCTGCAACCTATTCCCATAGAAAATGATACTTGATTGGAACGTGCTTCATCTTGGAGTGCATCACTGGATACTTTGAGTTACCGATGGTGCTTGTATTATCGCAATATATTGGAATGGGCTCCTCATACTCAACCTGCATATCTGTCAAAGTTTGTTTCATCCATAGAACTTGTGTACAACATGTTAATGTTGCAATATACTCTGCTTCGAATGTAGATAATGATATTGATGTTTGATTCTTTCTTATCCAAGATACCAAACACTCACCCAAGTAGAACGTTGCTCCACTTGTACTTCTTTGGTCATCAATGCAACCTGCCAAATCTGCATCTATGTAGGAAATAAGTGATAGATCTTTTCCTTTTGGGTACCATAATCCAAACTCTTCTATACCCTTGAGATATTTGAATATCCTCTTTACTTCTAGAACATGTGATTCCTTTGGTGCTGCTTGAAATTGTACCACCTGTCCAACTTCCTGCATTACATATGGTATGGATGTTGTCACATAGAGTAAGCTGCCAATCATTGACCTATACTACCTTTGATCTGTAGACTTTGAATCATCATATTTACTTAACTTTCACCTGGTTTTCATAGGAGTATTGAATGGTTTGCAATCTTACATTCCAAACCTCTTCATCATTTCTCTGATATACTTGGTTTGAGAAATAAAAATTCCTTGGTTTCTTTGACATATCTTAAGACCCGGAAAGAAGGATAGTTCTCAAAGCAATGGAATTTCAATTTCATTCTGCATATCCTTTTCAAATTTCTAGCTCAACCTGTTATCATCACTTCCACAAATAATATCATCAACATAAACTTCAATTAATAAAATACTATCTTGATTTACCTTGATGTAGAGGTTGTTGCCTGGATTTCCTTTATGAACCCTTACTGTTGTAGCTATCTTTCCAATCTAGAATACCATGCTATGGGGGCTTGTTTTAGACCATACAAGGCCTTCTCCAACCTGCAAACATAATCTTCATTATCTCACAATTGAAATCCTTCTGGTTTCTCAATGTACACTTCTTCTTCTAGTTCCCCATTCAAAAAAGTTGATTTCACATCCATCTGATACACTTTAAGATTCTTGGAGCATGCATAATCTAGGATCAATAAGATTATTCCATTATGGAAACTGGGGAAAATGTCTCTTTAAATTTGATACCTTCAACTTGTGTGTATCCTTTACATACCAATCTAGCTTTGTTCTTGGTAACCTATCCATATTCATTCAATTTATTTTTGAAGACCCACTTTGTGTCGATCACATTCTTGTACCTTGGTCTTGGAACCAATTCCCAAGTGTCATTATTCTCTATTTGATCCAACTCTTCATCCATGTCCTTTATCCAAAATTCGTCCTTGTTGGCTTCTTCAAAATTGTTTGGTTCAATCAAAGATAAGAGTACTAGGTGCAGTTGTTTTGGTGAACAAATTCTTCTTCTAGTCTCAACTCCTACATCTTTGTTCCCAATAATCTAATCTAAGGGATGATTATTCTATATTCATTTGCTAGGTGTCTTTGGAGGTACTTACTATTCTTGCTCTTCTACTTCTATCCGATCTTCTTCATCTTACCCTTCTAATACTTCTTCATTCTTCGCTTCTTCTTCGTGAACCTATTCCATTGACTCATTTTCTTCTTCCTTTATTTTCCATCCACTTGTCTCATCAACCATCACATTGATGCTTTCCACAAATTTTTTGAGCCTTAGATTGAAACATTTGTATTCTTTCCTTATACTTGAGTACCCAACAAGTATGCCTTTGTCCACACGAGAATCAAACTTTCCCATTATGCCATATTTTCTTTTGATGTAGCATTTTCTTCCAAAAACTATGAAGTTCTTCACATTCGTTGATATTCCTTTCCATAGCTCATAGGGAGTTTTATCATTGTTGTTTCTAAGCATTACTCTATTTTGAATGTGAACTGATGTATGCATTGCATGTGGCGAAAAAACATCTGTCAACTTGGAATCCATTAACATTGTTTGAGCCATTTCTTGTATTGTCATGTTCTTCCTTTCGACAACTCCATTCTGTTGAGGTTAACTAGCAACTGAGAATTGCCTTTTTATTCCATTCTTGCCGCAAAAATCCACAAATTCCTTTGAAGTAAACTCTCCTCCATTATCATATCTCAAACATTTGATTTTTGAATCCATTTCATTTTCAACCATTTCCTTGTATACCTTGAAGTTATCGAATGCTTCTGACTTCTTCCTGAGAGAGAAAACTGTAGTAATCCTTGTATAATAATCAACCAATAAAATGAAATATTGCTCACCTTTTAAACCTTTTTTTCTAGTTGGTCCAACTAGATCAATATGCACCATTTCCAGCGGTCTTTTTGTGGAGTATTCCTTTGATTTGAATTTGGTCTTTGTTTGCTTTCCTTGTTGACAATGCTTGCATAAGGTGTTGGTTGGCTTTTTGATCTGGGGCATTTCTCTGACTGCTTCATTTTTTTTGACGTTGACTAGGTTTTCCAAATTTATGTGACCCATCCTTCTATCCCATAGCCAAACTTCATCTTCCTTTCCTAGACAACACTTTTCATTTCCAATTTCACTTAATACATACATGTTCCTTGAAGTTCTTACAGTCGTTGCAACCAATCTGCCTGAACCTTCTTTTGTAATCTCACACTTATGTGAATCAAACACAAGTTTGTGACCTTGGTCACACATTTGACTTACACTTAGAAGAGTATGTTTCATATCTTCCACTAGTAGAACATTTTTTGCCTTGGTATCCTTGTTTCCAATTTTGACTGTGCCTCTTCCAATGATTCTAGCTGAGTCATCATTTCCAAAAGAGACTGATCCATCTCTTTCCTTTCTCAATGTTAGAAACCTGTCATAATCACTTGCCATGTGCTTTGAGCAACCACTGTCAACATACCAACCATGTTTCTTGCGTTTATCCTGTAAAGAGAATGTGCATTCTTAATTGTTATACTAATTCTACTTATCCATATTCTCTGTTGAGGTTCATGTCTATGATTGTTGTTATTCTATTGTGATTCTATAGGAGGGACTGCCATTCTACAATATCTAGCCATGTATCCAAAGTTGTTTCACTTGTATCATTCCACTTCAGTGATCAAGGATTCAAACCTATTGTAGTCGTCTCTATGTTTCACTAGGTATTCTTGGATAACCATTTTGTGCATGACTTTCAAAGTTGTTTCTGTTTCTGCTGTTTTCTTTGCAATTTACAACTTTACGTACAAAATTATTACATGCATAACATAAAACAAATAATATAGTTTGATACCTGAGAGTTGAAGATGTTATTAAATGAGTCACTCTTCTGAATCCTTCTTCTTCTTGAGGCCTGCTTGTTTTTTACTATCGTTGATTCTGAAATATGAATCTTTTGGGTGGAGGAGTGTCCCTGTGATATTCCTTGTAAAAATTCTTGTCTCGTATGACTGTCTTTGCATAGCTTCTTGGACATGATGTTGATTAATTGGGTTGGTTTTCATTGATGTCAACCCTTGAAGAAATTTCGATAGAAAATTCTGGTAGCACAAAGGTATGGGTAATGGACCCAATTTTGTTTGATGTATAATGGTATGAGTTTTAATATATTTGCAAGTAAGACTATTCTATATGGATAGTACATATCATGCCATTTCCAATGGTATGTGGAATGTCACATAAATCCTCACAATTAGAGAGTTATGTCCATGTGAAGTTGGAGAACCCTCATGAGTTATCTAGAATCCCCTAAAAGGTCAAAGTAGTCAAAGTGATTGCAAAGAAGAAATTATTTAAATAATAAAGTGGTTGCAACAAGAAGTGGCGAGTTTACTATTTATGGATAAGTCAAATTGGTTTCAAAAGAAATTATTTAAATAATAAATTTAATGGAGAACTTACTATTTGTGGAAAGTGGTTAAGTTCAGTGGACAAGTGGTTAGAAGTGGGTTAGCCCTAAAATAAGGAAAGTGGGTTAAGATGGTTAGAAGGTAACCCATTGAGGAAGCTACATGAAAGTATAAATAAGAGGTAAGCCTCTCTCATTTGATTACAATTGAGAACATTGAATATCTATTATTGTGTAAGTCTTATTGCAGGTACTCATTGATATATCTAAAGTTGCGCAAGTCTGAGGTAGCACAAAGGGTTGATGACGAAATTTTCATAATTACAAAAAATTCTAAACAGCCCTAAGTTATGAGGCGTGCAAGGGATAACATTACAATAGGGTGCGTACATATGTGGGCTAACATCATAATAGGGTGTGTATGTGCGTACATAGGCTGACAATATAATGTGGTGCGTACATGAGGGTAAATCCATAGAAACTTGAGAAGATGAAGATGCCAAGTCTCTAGATTGTGAGAGAAAGTTCCCAGGAAGGTCTACAGTGATCAAGTACATTAGATCTATCCACTGGTTCAAAAGGTGTGTCTTATTTCTATGAGCAATTGGATTTTTTTGTATACATGAGAAAGGGTTATGGATATTTGAGGATTTTCCCTAGAGAGAATAGTGGTTGCATGGGACCTTATGTATAAGTTATATCTAAAGAAATATAGTGCCGGTGTAATCAATATTTATCATTTGTTAGTATTGAGGCACATATTGTATTTCTTGGCATATGGTTAAGGGTTCTTGTGATACATGGCTAAGAACTTGTATGTGTGAAGTGGCTGAAGTATTGAGAGGCTAAATATCAGAAAGGGTTTAATGTCTAGTTCATGTGAGGGTTATTATACTTGTTCATGATTACACACGCTTATATGGCACATGACTAGAGAGAGATATAGATGATTTGGGTAAAGGATATGTATGAGGATGTATGCAGAGGGTACAATTACAGTCTGAACACAGTGTCAGGTTACAGGTTTATGTGAAAGAGGCTGCAGAGGGTCAGAATTTTTCAGAAGAGAGAAAACCTTAGTTTTCAGAAGGCATACAAAATCTACATAGCAGATAGGTCGCATACATATGTGGGTTGTTGTATAAATAGGGCGCCTACATACGCGTGCCACAAAACTACAGGTTGTGTATCTATGGGTTTTGGTTGGTACATGCTCAGTTCAGGTATAGGTTGATTATAGGGCAGTGGTATTGGTTGGCTATAGGTCAGTGGTACAATTTGGTACATTTTTATAGTGGTATATCTCACAGTGACAGTGTGACAATGGTTCCATCATTCTACTTCTATGTCAGGGCAGTTGGACGAGGCAAGGATAGGTGGTTGTAGCCACCTTCCAGTTGTAGCCGAAGAACATAGGGGGTTGTAGCCTCCTTCTGGTTGTAGCCGGAGAATTGGGGAATTGGATCTTCCCTCAGGTTGTATCCTAAGAAACTAGGGGGTTTGATCCTCCTTCTAGTTGCATCTGGAAAACAAAGGAAGTTGGTGCTTCCAATGAATGTAATTCTTAAAGACATAAGAAAAATAATTATGTGGTTTTCTCCCTCTTTGGTTTTCCACGTAAAAACATTGGTGTACTGTGTATGTGTATGATTTATCATTTGTTCATTGTTTGTTTACTTTGCAAATATTGGATGATAATGCTACATTGATCATAAAGTAATATAACACTTGCATATTATGGTTAAAAAGGATTAGATTGATCTATTACTGATTCACCCCCCCTCTCAGTAATCCAACACGTGTTTCTTGATCTGTTGTTTTGGAGCTTGATCCCTTTTCGGTCTGATTGTATCCAAGTCCAGACTTGTCATGATTTGGCCTTTGACTACTGATAATATCATCCAAAACTTTTGAGTTTCTCTGCATGTTTTTCTTTTGAAGATCTTTTCTCAAATTGACAATCTTTTCTTCCAAATTTACAATGATTTGGTCTCTTTCTTCTAACCATTCTTTGAGTGTTTCTTCAATTATTTTGTGTTCTTCAACTTGAATTTTTTATTTGGTGTTCATCTGTTCTAGTTCTTTAGATTTCGAACTTTGAGATTCCTCTTTTCTTTTTAGTTCTTCCTATAGTGACTTGTTTTTCTTCTTTTGACTTTTTATAACTTCTATGGCACTCATCAATTCTTCTTTGTAGTCAACTTATGCCTATTAATATTATTCTTTGGTTCCTTCTTCATCGAAGTCTTATACTTTTATGAATAGAACTCTTTCTGTCTCACTTCCACTATCTTCATCGTTTTGTGATGAGGTGCTATCTTCTTTTGTGCAAAATCTTTTCTTGAATAATTTTTTTTTGGTTTTCTTTCGTTTGTACATTTGTTTTCTATTTTAATAACATTCTTCATTTGTTTTCTTTTTCTTATTGGGACATATGTTAGAAAAATTAACAATACCATCACAATTAAAACAAATCAATGGAAGCTTACCTCTATATTTTCCACTGATTCCCTTTTTCAGTCTTCTGACAAAGTTGACTACTTTTTCATTATCTTCTGAGATGTCACTATTGTTGCTATATTATTTTTCCTTTTTCTTTGACTTATTGGATGATTTGAATTCTTCTTCGTTTGTAATTGGATTCTCTTGTTCAATTCTCATTTCACAAGCTGTGAAAATTCCATGTATTTCATCCATGCTTATTGAATCTAGATTTGTTGTTTCTTCTAGTGTTGAGATCTTAGGATCAAATCTCATTGGAAGAGATCTTAGTACTTGTTCTCCCAATCCTCTGATTGCATTCATTGTTTCATCAACTCATAAGAGGTAAGCTGCAATATTATCATCTTCCTTCATCTTTAGCTATTCAAATTGACCTATGTAAGTTTGAAGCTTTGCTTCCTTGACTTTTTCATCTCCTTCATAAACATTCTGAAGTTTTTCCCAAAATTCCTTTGAGGAGCTGCAATGCATAACTTTGAGATATATTGAATCACCAAGACCATTCAAAAGTGCATTTTTGGCTTTTGAATTATTTATACTAAGTTTCCTTCCGTTGTTATTTGTTGGTGGAACTGTTGGTTCTTTATATCCATATACAACTGATTTCCAAACCTAAAATCCATGTGCGTGTACATATGTTTTCATCCTTATGCTCCAAAATGCATAGTTCTGTCCATTAAGCTATGGTATTCCATTTTTATACATTATGTTTCTCTCTATGATCTACCTTTCAGTGGTTAAACTGATTTCTGAAGGAACCCACTCTGATACCAATTGTTTTATTACTGAGAGGGGGGGGTGAATCAATAATAGAGTTTTTTAATCCTTTTAATCACAATATGTAAGTGTTATTTATCTTTATGATCAATATACCATTATCATTCAACAAGTGCAGAGTAAATAAACCATGAACAATGAACAATCATACACATACACAGTACACCAATATTTTTATGTGGAAACCCAATGAGGGAGATAACCAAAAAATGATTTTTCTTATATATATTTAAGAATTACATTCATTGGAAGCACCAACTTCCTTTTTTCTCTAGCTACAATTGTAAAGAGGCTCGGACCCCCTATATTTTTAGGCTACAACCTGAGGGAAGCTCCAACTCCCCAATTCTCTAGCTACAAGCAGAAGGAGGCTACAACCCCCTATGTTCTTTGGCTACAACCAAAAGGTGGATACAACCACCTATCCTTTCCCCATCCTTCCACCTTGAAATATAAGTGTCAAATGATGAAATCACTGCCACACTATCACTGTTATATATATCATTGTAAAAATGTACCAACAATTTGTGACCAACCTGTAATCAACATGTACCTGTACTCATCCTGTACCAGTAAAACCCAATAGGTATGCTCTTTGTCTATGTTGCAGCCTACTTATGTACACTCTTTGTCTATGTTGCAACCTACCTATGTACGCGACATGTCTATACTTCATCATGTGTAAACCTTCAATAAGCTAAGGTTTTCACCTTTTCTGAAACTTCAAACACTTTGATGCCTTTGTAACATCAACCTGCAACCTGTCACCGTGTCTTATCGGTAGTTGTGCCCTGTTCATACATCATCTTATACATTCCTTAACCAAGTGCATCTATGTCTCTCTAGTCATGTGCCATACATGTGTGTACAATCATGAACAAGTGTAATAATCCTCACATGGACTAGACATCAAAACTTTATTGATATTCAACCTCACACCATACAAACAACTTCACAACCACTTCAAAACCAAAACCCTTAACCATATACCAATAAATACAAACTATGTCTCAACACTTGAACCAACAATATGAATCAATGAATAATACCAACATACCAGTATTGTATTTCTGTAGATCTAGCTCATACCATAAGTGCCATACAACCAACACCCTCTCTAGGGAAAAACCTCAAACTCCCATAACCATATCACATGGAGACAACAATATCTAACTACACATAATAATATGACATACCTTTTGAATATGTAGATAGATTTGTTGTACCTAATCATTGTACACCTTCCCGGGAGCTTGCTTTCATAATCTGAGAACCTAACACCCTAAAAAAATCAATCTTTCTTGGATTTTCCCACATGTACGCACCTTGTTATACTTCCATCCCGTGTATGTACACACCTTCTCCACTGTAGCCCACATACACCTAAAAAACTAGGATTTTTTCACTATTTCTGCAATTCTGAAACTTTCACTGTCAACCCTTCATTCTACCTCGGACTTGTCTAACTTCAGATGTGTCAATGAGTACATGCAATAAAACTTACACAATAATATATATTCAATGTGCTCAATAGGTGCTAATAGGAGAGCCTTTCTCTCTTAATTATACTTCCATGTAGCTTCCTCAAGGGATTACCTTCTAACCAACTTGACCCAACTTCCTTATTTTAGGGATAACCCATTTCTAACCACTTGTCCACTTATAACCACTTTATCCACAAATAGTAAACTCTCCACTTCTAGTTGCAACTAATTTATTTTTAATTATTTTCTTATTGCAACAACTTAACTCATGATTAACTCCTAGTTTCATCCACTTGACTAGTCAACTTCTTCTAGGATCTTCTAGAATAATTTGGCTTCTTTGACCTTCTAGATAACTCATGAGGGTTCTCCAACTTCATGAGGCCATAACTATCCAACCATGAGGAGTTATGTGACGTTCCACATATCATCGAAATGGCATGACATGTACTATCCATCTAGAATAGTCTTACCTACAAATATACTAATCTTCATACCATTATACATCAAACAAACTCAAGTCCCTTAACCATATTGTTGGGGCTACCAGAATTTGCTTTTGGACTTGCTTAAAGGGTTGACATCAATGACAACCAACCCAATTAATCAACAATTTGATATAAAATTTATTTTTTTAGGAAATATTTTTCAAAAAGGTCCATTTTATATTCCAAAATACTTTTTAATTTTGTTACATTTTTTTCCAAGGAAAACCTCATGGAAAACCCAAGGGATGATTTCGTCCTTAGTAAACCCATCGATGTATACTAGTGCACCTAACAATAGGGAATTGAACCAACACTTGTTGGCAAAAAACTAACGAAATATACAATAACATTGGTGACAATAGGTTGAGTTAACCCCATAGACTCTTTTAATACCCTTACATATCCATAAAATTTATATATTAATGCATGCTTTATCTTGCTTATAAAAAAATACTTTTAGATATCATTCATCAAGTTGTATAGATTAGATCCCAATTAATATTAGAGGCCAACAATTAGATACTTAATTATCTGATAGAAATAAAATAAGATTTAAATCCAATCTCATTAAACTTGGATTAATAAGGCAAAATCTAGACTAAGACACTGTGAATTTTGATTCTAAAAATGTCAATATTAGTCTTTCTAAAGTGCAAATTTGGATTTTAAAGTGTGAATATTGATTTTCAAAAGTGTGAATTTTGATTCCAAAGGTGTCAAACTTGATTCTAAAATTGTGAGTATTGATTCCAATAGTCTGAATTTTAATTCTAAAAGTGTCAATTTCAATTATGAAGTTGTGAATTTTGATTCCCAAAGTGTCAATTTAAATGCTTCATCCCATGACTCTTTTTCATATGGACAATGTACAAATAAATGGTTTAAAGATTCTCCATCTTTTTAAAATTTAAACACCACTGTCTCTCATGAGTTTCTTTTTTGACCACGATCCTGAGTAAGGGTTTTATTAGAAATATTAATTTTTGAGAGGACATTTAACTTCCATGTCCCCACCACCATTTTTTGTCCCATAATTCTTCCTCTTCCATTTTTTGCTACATATTGAAATTAGTTGTCTAAACCACTGAGATTTTTCTCTTAGACTAGGAAATTGTGAATTTTGATTCTAAAAGTGTGATTATATGGACCATTTTATTTTTATATATCAATGTGTAATATGACTATGGAAAAAATTGCTAAAATATATCAATATTGGAGATGCAATAAAATAATTTAAAATAAGTGATGATGACAATCATTGCATTATAGTGTTGTTTTGTCTTAAAGTAATTTAAGGCAATGTACAAAAAAGTTCCATATTAAAAAAAACAAAGAGTATAAGCCAATGCTATTTAAAAAATTCATCACCTTAATTACAAACACTATAAATTTATTATAATTATGGAAATTTATTAACAAAACCCACATCCAAATCAAGGAGAAAAGAGAGGAATTGATATTTAATAGTTTTACTTGAAACAATAGTTATTAATTATAATCATTGAACCTACTATATAAAAATAAAATCAAGATATTTACTACATGAAATCTTTCAAAGATCCAAGCTATATGGCTCTGATATAATATTAGGGATTACAAAAAATGTGTACTCGCAACTTGCAAAAAAACCACAAATGTGTATGATGAACCTTAGCAAGACATATACTCCACACATTAAACATACTTATATATACACAAATAGGATAGCTAAAATAATCCCTTGGAGTATGAACTATTTTACTTCTATCCATGTCTACAACTAGAATAAAACTACTAGTTGTTTGATTGTTCAACCATATTTCAAATAAATCAAAATTGATATTATCAGTTGATCTATAAACTTCCATGGAATATTTCGTCACAAAATATTTGATAAGTAACTGAAATATTTATTATTAAGGTTATTTTTCCTTTATGTTTCCATAATATTTAGTTAGTGATTTTTCTACATATGTATGAAATAGATAAAGTGTAGAGAATAGAGAACAATAAAATACAATCACACGATCCACAAATAAACACAAGATATGACCTGGGAAACCCAATACCAGAGAAAACCCAACTAGAAGGTGAGGCTGCTTTGCTCTCGTTTCTTTGGTATAGAAATGATGCAAGTACAAAGAAAGAGGCACTCTTTGTGGAGTTTCCTTTGACATGTGGCATGTATGGATGCTATCGAATCTCTCCTCCTCTGTTATGCTCACAAAATATCACTCTCAGATGTTTTTCTCATATATGGAACATCATACAATGAAAAATAATGGAACCCCTTATCCTCTTAGTGGCTTGATATTTAGGGAGGCTTTTGGTCCCCAAAATATTTATTAAACAAGGTGAGGAAATTTTTTCTCTACATTATCCCTGAATTACCACGTTTCTTTGCCTAGAAGTTTTCCTTTCAACCCAATATAGAAAATTTCATTCTTCCTTGAGATTCTCTATGTTCTATGCTGGTCATGTCTAGCCTTGTACTTCTCCTATGACTTCTTCAGTGTCTCTTGTACTTGCAAACGGATCTGCCAAATCTTCTCAACAAATTTTTCTACCTTTAATGCATCTCCTGTGAGGTTCTCCCTCACTCCTCCTTATTGTCCATATAAAATGTCTAAGGGTGAAGGTGGAAAATACCCAAAGCAAGTTTCAAAAGGTGACTTACTAGTAGAAGTGTGGACTGCTCTATTATAAGAGTGTTATGTATAGATCAGTTTTTCATCCTAGGTCTTCAGATGCTTATGATTGTAACCCCTCAAAAGATGCACCATAGCCCTGTTGACTAATTACATTTTACCATCTTTCTGTGGGTAGAATGTTGTAGACCTCTTTAACTTAGTGTTCATCTTCTCCTACAATGTAGTCTAAAATGCACTGAGAAATCTAGTATCCTTGTCTGAGATGATGCTCCTTGGTATACCAAAGTGTACCAAGACATGTTAAAAGAACAAGTTTATTGCTTCTTGTCCCTTGATGGTATTTTTACAAGGAATGAGAATGCACATTTTGATGAACCTTTCAACTACCACAAATAAATATTCATGTCCCTTCTGCGTGGTTGGTAAACCTCCCACAAAATCCATGGAAATGTTTTCCCAAGGTCGAGTGGGTATAGGTAATGGATGGTATAGTCCTTGCTTCCTGTTGCTAGTTTTGTTGGTACAAAAAAGTATACATCCTATAATATACTATGCTATGTCTTATTACATTATGGGCCAATACACATACCTTCATAAGTTGCCAATTGTCTTCCCAACACTAAAATTTCCTGCAACCTTGGAGGTGTGAGCCTCTCCAATAAGCTACAATCATTCACCTTTAGGAACATAGAGCTTGTCTATTTTGTAGAGTAAACCATTCTATAAATGATATTCTTCCTTTCCATCACCTTATTCTATATGAATTTGTCCCTATAGCTATTGAAACACCTCCTTGAAGTCTTCATCTTATGTGTATTCCTCTTTGTATGCATAATGGGTAAAAGGATCTACGTGGATTAGAGTTCCCCAAGCTGTAATATTGGATGGGAGTGGACATGAAAGCATGGATGCCAAGTTATTTTTCCTACCTTTCTTATACTTGATGACTAGATGAATTTGTTGTAAAAATCCCATCCACTTGTAATGCCTTGTTTCTTGTAGCTTACTCTGGACCTACAAATACTGTAGTGGTTAGTTATCTGTGTGGATGATAGTCTCCTTTCCCATCAAATAGTGTTTCAATAGGACATATGACTTCCATATTCCCCCCCACACCACCATTTGTTATCCCTTAATTATTTCTCTTCCATTTTTTGCTACATATCGAAATTATTTGTCTAAACCACTGAGATTTTTCTCTTAGACTAGGAAATTGTGAATTTTGATTCTAAAAGTGTGAATATACTGAACATTTTATTTTTGTATATCAATGTGTAATATGACTATGGAAAACATTGCTGAAATATATCAATATTGGAGAGATGCAACAAAATAATTTAAAATAAGTGATGATGACAATCATTGCATTGTAGAGTTGTTCAGTCTTAAAGTAATTTAAGGCAATGTACAAAAACGTTCCATATAAAAAAATATGAAGAGTATGAGCCAATGCTATTAATAAAATTCATCACCTTAATTACAAACACTATAACTTGATTATAATTATGGAAAAATTATTCACAAAACCCACATCCCAAGCAAGGAGAAAAGAGAGGAATTGGTCTTTAATAGTTTTATTTGAAACAAGAACTATTAATTGAAATAATTGAACCTACTATATAAATATCATATCAATATATTTATTAAATGAAATCTTTCAAAGATCCAGGCTATATGTCTCTTATATAATATTAGGGATTACAAAAAATGTGCAGCCACAACTTGCAAAAAAACCATACATGTGTATGATGAACCGTAGCACTACTTATATACCACACATCAAACATACTTATATATGCAAAAATAGGATATCTAAAATAATCCCTTGGAGTATAAACTATTTTACTTCTATCCATGTCTACAAATAGAATATAACTACTAGTTGGTTGATTGTTCAACCATATTTGGAAATAAATCAAAATTGAAATTATGAGTTGATCTGTAAACTGTCATGGATATTCCACTAGAACAGTTTGTCAGAACAGATATGATAAATAATTGAAATATTTATTGTTAAGGTTATTTTCCCTTTAGATTTCCATAATATTTAGTTACTAATTTTTCTGCTTATGTATGAAATAGATAAAATGTGAAAAATAGTGAAAAGTAAAATACAATCACAACATCCAAAAATAAACATAAGATATGACTTGGGAAACCCAATATGAGAAAAAACCCAACTAGAAGGTGAGGCTTCTTTACTCTCGATTCTTTGGTATAGAAATGATGCAAGTACAAAGGAAGAGGCACTCCCTATGGAGTTGCCTTTGACATGTGGTATGTATGGTTGCTACTTAATCTCTCCTCCTCTGTTATGCTCAAAGAATACCATTCTCAGATGTTTTTCTCACCTATGGAACAAGATACAATACAAAATAATGGAACGCCTTCTCCTCCTAGTGGCTGGGTATTTAACATAGACCGATAGCCATCCAGGGGTAGGTTTTTGACTTCCTCAACGCTTAACTGTGATAGGGTTTTGGAACTTATATAATATTATTGAAATTACATATGTGTCTAGCCCCATATGAATGAGTAATGGGGGATGCCATGGCATCCTCTCGTACCATGTTGGTCAACATGGTAGGTCAACTTGCACGAGGCATAAATTTTGTATACGATCTTAGATTGATACACGATTTGCATTGTTGGAAAGGTATCAGAGTGTAGAACATCATAAGGGGTGGGAAAATGTTATAAATGTTGCAATATTGTAACTGCAAAGTGTATTCTATTTTATTATTGATGTATTATTCATTAGATCAATCCCCTTTTGTGGATTGATCATGTTGGGCATTGTAAATGACCAAATCCCCTTTTGCAGATTGGTCAAGCCCTAATTGTAACATGCTAAATGAGAAGTTAGCCCCCATAATATATTAAAGTGGTTATAACCACCCAGAATGAGAATTCGGCCCTGCCAGTGAAAAGACACCTCAGTTCAACACCTGCCAGATTGTATAAATAAGAGAGGCCAACGCCTTATTTGTTCACTCACTGAATTGATGATCAGAGCGCAAGTTTGGAGCTGCAGTTGGAGAAAAAGAGAGAGAGATAGAGGTGCACTACTTGGGAGAGGACTTTCTGTCTTGTTTGATTTATTCTCTTGGCATTGTATTGGCTATCTATATTAAGGAATTTTTTGTTGGGTTTTCTCCCCCATGAGGGTTTTTTAGGATAAATGATGTGTCTCTTGTGATTGTGTATTTCTCAGTGATCCTATCTATGCTATGGTTATCTAGTAAATTGAAAAGAAACCTAATAATAGCTTAAACCTTAGCATGGTATCAGAGCTAAGATGAAGAGAGCATCTTTCACAAGAAGAAGAAAAATGTCATTGTTGTCGTACATGAAAATTAGGGCTTTTTATTGAAGAAGATTTTCAGCTTCAAAACCATCTAGAAAAGTGTGCCCTAACCCAAGGAACTCTTTGGCACCTTCAGCGCACCTTTTCAATGGGTAGATCCCCTAGAAAGTGAAACCCTAGTTTTTACAAAGTGCCAGAAGTACCAGAAAACCAGAAGTACCAGAGTACCAGAAGTACCAGAAAACCAGAAGCACCAGTCCAGAAATCCGTTGGTCAAGTTTGAGGGGGTAAAATTTGAATTTTTCAAAAATCTGACTGCACTAGCTTACTTGCCTCAACTAAGCACATCTATCCCCTGGATCAAAATTTCAAAATTTGAAGTTTGAAAAATTAGGGTTTCCTCATAAAACCCTAAGTTGCAGTTGCAGTTGCCGTTTCAGAATCAGTTGCAGTATCAGTTGAAGTATCAGTTGTAGTACCAATTGCAGTCACCCTTGAAGTTCTTAAGAGTTGGTAATTATTATCGTTTCTATGAGATGGTGCCACTACCTACAAATGTTATTTGAGGTATGTACTCACATATGTTTAAAATTGTTAAGATTTAAAGATTATTTGCATGAGAAGGGATCTCTTTCCATAGATCCAGAAAGATCTCAATATCCAACACATTCAGAGGAATAATTCAACCCAGGTTTTATTATTCTGATATGCATCCATTTGTTATGACATTATTGCATGTTGAATCTATGACCATCATACTAACCTTTGGTCAAAATTAAAGTCAAGGTATTAGATGGATTAAAGTTGAGATCATAGAGTTTAATCTCTAACCCAACCTTCTGTCAAGATAGCATATTGTCTTAGTACAAGAAGACAGGTTGAAGAAAGCACTCGTCATCTTGAGTGAAGGAGACTTGGAAGAAAAGCATCACACTCATTCTTGAGGACAAGGCTCCAGGTTCTAGGTTTGATTAATTAAGTTGATAAGATTCAAAGTTGCACTTGACAAGTTGATGACTACCCCTTTACAAGTAAAACACTATAGTTGAGATAGTAGTCCTTGAAAAGTATTATACTTGGTAGCATGTGAGCATATTGAGAGAAATGATTAATGTAATTATTTTCCTGATACAGCTAACATCTCCTCTAGGAGAAACCTCTTGTGTTAGTTCCACGTTGCCATGGAGGAATGTTTGATCACAACACTATAAGAGTGTTGGCCTCATATCATATTGTATTTCTTACTTTTGATCTTTTCTTCAGATAGACCACAAGTGATAGCTCTAAAGGAGCTACTGTGAGATTATTCATGCTATTTCTTTATCTACTATTATAAAAAAAAGTATTATTCTTTCTTGTTGTTTTGGTGACCTTGTTTCAGGTCATAGGTGATAACCCTAAGAAAGCTATAGTGAAGGTTTCAGAACCCAACATATTATATGAGACATGAAGCAAATGATGTACATGACCATATACACTCATGTACCAAAGAAGATGAAGGAGAAGCTATCTTTTGGAGATTCAAAGTATCTCATATGAAGATTGATTGAAAGGAGAAGAAGGATCCAAAGATGACCGAACATTAGAACAAGAACTCTCAGCAGAAGTGTTAAAAGGTTAATAAAGCCACCTTGATGGGAATCATAACTCATTTGAATCCTGACTCTGTGTTTTATATTTAGACTTGGTATTCAACACTAAGTATACCCTGTAAGAGATAATGAATTCCTTGTAGAATCAGAAGAAATCGAGAGTAATCCTGATCTCAGAAAGGATCAGATGAAGAGACAAATTCTAGGACTGGGAGACAGATGTCGCGAGAAAACTAGATCATAGATTCAAAAAATTCTAGGAGATATGAAATCTCTTGGGAAGATTCTGTTGTTTCAATAACAGAGAAAGAAGCCAGTCAGAAAGACTAGGATATGAATTCTTCCGTGAGAGTAGAAGAGATGTTAGTATTGACTTCCAAGATTGATCTATACAAATCAAGCATGTTGCAAATGTACAAAGCCTTATGTGTGTATAGAGAATTCTCCCAGCAAGAGGGAGAAGAGTATGACGAGACACTTACTCCAGTAATTGAAGAAATAGTTCCAATATTTATGAAGACAACCAAAACAACCATGATTCATATATAGTATGAGATGAAGGGGGAGAAATCCCCATATTTAAATTTGAGTGGTTGTTGGTGCATTACATTAGTTGGGTCATGGACACATGACCACAATAAAAGATAGAGTTACCTCCATGAAAGAAGAAGAGCTACCTTCAATATCATCTATTGAGCCACTCTTAGTTCCAGATGAAGTTGCTTCCATGATGGAGTAGAGGAGTTACTCCTTGATTTCAATAGTCACAGTGAGAATGGAGAAACCATTCTCAACTTTAGAGCAAGTGCAGGTGCAGAGTCCCAGTTCCAAAAGGAACAGTTGCAGAGAGAGTAGAGGACATATTCCTTGACAGTGAGACAGACAAGTGCTTTGTAGAAGGCACATAGAGCTAGCACATGATTATGCAAATTGAGTTGCAGCTGAGAAAGTGTACTAGATTGGTAAAATGTAATGAGAAAAAATGATTCGAAGATTGAAGATAGAAAGACTCATGTCTTCCAGTTGAAGAAGGATATGTACATATTGAAGCAAGCTCCTAGAGCTTGATATGACAGAATTTACAGTTTCCTGAAGAACTTGGGATTTACCAAGAGTAAATTTGATTCTAACCTTTATCTCAAGGTTATGAATGATGAGCCAGTGATGTTACTACTATATGTAGATGATGTATCCTTGACAAGATGAAGAAAATATCATCACAGATTGCAAAAGAATCTCCCCACAGAGTTTGAGGGAAGACCTAAATGAATTATCTCTTAGGTCTTGAAGTTTGGCAAAGAACAGAGAAGATCTTTCGTAACCAAGGGAAGTATGCAGTTAAAATTGAAAAGGGTTGACATGTTGAAATGCAAATCCATGTACACACCCATGGAAACGAAGTTGAAGCTTCTGGTATATACCTCGTCAGAATTAGTTGATGCTACTCTATACAAACAAATTATTGGTTCAATGATGTATATGACGATTACCAGGCCAAATATATGTTTTTCCTTGAGTCAGTATCTGGTAGAGCCGATATGTGTTCACCTTGTTGCGGAAAAAACATGTGATGAGATGTCTTAAGAGTATGTTGGATTTTTGTCTCTATTATACTAGAGATCATGACTTCAGACTGAGTGGTTACACTAATTCAGATTGAGTTGGAAGTGCTTCTGATAAAAATATCACTTCAAGATGTTGTTTCAGTCTGGAGTCAACCATGACTTCATGGCAGAGTAGGGAGAAATTCAGCATTGCTCCGAGCACGACAGAAGCGGAATACATTGTTGCAAGTTTCACCAGTTGTGAATCCATATGGATTCAGATGTTGTTGACATATCTATTTGATCTGGATATGGAAGCTACCATGATCCTATGTGATAACCAGAGTTGTATAATATGATGGAGAACCTTGCATTCCATAATGAGTCGAAGCACATAGATATTCAATATCTCTTCATTCGTGATATGTTGCAGAGA
This sequence comes from Picea mariana, assembly GCA_032191745.1. Taxonomy (NCBI): domain Eukaryota; kingdom Viridiplantae; phylum Streptophyta; class Pinopsida; order Pinales; family Pinaceae; genus Picea; species Picea mariana. The sequence continues at coordinate 525,985 of JASDQU010101320.1, read as the reverse complement.
GGAGCCATAAAACTCTAGTATGGTAGCACAGATGAACAGGTTGTTGATGTGTTGACCAAGCCTCTATCTCATGTAAAGTTTGAGCACTTTCGAGATAAGCTTGGTATAGTCCGAAAGGACCTCCCTCGAAAGGGGGAGTAGAGTTGATGTGCCATCCTAGTGTTGTGATGCCATCTTAATTGTTGTGATGATGTGCCAGCCTAGTGTTGTGATGCCAACTTAATTGTTGTCATGATGTTTCAGCCTAGTGTTCTGATGCCAACTTAATTACTATGATGATGTGCCAACCTAGTGTTGTGATTCCATCTTCATGCTGATGATATGCCAACTTAATTTTTGTGATGATGTTCCAACCTAGTGTTGTGATGCCAGCTTAATTGTTGTGATGATGTGACAGCCTAGTGTTGTGATGCCAGCTTAATTGTTTTGATGATGTGCTAACCTAGTGCTGTGATGCCAACTTCATGTAGATGATATGCCAACCTTGTGTTGTGATGATGTGCCAACCTTGTGTTGTGATGATGTGTCAGCCTCGTCCTATGATGATGTGCCAACTTTAGTGTTGTGATGCCAACCTCGTGCTGATGACATGCTAGCCTCATGTTGTGATGATGTTCTAGCCTCGTGTTGTGATGATGTGCTATCCTTGTATTGTGATGCCATCTTCGTGCTGATGATATTGTGTATCCAGCTTCGTATTGTGATGCCAGCCTCGTTCTGAAGACTCTCAACCTAGTGCTGATGTTGATGATGCTCCAACCTTCATGCTGTGATGTTGTTGTTATTGATGATGCTCCATCCTTTGTGTTGTGATATTGTTGTTTTTGATGTTGTATCAGCCTTGTGTTTTTATTGACGATGATGATGTATTAGTGTTATACTAATCCATGTTGATGCAGTTGATGATGATGATGCCACTTCAGCTTCTTGCTGAAGTTGATGATGATGATACCACTTTAGCTTCTTGTTGAAGATGATGATGATGATGATGATGCCACTTCATATTCTTGCTAAAGATGATGATGATGATGATACCACTTCAGCTTCTTGCTTAAGATGATGATGATGATGCCACTTCAGCTTCTTGCTGAAGATGATGATGATGATGCCACTTCAGCTCCTTGCTGAAGATGATTATGATGATGATGATGTTATTTCATCTTTCATGCCGAAGATGATGATGTTACTTTAGCCTCGCGCAAAAGATGATGATGATGTTACCTTAGCCTCATGTTGATGAGGATGATGATCCCATTCCATCTCCCTGATGTGAATGATGATATTGATGATGAGAAAAACTTCTGATGATCTATAGATATGCCAGTCAGTGTTCCAAGATGTTGTTGATGATGTTTCCCTCTCTCTCACCTGATGTTGTTGTAGAATACCTTTCTTGTTAAGGGGAATTGTTGAAATATTGTAACAACAAAGAGTATTCTATTTTATTATTGATGTATTATTCATTAGATCAATCCCCTTTTGTGGATTGATCATGTCGGGAATTGTAAATGACCAAATCCCCTTTTGCGGATTGGTCAAACCCTAATTGTAACATGCTAAATGAGAAGTCAACCCCCATAATATATTAAAGTGGTTATAAACACCCAGAATGAGAAGTCGGCCCTGCTAGTGAAAAGACACCTCAGTTCAACACCTGCCAAATTGTATAAATAAGAGAGGCCAACACCTCATTTGTTCACTCACTCACTTGATGATCGGAGCACAAGTTTGGAGTTGCAGTTGGAGAAGAAGAGAGAGAGAGAGAGAGGCACACTACTTGGGAGAGGAATTTTTGTCTTGTTTGGTTTATTCTCTTGGCATTGTATTGGATATCTATATTAAGGAAGTTTTTGTTGGGTTTTCTCCCCCATGAGGGTTTCCCATGAAAAATGATGTGTCTCTTGTGATTTAGTATTTCTCAGTGATCCTATCTATTCTATGGTTATCTAGTAAATTGAAAAGAAACCTAATAATATATTAAACCTTAACAATAAACACCAGAACCCAAAAAAAATAATTTAATGCCTCTAAATGGATCTTGAACCCAATTTTCCAAACTGGGACTTGCCACTAAAATGGCCCTGTGAGCTTAATCCTACAATTTTTTCCACTTTGAAAGGATCGAGATAGATGAAAAACAATATAATGATCCATTTTGGATCATACCTCCCCATTTCTTGAGGATTTTGGTCCCCAAAATATTTACTGAACGAGGTGATGAAAATTTTCCTCTACATTATCCTTGGAGCACCACTTTGCTTTACCTAGAAATTTTCCTTTCAACCTAATATGCCAAATTTTACACTACCCCTATCTTGTAGTTATGATCTACTTGTCCTCCTAATTGTTATTGGATAAATCGGTAGGTGCAGACACTAACTGATCTCCCTAGATCCACCTAGATCTAGAACAAAACACAACAGAACATGACGCTTTCCTTAAGTTTTAGATATTGAATTTACTAACTAAAGAGGGATAGGTGACATACCATTTAAACGATGCTTCCTCTCACCATCGCTATCCTAGCTCCGTTTCAATGCTCATACAATGGTGAACCTGCAAAATAACGCAACCAATCAAAGTGATAGTAATAACATAAACTCAATATAAACCTATGTATGTGATCAAGGAATCATACAATAAAACACAACAAGCTTTATAGGAAAGAATCATATTACTGTATCATATTAAATGTGAAAGAGAGATTACAACCATGGCCTTGATGTTGTAAGGTCCCTTCCAATTGTCCTTCATTCCCCACACACTTCCACTCCAATAATTCTGAGAGCATAGATATGATAATATTCACAATCTATCTTGACGAAATGGCTCATCTAGCCAAGCTAACAATCTCCAAATCTCAATCCAATCCAAGCTAATCCCAAAAGCTAACCTTCTCCATGAGAGCTCCTCTCCTTTTATAAGTTGAATAGGATAAGGTGAGGAGGTTAGGATGATCCCACTAAATCATGAAAGCAAGTAAGATCCAAACCATTCATATGCCACCTCACCATGGAAGTTTCTCCTTCTAGAAGCATCAAGAATATGCTCCTTTTTCCCACGTATGAACATTCTCGCACCCTGCTTATAGAGCAACTTGCGAACCTCTCAAAACACAGCTATGGTGTAGCCTGCAAGAATTAGGTGTTCTTGCACCCTAGCCATAGTGAAGCATGTGCAAATCATCTTGAATAGGGTTTTCATAAAGGAAAATGCAACTTCTTTTCTCAGGAAAAGTTCTTCTCCCTTCTTTCTTCAGGAACTCGGGCCACTAACCCCTCTAAAGACTACAGACATGTTTACATCATTAACGGTCACAGGGATGACAAAAATAATGTGTAACACTAATCCAACATGGAAGTCTTATAGATTTTAAGATTCTCCACATTCACTACTAAGTAAATGTGCATGTATGGGCATAGATTGAGTCTGTAGGAATTGTCTCCCACATTTTCCAATACCTCAAAATGACCATACCACAGAGCCTTGATATTCTTACCAAGACCCTGTAGCCTTTCCTTATTCAATTGTAACCATACTCTATCTCCCACTCTAAATGTTCTCTTCGTTATGTGCTGGTCATGTCTATCCTTGTAATTCTCCTCAGAGTTCTTCAATGTCTCTTGTACTTTCAAATGGATGTACTTGATCTTCTCAATAAATTTTTATTTTATTTTAATGCATCTCTTGAGAGGTCCTCCCTCACTCCTCCTTGTTTTCCATATACAACATCTAAGGGTGAAGGTGGGAAATACCCAAAGAAAGTCTCAAAATGTGAGTTACCAGTAGAAGTGTGGACTTCTCTCTTTAAAGAGTTTTTTATATAGATCATATTTTCATTCCAGGTCTTATAATGCTTCTTATTGTAACCACTCAAAAGTTGCACCAAAGTACCGTTGATTACTTTTGTCTGCCCATTTTTCCATGGATGGAATGTTGTAGACCTATTCAAGTTAGTTTCCACCTTATCCCACTTTGTAGTCCAAAATGCATTGAGAAATTTGACATCCATGTCTGATATTATGCTCCTTGGTATCCCAAAGTGCACCTAGACTTGTTAAAAAAACAAGTTTTCTACTTCCTGACCCTTGATGGTCTTTTTACAAGGCATGATAATGCACATTTTTCTGAACCCGTTAACTAACACAAATAAATAGTCATGTCCCTTTGTGTGGTTGGTAAACCTCCCACACAATCCATGGAAATTTTTTCCCAAGGTCGAGTGGGTACAAGTATGGGATGATATAGACCTTGCTTCGTGTTGTTGGGTTTGTTGGTACAAAAAAGTATACATCCTATAAGATACCATGCTACATATTCTTATGTTTTAGGCCAATACACATGCCTTTGTAAACTGGCAACTGTCTTCCCAATACCAAAATTTCCTACAACCTTGGAGGTGTGAGCCTCTCCGATAAACTACAATCATTCACCTTTATGAACACAGAGCTTGTCAATATTATAGAGTAAACCATTCTGGAAATGATAGTAATCCTTTACATCACCTTCTTCTATATGAATTTGGAAATGTAGCTACTGAAACACCTACGTCAAGTCTTCATCTTTTGTGTATGCCTCTTTGTATGCATCATGGGAAAAAGGCTCCATGTGCATCAGAGTTCCCAAAGGTCATGAAAGCATGTTTTCCAAATTATTTGTGCTACCCTTCTTATACTTGACTTATTTTTGATACCCTTATTATACTTGATGACTAGATGAACTTGTTGTAAAAACCCCATCCACTTGTAATGTATGGTTTGTTGTAGCTTACTCTGGACCTGCAAATACTGTAGTGGCTAGTGATTTGTGTGGATGATGGAATCCTTTCCCATCAGATAGTGCTTCCACTTTTTGATATCCTGTACACTGGTATAGGGATTCTTTTTGTAGATAGGGTAGTTGAGAACCACCCAATGAAATACTTCAAAATGATAGCAAACACGCCTTCCTTGCTGCATCAATACTACTCCAATGGCATACCCATTTGCATTGTCTCCATTTCGAAGGGCTTATAGAAGTTTTGTAGTGCGGGCATTGGTGCACTGATATTTATTTTCATGTAATCAAATCCCTTCTGATGATTCTCCCCCCACTAGAAACTCTTACCACTAGTTGTTATGGCATGGAGTGGTGTAGTTACTATTGAAAATGAAGCTACAAGCTTCCGCAAGTATTGTGTTACCCCAAAAAAAATCCTAACTTTAGTGACATTTGTAAGAACTAGCCATTTCATGATGGAATCCATCTTTGAGGGATCTATCTTGAGCTCCCATCCACCGATCACATACCCCAAATGCACCAAAGATTGTTGAGAAAACTTACATTTCTTGAGATTGGATAGCATGTGGTGGTTTTTTATAGTGTCTAACACTTGCATAAGATGTGACATATGGTCTTCCTAGGTAACACTATAAACCAATATATCATCCAAATAAATAATAACAAATGAATCTAGATAAGGGTGTAAAACATCATTCATTAGTCTCATAAATGTACCCGGTGCATTGCATAAACCGAATGGAATAACCAACCACTCATACAAACCTTGCCTTGTCTTGAAGGTAGTCTTCCAAGTATCTTCTTCTTTGACTCGTACCTAGTGATATCCTTGTTTCAAATCCAGCATAATGAAGTACTTGGCATGTTGTACTTGGTCCAACATACCATCTATCCTTGACAAAGGGTACTGATTCTTCAGTGTAATATTTTTCAATGCCCTGTGATTGATACACATTCTCCAAGTCCCATCCTTCATGGTAAAAATTATGATGGGTGACCCACAAGGTGAGGTACTTGGTCGAATCACACCTTTCTCCAACAACTCCTACAACTACTTCTTCTCTTTATTCGCTTCTAGAACAAACTGTCTATACAAACTAATATTCGGCAATGGGGAGTCTTGAAATAACTGTATTTTGTGCTCCACATCCCTCTTGGCTAGTATCCCTTTAGGATCATTGAACACTCCTCTGTATTCTTGTAGAAAATCCTCCAAAAATTGTTTTCTTTCTCTTAAGTACACCCCTCCAGGGATGCATTCACTCTCATTGACTCATCATCACACTGATTTTCTCTTAAGAAAAGAAAACATATTTTTTACTAGAACTAATCAACTTATTGGCTTGATTGACAGTTACTAATGAGACCTTTGACTTGTATTTATATGTGTTAATAATGTAGGACTTCCCATCCTTGATCAATCGATACTATTTTTCTCTCTGCATGAATATTGCATCCCTCGTATAAATGTAGGTGATTCCAAACACTACTCGACATACATAAAGGGGTACTATGTCCAATTCCACTTCATCAATAAAATAAGCACTTACATCGAATTTAATCTTACATTGTTTCGTTACCTTTATCTTCGTATCTTTGTTTACCCAACCCAATGGATAGGGGATAGGATGATTGTGAACCTCCAATACAATATTTTTTACTAGACCGATGCTATGAGATTATTGTATTAACCATAGTCGAACATAACATCTATCTTGGTATTGAATATGGGGCTAGAAGATTCTTTTTGTTTCCATCATTCCCATGATTCTTGGGGTTCAACTCTGGATGCAGTTTCCAACATTTTTCCTTGGTGTGGTAAAAAATGTTGTAATGATTGCAATGGTGGTTGGGATATTTACCTTGATGTGTAGTGATTTTTCTGTTCTTATGTTTTCCCCCTTTCCACTTCTTCTTCCCCTCCATGGAATCTTACCAATGCTCTTTCTGCTTCGAACCACTTGGCTTCCCTTTATTTTGGCCTATGTTTAACAGTTACTATGCCTATACACACACCCCATCCACTATCCTTGAATTTAAGAGCATCACCTACTTTCATAGATGATTGTGTAAACCCCCTAGATACTTGAGGAGTACAACTTGGTTCTTGGGAGAGATACCCAACATGATGGACATATTTTTGAACTCAATGGTGTACTCCTATATACTATACCCCATCCTCTTTCTAAAGTAGTGCCATAAGACCCATTGGTTATGTACATACCTGATAGGGTAGAATTGGGAATTGATGAGGATTTTTAATTCCTCCCACCTAGTTACACGTGGATCACCCTCTAGCCTAAGTTTTTATGTGTGGGTTTCCCCCCAGGTTAAAGCATGGCCCTCTAACTTAAATCTATCTCTATTTTCTCTGGTATAGAAATGATGTAAGTACAAAGAAAGAGGCACTCTCTATGGATTTTAATTTGACCTATGGCCTGTATGGCTGCTACAAAATTTCTCCTCTTTTGTAATGCTCAGAGAATACCACTCTCAAATGTTGTTCTCGTCTATGGAACAAGATACAATGCAAAAGAATGGAACCCCTTCTCCTCCTAGTGGCCCGATATTTAACATAGCTTGATAGCCATATAGGGGTATGTTTTTTACTTCCTTAACCCTCAATTGTAATATGGTTTTGGAAATTCTAGAATATTCTTGAAATTACATATGTGGATAGCTCCATATGTGTGAGTAACGAGGATTTACATGGAATTATCTCATACCATGATGGTCAACACTGTAGGTCAACTTGCAGAAGGAATAATGTTTGCATGCAAGCTCTCATTGATGCATTGTATACACTTTTGGAAAGGTCTTGTAGTGTAGAACAACGCCAAGGGGGTGGGAACAAGTTATAGACACTAGAACCCCAATTTTCCAAATTGGGACTTGCCACTAAAATGGCCCTACAAGATAAATCCTCTAAATTTTTCTACTTTGAAAGAATTGATATAGATGAAAAACAATATTATGATCTAATATAGATCATACATCACCATTTAGGGAGGCCATTGGTCCCCAAAATATTTACTAAATGAGGTGAGTAAATTTTTACTTTACCTTATTCATTGAGTACCACCTTCCTTTGCCTGGAAGTTTTCCTTTCAACCCTATCTTCCAAAGTTCATGTTGCCCATATCTTGTAGTTCTGGACCTCTTATGTAAAACTGTGTCCTTTTCCAACTTTTCCTGAGCATACGATGTTAATTCCTCCATGGAAGTTAGGACGTTCTCCTCCTCCTAATCCAACATGAAAGGCTCATAGAGTTTAAGATTATCCACATTCAATATTGAGTAAATGTGCATGTATGGTGGTTGACTGAGTCTCTTGGCATTATCTCCCACCTTTTCTAATACCTCAAAAGGAATGTATACTAGAGCCTTGATCTTCTTACCAAGACCTTGTATCCTTTCCTTATACAACTTTAACCATAATTTGTCTCCCACTCTAAATGTTCTCTTTGTTCTATGTCGATCATGTCTAGCCTTGTAATTCTCCTATGACTTATTTAGTGTCTCTTGTACTTGCAAATGAATCTTCTTGATCTTCTAAAAACAAAATTCTTCTTTTAATGCATCTCATGCGAGGTCCTTCCTCACTCCTCCTTGTTTTTACATATACAACATCTAAGGGTTAAGGTGGAAAATACCCAAAGCAAGTTTCATCCCGGGTCTTCGGATGCTTCTGATTGTAACCCCTCAAAAGCTGCACCAAAGTCATGTTGACTACTTTTGTTTTCCCATTTGTCTGTGGATGGAATGTTGTAGACCTATTCAACTTAGTGTCCATATTATCCCATAATTTAGTCCAAAACGCCTTGAGAAATATAGTATCCCTATCTGAGATGATGATCCTTGGTATCCCAAAGTGCACCTATACTTGTTCAAATAACAAGTTTGCTAGTTCTTGTCCCTTGATGGTATTTTTACAAGGCATGATAATGCACATTTTTTCGAACGTGTCAACTACCACAAATAAATAGTCATGTCCCTTATGTGTGGTTGGTAAACCTCCCACAAAATCCATGGAAATGCTTTCCCAAGGTTGAGTGGGTACATGTAAGGGATGGTATAGAACTTACCTCATGTTGCTCGGTTGGCTGGTACAACAAAGTATACATCCTCTAATATATCATGCTACATCGTCTTCCATTTTGGTTCAATACACATACCTCTGTAAGTTGGAAACTATATTTCCAACACCAAAATGTCCTACAACCTTGGAGGTGTGAGCCTCTCTAATAAGCTGCAATCATTCACTTTTAGGAACATAGTGCTTGTCAAGCTTGTAGAGTAAACCATTATAGAAATGATAGTCAACCTTTCCATCAACTTATTGTATATGAACTTGTCCCTGTAGCCACTGAAACACCTCCTTGAATTCCTCATCTTCTATGTATTCCTCTTTGTATGCATCGTGGGTAAAAGGATCCACATGCATCAGAGTTCCCAAAGTTGTAATATTGGATGTGGGTGGCCAGGAAAGCATTTCTGACAACTTGTTTTTGCTACCCTTATTATACTTGATGACTAGATGAAATTGTTGCAAAAACCCTATCCACATGTAATGCATGATTTGTTGGAGTTTACTCTAGCCCTGCAAATATTTTAGATGTTGGTGATATGTGTGAATAATGTCATCCTTTCCTGTCATATAGTGCTTCTACTTTTTGATATCTTGTACCAAGTCATAGAGATCCTTTTCATAGGTAGGGAGTTGAGAATCGCCCCATGAAATACTTTAGAATGATAGCAGATGGGCCTTCCTCGCTGCATCAATATTTATCCCATGACATACCCACTTATATATGTCTCCACTTCGAAGGGCTTCTGCAAGTTTGGTAGTGAGAGCATTGATGCTTGAATGATCTTTCTTTTCAGTTCATCAAAGTCCTTCTATCGATTCTTCCCCCACTAGAAAATATTAACACCTGATTTTATGGCGTGGAGTGGTGCAACTACTACTGAAAATGAAGCTATGAACTTTTGCAAGTATTGTGTTTCCCATACAAAACTCCTAACTCCAGTGACATTTGTAGGAACTGGCCATTTTATGATGGCCTCCATATTTGCAAGATCTTTCTTGAGCTCCCCTCCACTGATCACATACCATAAGTACACCAAACATTGCTGAGCAAACTCTCATTTATTGATATGGGCCAGTGGCTGGTGCTTTTCCAGAGTCTCTAACACCTGCTTAAGAAGTGAGATGTGTTTCTCCTAGGTAGTGCTATAAACCAATATATAATCCAAATAAACAATAACAAATGAATTTAGATAAGGGCGTAAGACATCATTCATTATTCTAATAAATGTAGCTGGTGTGTTGCATAAACCAAATGGAATAACCAACCACTTATAAAAACCTTGCCTTGTCTTGAAGGTAATCTTCCAAGTATCTTCTTCTTTGACTCATACTTAGTGATGTACAGATTTCAAATCCAACTTATTGAAGTACTTAGAATGAGCCTATAGTTGGTCCAACAGATCATATATCCTTGGCAGAGGGTACCAATTCTTCAATGTAATATTGTTCAATGCCCTGTAATTGATACACATTCTCCAAGTCCCATCCTTCTTGGGAAAAATTATGATGGGTGACCCACAAGGTGAGGTACTTGGTTGAATCACACCCTGCTACAACAACTGCTACAATTGCTTCTTCACTTCATTTTCTTCTAGAACAGACTTTCTATAGAGCCCAATGTTGAACAAAGGGGAGCTTGGCCATAACTGTATTTTGTGTTGCACATCACCCTTGAGTGGTATCCCTTTAGGCTCCTTTAACACTCCTCTGTATTCCTATAGCAACTCCTCCAACTCATGTTTCTACTCTTAAGTACACCGCTCCGAGGATTCATTCACTCTCATTCACTCATCATCACGTTGTTTTTCTCTTAAGAAGAGAAAAACATGTTTCTTACTAAAACTAATAAACTTCTTGGCTTGGTTGGAACTTACCAGTGAGATCTTTGACTTTCCTTTATGTGCGTTAATGATGTAGGACTTCCCATACTTGATCATTCAGTATTGGTTGGCTCTCCACATCAATATTTCATCCCTCATATACATGTAGGGGATTCCAAACACTACTCCACATACATCAATGGGTATTACGTCCAATTACACTTCATCAATAAAATCGTTACTCACAACAAATTCAATCTTAGACTATTTCATTACCTTTGTATTTGCATCCTTGTTTACCCAACCCAATGGATAGGGGATAGGATGATCATGAACCTCCAATCTAAGATTGTTGACCATATCCGTTGCTATGATATTATCTTGTGAACCATAGTCGAACAAAGCATCTGTCATGGTATTCTTGAACTGAATCTTGATGTGGAAGAGATTGGTCATCTCTTTCTCTTCCCGATGATGAAGGATACTCAAATTAACCTGATTCTCCATAGATGAATAGAAAATATTTTCATCCACATCCAATATACTTTCAACTTGATTGCTCGAATCCATGAATAAAAGGTTCTTCTTATTTTTGTCCTTCTTGCGATACTTCGGGTCTAGCTCTGGATGTAGTTTCCAACTTTTTTCCTCTGTGTGGCCATCGATGTTTCAATAATTTCAATGGTTTCTAGGATCATTTATTTGATGTGCAGTGGATGTTACCTTCTTATATTCCCCCCCACCTTTCCTCTTCTTCTTCCCCTCCTTGTAAGCTTCATGGTGCTCTTTTTGCTTCAAACCACTTTGTTGCCCTTTCTTTTGGCTTATGTTTTCTAGTAATATGCCTGTACAAACACCTCATCCACTATCTTTGGCTTGAAGAGAATCAAYTGCTTTCATATATTTATGTACACATGCCTCATCCACTATCCTTAGCTTAAAGATAATCACCTGCTTTCTTAGATGACTATGCAAATTCCCYAGATACTTGAGGAGTACATCTGGGTTCTTGGGAGAGATAATCAACATTATAACCATATTTTTAAACTCAATGGTGTACTCATGTACACTCTGCTCCTACCACTCCCTGAAGTAGTGCCAGTAGATCCATTGGTCCTCTACATACCCGATAGGGTATATTTAGGAGTTGATGAGGGTTTTGAAGTCCTCTAATATAGTTACTAGTGGATCAACCTCCAACCTAATATTTTCTATGTGGATTTCCCACCAGGTTAAAGCATGGCCATCTAATTTCAATCTAGAAAATTAAATCTTATTCCCTTCATATGTTGAATTCTAAAATAAACTTCTAGTTGTTGCAACCAATGATTCAAGTTTATTAATGCATCGATCTCACCTTGAGATGGATTTATTTCCACTTTCACTTCCATCTTGAATAGGGACTGTGAAGGGTTAATGACACTCGAAATTAACTACTCTTTCTCAGATTCCTTCCATGACTCATTTCCTGAGTCTTCTCGATCTCCAGATTTCCCCTTCGATCCGATCTATGAGTTAGAATCTCCATCATCTCTAATTGGTCCAAGCTTGGTTTCTAGAGCTACAATGAGGAGGTTCATATTGTGACTAATGTCGAAAAATTGTGTTTCCAACCATTCAAATCTCTCTTTTGCTGGATCTCGAGGGTTATTATGAATAAACTCATCTACCATGTCTAGGGTTTCATCGAATTCTTGTCAAATTGATTCCTATATTTTGTAAATTCCCACAAATACCCAAAAGAAAAACCTAATTTGATACTGATATGATCTATAAACTACCATGGATATTTCACTAGAACATTTCGTCACAACAAATATGATAAATAATTAAAATCTTTATTATTAAGGTTATTTTTCCTTTAGATTTACAAAATATTTAGTCACTGATTTTTTTTCTTATGTATGAAATATATACAATGTAGAAAATAGAGAAAAGTAAAGTGAAATCATACCATCCAAAAATAAACACAAGATATGACTTGGGAGACAAAATACAGGAGACAACCCAACTAGAAGGTGAGATTGCTCTGCTCTCATTTCTCTTGTATAGAAATGATGCAAGTACAAAGAAAGAGGAACTCTCTGTGGAGTTTCCTTTGACTTGTGGCTTGTATAACTGCTACATAATCTCAACTCCTTATTATTCCCATAGAATACCACTCTCATATGTTTTTCTCAGCTATGGAACAAGATACAATGCAAAAGAATGGAACCCCTTCTCCTCCTAGTGGCCCACTATTTAACATAGATGGATAACAATCTAGGGCTAGGTTTTTTACTTCATCAACCCTCAATTGTGACAGAATTTTGTACCTTCTATAATATTCTAGGCTAGCCCCATATACGTGAGTGATGGGGGTTGACGTGTCATCCTCTCCTACCATGGTCGTCAACATGATAGGTCAAATTTTGGGAGGAATAACATTTGCATACGAGCTCCGCTTGACATACGTTGGAAAGGTATAAAATAGTAGAACAACATCAAGTGGGTGGGAAAAGGTTTTAGAGATCCAAACCCCCAAAAAATCATTTAATGCCTTGAAATGGGTTTGGAAGGTTCCAGACCCCAATTTTCCAAATTGGGACCTGCCACTAAAATGGCCCTGCAAGTTGAATCCTCCAATTTTTCCCACTTTGAAAGGATTGAGATATATGAAAAACAATAAAATGATCCAATCTGGATCATACCTCCACATTAAGGAAGGATTTTGTTCCCCAAAATATTTACTGAACAAGGTGAGGAAAATTTTCTTCTAGCTTATCTTTGGAGTACCACTTTGTTTTTCCTGGAAGTTGTTATTTCAACCCAATCTGTCAAAGTTCATGTTGCCCCCGTCTTGTAGTTCTGAACTGCTTCTACAAAACCGTGTCCTCTACCAACTCTTCCTGAGCATCTGGTGCTAGTTCCTCTATGGAAGGTAGGACCTGATCCTCCTCCTCCCGATCCAACATGGAAGAATTATAGAGTTTAAGATTATCCACATTCAATACTAAGTAAATGTGCATGTATGGGGGTAGACCGAGTATGTAGGAATTATCTGCCACCTTTTCCAATACCTCAAAAGGACCATACTGTAGAGCCTTGATATTCTTACCAATACCATGTAGCCTTTCATTATTTAGTTGTAACCATACTCTGTCTCCCACTATAAATGTTCTCTCTATTCTATGTTGGTCACATCTAGCCTTGTACTTCTCCTATGACTTCTTCATTGTCTCTTGTACTTGCAAATGGATCTATCTGATCTTCTCAACATTTTTTTCTGATTTTAATGCATCTCTTGTGAGGTCCTCCCTCACTCCTTGTTTTCCATATACAACATATAAGGGTGAGGGTGGAAAATAACCAAAGAAAGTTTCAAAAGGTGACTTACCAGTAGAAGTGTGGACTGATATATTATAAGAGTGTTGTATATATATTAGATGTGCATCCCAGGTCTTCAGATGCTTCTAATTGTAACCCCTCAAAAGATGCACCAAAGTCATCTTGACTACTATTTTCCCATCTTTGTATGGATGGAATGTTGTAGACCTCTTCAACTTAGTGTCCATATTCTCCCACAATTTAGTCCAAAATGCACTGAGAAATATCATGTCCCTGTCTGAGACAATTCTCCTTGGTGTACCAAAGTGCACCCTGACCTATGTATAGAACAAGTTTTCTACTTCCTATCCCTTGATGTTATTTTTACATGGAATGAGAATGCACATTTTACTAAACCTGTCAACTACCAAAAATAAATAGTCACTTCCCTTCTGTTTGGTTGGTAAACCTCTCACAAAATCCATGGAGATGCTTTCCCAAGGTCGAGTGGGTACATGTAAAGGATGGTATAGAGCTTGCCTCATGTTTCTGGGTTTTCTAGTACAACAAAGTATACATCCTCTAATACAATGTGCTACATATTCTTGCATTCTAGGCCAATACACACCTATGTAAGTTTGCAACTGTCTTCCAGGCACTAAAATGTCCTGCAACCTTGGAGGTGTGAGCCTCTTCAATAAACTGCAATTTTTCACCTTTAGGAACACAAAGCTTATTGGGATTGTAGAGAAAACCATTCTGGAAATGATATTCATCCTTTCCATCTCCTTCTTCGATATGAATATGGCCCTGTAGTTGTTGAAACACCTCCTTGAAGTCCACATATTCTGTGTATGCATCTTTGTATGCATCATGGGTAAAAGGCTCCATGTGCATCAAAGTACCCAAATCTATAATATTGGATGTGGGTGGATGTGAAAATATGTTTGACAACTTTTTTGTGCTACCCTTCTTATACTTGATGACTAGATGAAATTGTTGTAAAAACCACATCCACTTGTAATTCCTGGTTTGTTGTAGCTTACTATCATCCTGCAATTACTATAGTGGTTGGTTATTTCTGTTGATGATGGTATCCTTTCTCATTAGATAGTGCTTCCAGTTTTTGACAGCTTGTACCAAGGCATAGAGCTCCTTGGTGTAGTTTGGGTAGTTGAGAATGACCCCACAAAATATTTCAGAATGATAATAGACATGCCTTCCTCCATGCATTATTACTTCTCTCATGACATACCCACTTTCATTTGTGTCCACTTTGAAGGGCTTATACAAGCTTGGTAGTGCAAGCACTGGTAATTGACTGATATTTCTTTGCATCATGCTTTGGTGGCCTTCCATTTCCCTCTGTAGACTCAATTTCCCCATTTTTCTCAATCCAAAGTCAAAATATCATTTTTTTGTGCATATAGAGCTATAGTTAGACAACATGTGTATACGTAGGTTGCTCCATTACAGCTGGTGTACATCAGGTTTTGTGCTCAAAATTAAAAATATTTCAGTTTTTCCATGCCAAGTCATGAGATCCATAACCCTTGGCCTTTCATATACTTGAAACACTCTGATTCAACCCTTCAATTCCCTTTGGAGGCTATAAATTGAGCCATATACAGGCCTTGGAAAATAGAGAAAAAGTTGAGAGTAAATACACTATGGAGAAATTTCACCTCATATTGAGTTTGCATCCCTTTTTCCTTTAAGTTTGAACGTCCCTTGTGTTCATCCCCCAAGCTATCCCTATTTTTCGAAGGAGGAACCCAATTACTCCTAAAACTTGTGAGATTTCCTTGTGGATGAGTCAATTGGTGAAGGCTCAGGTGGAGGGACTTAGTTTCTTGGTTCCAATGAGTGTCAATACAAAAGGTGGTAACCTAAGTACGTTTTTTGTTTATATTAATAGAAATACTCTTTTCTCGTCCAATTATATGTTGAAAATATTTGTATTATTTACCATGGGTAAATTTGTTATACATGTTGATGGAATATGCTAGTTTATATGCTAACATTTCATATATTTTCCATATGATTGTGTATCTTAGATGTTGAGGACAAGTTGTAGGTATCAAGCATTGTATCATGATCTCAACGGTGGTCTGCTACAGACATCCAGAAGAGGTAGGCTTCTATCCTTATTTTGTTGGCAATTTTGATTTGTCTAGCATACTTGATATTAGAGTTGATTTCTAGGTGTCATTTTGTCTATTGCAGTCCTACCCCAAACCATAGAGAGTTATTCTTCATAATAAGAAAATATTACCATTGGTTGTTATGGAGTGCAGTGGTGCAACAACCACAAATGAAGCTATGAACTTCCACAAGTATTGTGTTTCCCCAACAAAACTCCTAACTTTAGTGACATTTGTAGGAACTAGCCATTTTTTGATGGCCTCCATCTTTGCGGGATCTATCTTGAGCTCCCCTACATGCATCACATACCCAAAATACACCAAAGACTATTGAGAAAACTCACATTTCTTGAGATTGGCTAGAAGTTGGTGATTTTTTAGAGTCTCTAACACCTACATAATATGTGAGTTGTGCTCCTCCTAGGTAGTGCTATAAACCAATATATCATTTAAATAAACAATAAAAAATGAATCTAGATAAGGGCATAAAACATCATTCATTATTCTCATAAACGTATCTGGTGTGTTGAATAAACTAAATGGCATAACCAACCACTCATACAAACCTTTCCTTGTCTTGAAGCAAGTGTTACAAGTATCTTATTCTTTGAATCATACCTGGTGATATCTTGATTTCAAATCCAACTTAGTGAAGTACTTGCAATTTTGTAGCTGGTCCAATAGATCACCAATCCTTGGCAGAGGGTAATAGTTCTTTAGTGTAATCTGGTTCAATTCCTTGTAATTGATACACATTCTCCAAGTCTCTTCCTTCTTGGGAAAAATTATGATGGGTGACCCACAAGGTGAGGTACTTGGTTGAATCACACCCTACTCCAGTAACTACTGCAACTTCTTCTTCACTTCATTCGCTTCTAGAACAGATTGTCTATACAACCCAATATTTGAAAATGAGGATTCTGGTGTTATACCACAAATTGCCACACCAATTTGCATTTGTGAGATGGCCTAGTCCATTCCATAGCTTGCAAACTTAAATCCCACTCTCCTTCATAAATGTCATCTAAAAAAAACAATTATGTTTCCATACGCTATTCATCCATGTACAAATCACGCACATACACTATTTTCTAGTTTACACCACATACATACATACATACATACATACATACATACATACATACATACATACATACATACATACATACATACATACATACATACATATANACGCATATATATATATATATATATATATAGGTTTTTGGTTGGGATTGTTCCCAAACTTATTGGCATGTACATAATGGAATACAATCACCCCAACCCCTTTAGGATGGTATATAAGCATCTATTGGGGGTATGGATGGGAAGAGACAACCCGATGAAAGGTTATGCTAACGATTTGCAAGCTTCCCTATTTTCCCTTAGCCTCTAAGTAACATTCCCCCGATCTGGAAACTTGTTTCCAACATTCCTTCCTCTCTCATATATGACCATAGGGTGTGTTCTTATCCATTTTGGGTCATCCGAGGAAGGAAAAAATTGTTGAGTTGATGATTGAAGGTTCCATTGGAGAAACCTGGGTGATTGGCTTCGAGGCAGTGCCAATGGTTAGAGTCAGGTTGTGACTACCTACTTATATTGTTTTCAATAAAAAAAATCTCTTTCCCTCCATATATGTGTAATTTCATTCAACCCATTTATATACGTTAACTTGCTTTACATATTTGAATTTTCACATTACATGTATAACTTTATTTCGTAACTAATTTTTTGCAGTATAGACTTGATCTCCTTTTGTGGGTGGTACCAACAAAGATCATGAGCGAATCAAAGGTAGAGAGTGAGGAACAACATCAGACATTAGGATAGAAGGTGTGACCTCTTCTATTCTCTCTTCCAAAGTAGTTATTTTTATTTTCAGTTTGGGTATGTGAGGGTAGGGTTTGTCTTTTAGATACAACTAGTATTTGTTGTGACATGAACCAAGATCACAAGGTAAAAATCCCATAACAAAATTGGCGACCATACTGGGGATTTTTCTCCTAGTTTGGGTCGAACTTAGGGTTTCTTATGTTGTCTTGATTTCTGTAAGTTTCTTGTTTTCTAGGATTTCTTTCAAAGTATTTCCTATCTTAGAAACTTTTACCAAGTTCCTAGAACCTTCCCTTCGGTTGTTATTTTCTTTTTTTGAAGTTTTGTTGAGCCATACATGATTTTTCTTTGCTTGAATCACGTGTATACGTGATTTTCCTATGTTTGAATATTGTATGTACTCTATTTTTTGTGTTTACAGTCACGTATCTATGTAAGAATTTGGTCTTTGGGCCATTTTCTCAGTTTTAGGAGGATTTAAGTTAGTTTTTCGGTATGATATGATCCTTTTGCGTTTGCCTTTGCCTCTGATTGTTGTGTTAAGTCTCTTAAAACTTTGAAATCATCCTAAAAGTTCTTGCTTTTATTAGGTTGGTCTTTTGGTTATAAGGTTCTTTAGGTTGGTCGAAAGGTTAGTTGTGTGTGTTCGGGCTTAGTTTCCAGTTGATCGTTGTATTCCAATGATAATAGACTATTTGTTTTCTTCCCCTTTACCTCCTTCCCTTTGTTCATAAAATAAAAAGAAAAAATGCATTGTAGTTGCATTTTGTTTCTTTCAATAACAAAAAAGACAAAAATAACTTGTTTGTTGGTCATTCTTCTCTGGATCCCTTTCCTCTGAACTTTTCAAGAAAATAATTTTCTGACTAGCACTCAGGTCTTCATGCATTTTTATTTCTTTGATAGTTGTTGGTTTCAATTATAGTATCCTTTTGTAAAAGAAAATAAATCACATCTGCAACGTTCATTTACACTATGTTTTGCATTGCTATTCAAAAATCATTTTAGATTTGCATTTCAAATTGGTTTACGATATTACATACGATCAAAAATATATTTTTTTCATTTTTAGAAAAAGAATATAAAGGAAAGATTTTGTTTTCATTAATTTGAAGCGTTGTTACGCTCATTTTTCAGTGAATAAACTGCATCTTACTTTTTGCGTTCTTAAGTGTTTTTCTGCCGAGTCTATCAAAACACCATCTAGTTTCATCCTTAACCCTTTTGATTAAATAATAGCCCCATAAAATGAACACTAACTAAAAAATAATTATACATTTTCATTTTATAGGGTAAATAGACTAGTTTTAGGCTAGGGCCTTGGTTTAGGTTGGAGAGTTAATTTATTCAAGGCTAGAAAACAAACACAGGATCCTGAGATAGGGAGAGTTGAAACCCAATTGTTAACATAATTACCGACTTAATGAGAACTGTAACCTCAAAATGAGAACTCTGGCCCAAAAAACCCATATTTTTGCATAAAAAACATCAAAATCAACCCCCAAATCAAAAATTGGTGCTACCGGTAGCACCATTTTTTAAAACGGGGTCAAAATTACAACATTTTTCAAACATGGCCTTCAAAACTTAGACAGTAGCTCAGAAAAACCTTAAAATCAACACCTAAACAAAAATAAGATGTTTTTGATTTTTTTTTCTATTCAAAACGTTAAATTTTGAGATCATTTGAAATCATATTTTTATCGCTTCGTACCATTAAAACCAAAACCTCAAAATCAACCATCAAATTGAAAAGTACTACTACCAGTAGCACCCATTCTAAAATTGGGGTATGAAAATGACACATTTTTATAATGTGGTAAAATAAATCATCATTACTGTCAACAAAATCATAAAATCAACCCTAAAATGTTTACTTTTTAAATGTTATCATCACGCAAAGCACAAGGTAATACATAATGCCATGAAAATATCACAATATACTTTAAAAATTCAACGTCACTTTTTAATAATTGTTTACTTTTAATAATAAAAAAGTAAAGACAAGTTAAATTGAATGAAGCATAAATAATTTCTTAAAAGTATTGTTATATTGACCATATTCAAAACATATGAACTAAGAAATTTTATCAAATTATCCATAATAAGAAAATATATCATTCATAAAACATAACAAAATATTCATAACTTCATGTAAGACCATATGTAAGTTCAATGCTCATTTTTAGTTACCATACAAACATCATATGGATAAAAAAATGCATAAAATGTTTCATACACTTATTTAGATTGACTCATGGTTTCTGAAATACCATCAGAGTCTACATTGTCTTTAGATGAATTTTTGGATGAATATGTAGATGATTCATACTCTTCTCTATTTTCTATGAATGCACCATCTGAGTCTGCATGCATGCCCAACATTTCAGATGTCAAATGCCTTTTAGATATACGACTAGGTTCAATAGACTCCCATCTTGAATTTATTTCTTGCGGCAGAAACCTCTTGATAATATATGTTGTCTTGGAGCGAAGAGTTCCTCTCTTTGTCAATTTGAAGTCATAAACAAGTATGTCAACATCATCTAATTTTAAGAGGGCAATGGAACGACGTGTTGTATTTTGACCCTTTATTTGTCTCTTTCTATTAACATGTTTCTCAACCACCATCTCTGGCTTGTACACACCATTGAATGGGTGTGTACTTGTTGCATACCAATGCACTTAAATTGCAATAACATCATCATTTTCTTTCTCAATATTTATAAACTTTACTATCCAGAATGGATAACCATGTGGATCTTCGGTCGCTAAAACTGCAATCATGCTACCCTCCTTAATATATTGTATTGAACCCCTGTAAAGGTCTTCCATGGCTTCACGTTGTGAACATGACCTTCACGAGCCAATATACATTTCTCTTTCCTCTGCTTGTATAACTCAATAGCACCTTTAGATTCATGTTGATCTTCAACAATGTTTGTTTCTTCAGATTCGTTTGGCATATTTTGTGGTCAATGAAATGGAGTCCTCAACATTGTATCTTCATGTGTTGAGCTTGAAATTATGTCACTTTGACTATTGAAAAAATACTCGCACCAAACAGAATCAACAACATCAAAGTACTCATATGTATACTTAATGGACTTTTTAATTTCTTCTAGGCATTCAGAATAATCTACATCTCTATTACGCCTATGTGCATTATGGATTTCAGCAACTGATTGTAAAAATAATAACTTTGATGCAAAAATTGGACAATTTGGAATGAACTTCAAAAATGATAAACCTGATGAAGGCCCCATTCTGTAGTAGTTGAATATTTCTTTCCCCGTATAAGTGTTTTCCCATCAATTTTTTTGAAACAAAATTGATGTGGGAAGCTAATGCCATTAAACTGCTCAATACATTTTTCTTCACGATGTGATCCCTAAATAAATCTTCGCATATCAACATTTTCTTCTAATATATGAAAACAGGCTCTGGAATGTATGATTTCTTGATACATTCAATCAATGATGGTAGACTTCCAACATTTTTCCTCTTCAATGTTACTAAAAACGACTGAACATTTGATCAATATGATCATGAGTGTGTCCAACAAGAGGGAAACCAACTTTCACCTTTTGAAAGATTCCCATTTCAACAAGCATGCTTAGATATCCAAACACAATTTGATTTTTATTTTCACAACTAATGTTGTCCCACTGTAGATAGATAACTTGAGGAAGATTTCCAGACCAGAGAATGAGCACATGATGAATTATGGTGATGGTAATATTTGCATCATTATGAATATTTGGAGTTGTGAAGTAAACTCTTGGACACATTTTTCCATTGAAAACCATACAACCAACCAACTGAAACTGAATGAAATTCTCTTCCTGTAAATTTTTGGGTGTACGGACAAAATGTGGTAGAAGTGTTTTATTCTGGTCCATACCATCAATTATCATACCTAAATATTTGTTTGGAGCATCATAACACTTCTTACGATGTTTTTACAACTTTTGTATTTCACTTGGTTGTTGATTATGATGTTCTTGAAGTGCTTTGACTATGGAATATGCACATGACATAAAATGAAAATATTGATTGTATGTTTTCATAGTTGATAACTATTCAATTTAAAAAAACAAAACAGTAAATACATACCTCTTTCTGCCCCTTCAGATTTATCTCTTCTTGATTTAAGAGTAGCACGTATACTACAAATACCCATCCTTGACTTCTTGGGAATACAGAGATTGTTGAATTGTTTCTTCCATATTCTTGTAAAATATGCATATGTAACAAAATTACCATTTCCTTCAACACCTTCAGCATATCCATTGTACAAGTTGTAGATTTCCCTCCTTGAAAAATTATCTAGAATATGTATTGTGTCTCTATCCGACATACACTCTCCATGTTTGGAAAATAAATCACGCATCCATGTCAATTTAGTGTTTGTGAATGGACCACTCTCTCATCCATGATGTACCTTTGAATAAAATGATGGATCTTTTTCCAACCTTGTATGGATTCTTGATAGATGAAGATTACCAATTGAGTGAATTTTTTTGAAAGCCTTTCTGCAAAGTAAAATATTCCCAATGCGATAATCATATCTTGTATTGGTGGATATCATGCACCCCATAAAATATGAATTTTGCATGCTCTTATTCATTGAAAAATATGTATTCCTTTTATTCAAGGCATACATGTAGTCCATGCTTTTCAAACAATTCTTTTGACAACATTCACTTGAAATCAATTCACTTATGGAAATTGATTTAGTGAGAAATTATTTTCTAGACCTTGTATAACTAGAATGATTTGGATCGATGTAAAAGGGTCTAATCTTGGTCCTAGACACAATGTTTCTTTGCAATGTCTCCACTATTTCATCATCCTCACTAGAAGCATTTTCCTTATCACCAAAAGGAGTATCAAACAAAACATTGTGAGGAGATTGAACTAGAGAATGCCTATCACCTTCGTTTGTTGTAGTTGAATGTTTGAGAACAACATCATCAACATAATCATTTGGAGGAAAATCATCATCAACATTGTGTCCATTATTGACATAATCATCTTCATTGCTTTCAAAATCCACACTTGAGTGAAAATTTTCACCATATTGCTTAGTTCATTGAAAACCTTCATCAATATCTTGAAAATCCTCACTCGGAGGAAAATCAACATCAACATTGTTGCTTTTTAATTTATCACTCGGGAAAGAGTGACCACCAATGGCGTAATCATCTTCATTACTTTGAAAATCGCCACTTGAGAGATATTATTCATCATCCTTATTACTGGCTTCAAAAGACTCACTTGGAGGAAAATTTTCATTATCCTCATCGGTACCTTGAAAATCCTCACTTGGAGGGAAATCATCAGCACCAAAATTGCTTCTTTTAAATTCCTCATTCGAGAAACACTGTCCAACATTGCCATAATCATCATCATTACTTTTAAAATCCCCACTTGGGGGAAATTATTCTTCATCCTCATTCGTTCCTTGGAAATCCTCACTTGGAGGAAACTATTCATCAGTACCTTCAAAATCCTCACTAGGAGGAAATTCATAATCACCAACATTGTTGTCTCTAATTTCTCCATCATTTTCATTGGTGCCTTGGAAATATTCATCGGTACCTTGAAACTCCTCACTTGGAGGAAAATTTTCATCCCAATCATTTAAACATTGATCATAGTCTCCACTTTGACCTACATTTTGATTCTTTTCATTATTATTAAATTGCTGACTAGATTTATCACCATCATATTCCTCCTCTTCATCATCGGTGCCTTCAAAGTCCTCTGATTTAGGACTTTCATGTGGAACTAGTTGAATAAAATTGCTTGCACCATGATCAAAATTATGACTAGCTAATAAATTTGACGCCTCATTTGCATTACAAACATTCCTATTGCATTTACTAGTCCCAACAGAAGAGGTATGCGAACAATTTGATGATGTCTCAGAAATAAAATATTCTTTATTTGATGAAGCTATCCCTTCTCTCTGAGAAAATAGAATGATAGAAATTATCACCCTCCCTATGACATTATNATGCGATAATCATTTCATGTATTGGTGGATATCATGCACCCCATCAAATATGAATTTTTCATGGTCTTATTCATTGACAAATATGTCTTCATTGACAAAATTTCCCCCTCAAATTTTTCCCCCAAAATTTCCCCAAAATTTCACCCCAAAATATTACCTCCAAAATTTCCCCCTCAAAATTTTCCCTCCAAAATTTCCCCCCAAATTTTGTCGTTTATCTTCCCTTAAAAATCAAAAACAACTTTTACTCTTTTATTTTGTTATTTAAAAGTTAAATACAATATTTATCATGTTTATTTATTTATCCCACAATTATTAAACATATTGATGATCCACATAATTTTAGGTATATATGTAGACAATATACCTATTTTTTCTTTATCTCAAATCCGTTATACTAACAGTAATTTATATCATCTGTGTTATATATACACACTCTTATTTTATCTTTTTACATTGTGTGATATCTTGGGCAGTATTTGTTAAAGGATTTGAAGCAAGCTACAAGGGAGAAACATCGAGAAGACATCCGAGGAGAATCTAGCATTTCAGAGGTTAGTTATTTTTTTAAATCTTACCATTTACCAAAACAACAATTATAAGATTATCTTTGTATCGCATAATAATTTTTCATGCGAAAATTAAAAAACCTTTAATTTGTTTAGATGTTTTCTACTTTTTTCTAAAAAATACCAAACTTTTTTAAAAATTTGAGACATTTTTCAAAAACATTTAACAAAATCCTTAAGATTTTTTGATAAAAAAAAGAGTCAAATTTAGGTATAGTTTAAAAAAAAAAATTATTGTTTTTTACTTAAATTTTATTAGTTTTGGCCCATGGTGGTTACTAGGCAATGTTTGTGCCTTAGTCGTGGGGTACACCAAGTGGACCATTCCTTAGCCACGGGGGGGTTGGGCCCCCACGGCCAAGGCACACTCCTGTCATAAGCCCAATAACTCCATGGGTAAAAAAAAATTACATATGGGTAAAAACAAATTGAATTTTTTTTAAATTAGTTTTTATATTCAATGTTTTTTTTTAGTTTATTATAATGTGAAAGGACTATTTTTTTTTTATCTTAATATAGGAAGATGGTGAAAGAGATTATCTATGAATATATCTAGATCATGACCTGCGATAATGGCATCCAAAAATGCAACTGGAACCTCCATGAATGTCAGGGAATAAAATGATAGCATAACACCTGAGCTATCACAGGCAATGAAGAATCTTAGAGAGTGGAAATCTGTGAAAAGTGAAAACAAACTGGAATATTCTTGGTTTGTTAAAGACAAGCAAGGCAACAATGGAGATCATATATATTTGTATTGTGCTGAATTAGAACATGTGCAAGGAAATTTCAGGCACTTGGATTGTTATGAGATATATGTTTGGTGCCAGACACAAATATTGTTTATGCACTTGTCAAACAAGGGAGAACTTATATCAATTTTAGATATTGTTTCAAATTGAGCAATTATAACAAGAATGGATGTTTTTCATAATTATGTGCATCAATCATTGATGACATTGAGAAAGGCAATGTAAGTTTTTTATTTCTATTTTTGTGTTTATTATTTTTAGTATCATGGTAATGTTTTAATTTTATTTAACATGAAAATGTGATATTTTATTTTTATAGGATTTTGTTGAACGACTTTCACATATGTTAGTGAGGATTTACTCTACGGAAAATAATATCACAGTTGTCATCAACGCTTTTCATATTGAAAATGCATAAGAAGGAAGGAAAAAGAAACATAAAGTAATGGAGGTTGAACCTGCAAGAGTAGACAAAGAAGAACATGAAAGAAGAAATAAAAATCCTCATTCTAGAAATCCTAAAAGGGTTACATCTGAAAATGAGGAAACTCCAAATGAAGATTTTGTTGAGATTGGTCCCAATGAGGTTATCACTCCTCGCAAAAAGAACAAACAAGATAAACGCAAAAGATCGATGGTTGATGATGAGTCTATTCCTATTGATTATGAAGTAATCATTGATTTAGATGAAACACATTTAAATCATAATAGGAAGAAGAGAAATGTTGATAATGTTCAAGAATCCATCGTTAGCTCATAGTATTATAGTGAAAGTCCTAAAGGTAGAAGAGAAATAATAACACTAGGTGTTGATCTAAAGGATGGTATTATGAAAACAACACAAAATGTCATTCGAAATAGAACGAGGATGGAAAACTTAGTTGATGATGGCCAAATATTTCAGTTGAATGTGAAACAACTTTATAAACCCACAAAAGGGTAGGAAAAATATCAAATCAGAAAAACGCATCACTTGCATATTCACAATTTGAAAGCATTGATTAGGTACATTCCATATAAACATGTGGTTGACCACCTAGTTCGTGTGGACCCAATGGAAGTTCCTACAAGAGAAGAATTTGATAGATCAAAATGTTTTGACTACAAATATTATGTGATTGGAGGAAATCATTCTATAGAGGCTAGAAGAGAATTGATGCAAGAATATCCCAATAATCCTCTTTTTGAGACAGTCAAATGCATAATTTATGTCGGTTTAACATATTCAGAAGCAAAGTTATTGGCATGGGATCATAACATAGACAATGAGTACAAAATGTCTATGACCTTCATTCAAAGGGTGAGATTTATCCATAATGAATTTTATGAAATATGTCGTGGGGAGAGATCAAATGTTCATGCTAAGTTTCAGAAGCAATGTTGTATGGAAATAGGATTCCCACTTGATGATGAAAATACAAAAGAACAAAAAACGCAAAGGAAGTGATATATTTAAAGTTGTGGATAGTTATTTTCAATTGGGATTTAGAACAGGACAAGTATGGGATTTGATATATGAGATATTCACCCTATGGGAAAATATTAGTATAAAAAATCAGAGAGTTAAGAAGGCTAAACCATTGATACGTGGCACAAGTAAGATAGGTCCTAACATAAAAAAAATCTTACAGATGATATGACTATAACACCTTGGATATCAATACAAGGAGTGAAGGATGATTAACTTATCATATCTATATTATCACGTGTTAGATCGGGAGAATTTTCAATGGAAGAAATGTGTGATGAATTTAAAATGTAAGTCTCTTGAGTTATTTTTATTTATGTTAAGACAAGAAAAATAATTTTTTTAATTTAACATTTTATTTTTATTTAGCCACAAGGTGTATATGAAAATACAAGAGAAAATGGTCAATATCTTGAATGAAGAAATCTAGGATGTTGTTAAACTCAACTATCCAGATTCAAGCTCTTCGGCAGTATTGAAACAATTTTTTGTTGCATTAAAAAAGGTATGTTGATTTGTTACATTCATATTATTCGTTTGTAAGTTAATTTATTTATATTTTAATAGTTATAGATATATAACTATATGTTTGTTTGTTTCATTAAAGATGCCAAAAAAGAATGCAGATGGAGACTGAAACTTTCAAAACTTTTATTCAAAAAGTCAGGTTTGAAAGAGAAAGAAGGAGACGTGTTCAAAATGTTCAACTTGATGACACCCTTGATCACTACATTTGGAATGGGCTCAAATCTCTTCAATATAAAGTGATATTAGGTGATTGTGAACAACTTGCAAATACTGTTCTTAAAAAATAATATTCCCTAGTTATTGCAGATATCCCTCATGGTTATAATATCCAAAACATTGGATATGATATTGAACCTTATAATTACCAAGCTTTCAGTAAAGTGGTTATGGGATTTACAGAAGTTATAACATCATCATTTTGGATATTTCTAGTATTTCATTCAGACACACAAGAAGGATTAGTACAATCAAGCTTCAAGGGGAAATAAAAGACAAGGATGCAGTTTATTTGGTAAGATATTGAAAGTGTATGTTTATCAATTAAGATTAGAAAACAATTTTATTAATTCACAAGTTAATTGAATTTTCATTTATTTATGTTACAGGCACAAGCCTAATATTCAGAGTTCCAAGAGAGAATCATTTAAATTTGATTTTGAGAATATAGATCTTGCAACCTGGAGAAAAGATGATTCTTATAATTCTATTCTTACCAATGCAAAGGATGGAGAGACTCCTAGTAGTATATTGGTATACAATGTTGTGGTTAGAAAGATAACATATGAGGAAAAATATTTGAAAGGAAAGATGGTTAACATTTATCAAAAACCACAAGCATTAATTAATTATCTTACAGATGCATTTTCAAATGAAGGAGATTGGGTTTTGGATTTGATCTCGGGTTCAGGTAAGAATTATGATCTAATATTTATTAAATCATAATTCAATCTTATATTATTTTTAATTTATGTCTTTTTACAGTATCTAACTTCATTATTTATTTTGTATTGGGGGATTAGGTACAAAATTAGTGTGTTGCCTACAGAAAGGAAGGAATTTCATAGCCATTGAAATTGACCCAATGCAGTGCATTTTTATTCAACAAAGAATTAATGGTATTCCATCTCTTCCAGATGAAATGCAAGAAGTTGGTTTGAGGAAAAGAGACTTTAGTGAATCAAAGGGGTCAAAATTGTCAAAGGAACCTCAAGTACCATTAGGAGGAATGATTGGAAAGGATCACTTTGAAGAACTTGCAGATATCAAAGAACCAATGGAAGAACAAAACGACACAATGGAATAAAAAAATGACGTCGAAGAAGATGATAATGTGTCTATTAAGAATGATGAATTTTGGATATATGATATTGTTGATTAGTTTAAAGATGCATTTGAAGACGATGCTCAATTTTGTAAATTTTTTATGAGCTATAACTATAATGTTTTGACTTTCAACACTCCGGAGTCTAATGGCCAACATAAATTTCTTGATGTGATCCTCAGCGGATTTCTTTGAATCTGGATCAAATTTAGGCAGCCATTTCTTCGGATGTTTAGGTAATGGGTGTTGGGGTCCTGGTATAGCCACAACATCTTGAGTGAGCCAAGGTCTGGCAGGATTATTTTGGTTTTCCATGGGATTTGGTGGTGTCAAAGGCTGATATGGTTTTGATGAATACCTGCCTTCATTTGAAGATTCTCCTTCTGAAGAGGATGGAGAAGAACCAGGTGGAGATGGTGGAATAACAGATCCTCCGACTCCAAGGATAGGTGTTTTGGTAGGATTGGTAGTATTACCACCTAAAGGGTTTTCAGGAAGACCAGTGCATTGAATTTGTTCTTGGATATCTGTGAAATCAAGGGGTTGATTAAGTGGCCTACCAGATTGTTTGATGCGGGCTAAGGCACTATGAATTCTTATGAGTGACTGACGAACAATTTCTTGGACGTCGACCCCTTGAGGAACTGGTGTCACTGGTTCAATGGGAATATAAGTGTTATCGTTTGAGGTAGTTTGTGTTTCAAGTGTAATGTTATTGTTTGAGCGACTACGTGTTACGACAGGAGTGCGAGTGTGTGGGGGAGGAGTCTTGCGACCTCCACGTGCCATCAATTAAATTCAGGCCCTCCTTCTAACGCCATTTGTGGACGGGCGTAAATGACACACCATCAAATGGAAGGTCAATTCCGGACCGGGGTTGTATAAATAACCCAGTCCGTTTGGAAGGAAATGACCCGACGGATTTAATGGCTCCGTTGGCCAACTAAAATCCCAAAAAAAAAGAAATGAAACCAATATGTAAAGCTATAATGCTAAGAATATGAGTTTAATAATTTACAAACATCAAAATAGAAACATGAATATGTACATATGATTATGAACAGTATATGTACAACTTGCAATATTTACTTGGTATCTTGTGAAATAGATGCTTTTGAAAGTTTTTATAAAAGAGATAAAGAAAACACATACATTTTCTTTTTTATTTTTAATACTTAAAATATGAAAAAAAAAAAAACTAAAGAATGTTAATCGAATGTAATTGAAATAAGAATAGATAAATAGTCAAAGATAATTCAAGTTGTTCTTATTTCATTGATAAATAATCTAACTAAGGAACAAGTAAACTAACATGTAATTAATCAACTAAAATGAATTTATCTTCCTATGCAATTCAAGCTCCTGGATGTCCTACTTATGAGGGAAACCTGCAACAGAATGGTGCTAATACTCCCAGAACAAACTCAAAGGTGATTTGGAACAAGAATATAACAGTAGACTGATAAATGTATAGATCTGATGATCTTGTAATAATGAACACTTATAATAAAGGAAACTCAATACAAAGCATTCATATAATCCATCATCCAATATCCCGCATAAATCAACAATATTTAAATGACAGATTGATCACAGATGTAATATGGAACAACAAATTACAAACATCATCAAAGTACTTAATAATATGAAATACCATACGATAACCGGACTAAAGTTGTATCAAACGTAATAACATTTCATAAGATGGAAGAAAAAACATAATAGGGTAAGCATCACACAAGTCTAAAGCCAAATAGTGAACAACTTCTCCATATCAGTCTTCAAAATCATATGTCCATAATGTATCCCAGCCAAAGATGTCTTTACTACTAAGAGTGACCAGTATTTAAACTAGTTTGGATTGACAAAACTCTTATCATGCAAGATAGAGTACAATCCCCAAAAAATAGATAGTTTTACAAAAATAGTGAAACTAAAAAAAACCACTCATGTATGAGTTGATTTGTCAAAATAAATCAAAGTTTTATCAACATAAAAGAAAGAAACAATTGAATAATAGAGCGTATGATCCAAGGTGTTTTCTCCATGTAATCAGCATCATAATCATCAATTTCCTGTAGATAGAAAAACAAATTTGATATTCAAAAAATAATGCTAACTAATATGAGAAACAAACTAGATACAGAATCATAGATTATGTATATTGTATTTATTATTAACAAAGGAAATCAAAATTAAATCTCCCTATTTTAATTTTTCATAACATAATGAAATAAAATCAAACAAAATCATTTTTACCATTAGAAATTAGCAAATGAAGGATCAGACAGTTCCGAATTTATGATGGCCTTGAAACTGGTTGTATTTTTTATGATTATATTACCAGACCTCTTGATTCTTTTATTTTCCCTTTCTATGTGTTCTTTCAACTCTTGGTTCTCTCATTCCAAGAGAGAATTCTAAGCAGCTAGACATTTTACTTGAGCCTGTAACAACAGAATATCCCTGTAATAGCACTCTATCCAATCTAAGAAATTGTCACAATGTACTAGTGCAATGGTAGACCGAAATGAAATGTAGTCAAAAAAGGTGTTAGCTATCGAAAGTCACCCCTGGATTGCTAGCAGGAGCAGAGCCCGACGCCCATCAGAGTAATGTCACGATTTGTTTAAAGGGTGATCAAATGAAGAAAAACTCAAAACAGCATTGTATCAACTCAGAGACCAGAGCAGGCACGCATGAACGAGTGAGGTCTTGATAAACTCCAAACAGTGAGTCGCAGTAAAAGGGTGAGCAGGTGGAAGACTTATGCAAGAAGGATGCGGAGGCCTATAATAAACATCGGGTTCATCACAGACTGGAGAAGAATGTATTCAAACGCAAAACCCTTTTACATTCAAACACAGAAAACCAGAGAGTACAAGAATTCCACAACAAATCCTTTATCATAACATAACTGCAACAATCCACGTGAATCGTTCACTGTGAACACTCCGGCATGAGGTGAAACAAAGATGGAAGAAAAGAGAACTGTTTGTTATAAACCAAGAAGTCTCAAACACAGAGGCATAACCATGAAACCAGAATGTCGCTGAAACTTTACAGTCGGGAGCTTAGCTCTACCATC